>OX451346.1:16804230-17293565 GCA_949629155.1 Myopa testacea
CAGCTCGACTCTAAACGGTCTGTTGATTAAAATTAACTCCTGGGGATTGATAAGACTTAATGTCCCTTCAGGGATCTAACAGAACAAGTTTTGTATTTAAAAAAAGCACTATATGAAACGTGTCCCATGCTCCTTAACAATTTGATGTCTATATCCTTAAATTTTCAGATCAATTAGCCGTAAGTGCTTTCTTTATAAAACCGTGGGAAGCTAGTTTACAAGTATTTGAAGTACAGACAGTATTTATCCTATGTCTGTTCTGAATACCTAACACTTTGTGACGTGGTCGTCTTAACCCTATTCGTACCAAGCTATTTTACTGACGTAAAGTAGCAAGGTGTGAATTATAGCACAGAATAAATAGTATAATAAATAGAATAAATAGTATACAGAAGTTGCATCTCGGCCTGCGATACCTTTTCACTTTATGGTGCAGTCGGAACAACTGAGGGGAGATCAAACAACGAGAGAGCAAACGTGAACAGAGAGAAGCAATCACGAACAAAGAGAAGCAACGAGAGAGCAAACATAAAACGTTTATGTGTGCGTACATCTGTTTTGCTAGACTGCGTCATGAATTCACGTGGTGTTGACAAAATTTTGTTTCAAGCAGGGTATGTAAGCGCACACTCACGAGCGCACGCGGTCGACTCATGTGCGCGTGCGCGGACGTGTGCGCTAGAACATTTTTTAGCGAACACGACCGTGTGCGCGTTCGCTAAAAATATTTTCCAGCGCACGCGTCCTGTTCGCTGACTGACTCACGTGCGCTTAGCGCACAGGACGCGTGCGCCAGAAATTTTTTTAAGCGCACGCGCACACGGTCGCGTTCGCTTAAAAAATTTTCAAGCGCACGCGTCCTGTTCGTTAGGTGACTCACGTGCGCTTAGCGCACAGGACGCGTGCGCTAGAAAATTTTTTAAGCGCACGCGCACACGGTCGTGTTCGCTTAAAAAATTTTTTAGCGCACGCGTCCTGTTCGCTAATCGACTCACGTGCGCACGCTGTTGTGTGCGCTAAAAATATTTGTGTTTTATTTCTTTATGTTTAAAAAAATATTTGTAGCGCACGCGTTCTCCGCTAGATTTTTGGTAATAATAGATAGTTTGAAAAAATAAGCCAATACATTTTGAGACTTTCTTTAAAGCCTTTTTTGTAAAAATGAAAAAACCCAACTACTTTTGAGTTAGTTGCTCGTCAAAATTGGTGATTATGGAGACAATGCATTAAATAAAATTTTAATAATGAAACAAGAAAAATAATATTATTGATTTTGTTTTATGACCATGTGTTATCAATGTCTTCACCTTTTATCAGCAGCAGGTAGAGGGCTGCATTAAATGCATTCCACAGCTTGCATTTTTACCTGCCGATCTCTTGCCGGAAAGTTTTTTGTTGAAAAACAAAAACTTCTAGGAAGTGGAATATTTCGTCTAGGAAGAGTCTTTCGTCCTTAGGCTACTGTATACGGCGTTTGTGATTTTCCCTAATTAAGCAATAAAATCCAGACAATGAACTGTTATAGGAGTGGTTACGTTAGCTATTGTAAGATGGTTTCTCAGAAAAAATCGAAAGGGTTACACAGTATGGCCTTTGTATTAATACAAGTAAAAAATTTACATTGTAATTTTTGTGATACCTACTTTTTAGATATTTATATCCGCACATTTCAGCTCATTAAAAAAAGACAATTTCAGCAGGTTAATGATTTTCGCGGTATCTTTTTGGTATAAATGTCGTCTTATATGTCGTAAATGCCTATGTTATTTGCGATTAAAGTCTACGAGATGATGTTGAAATTACATTAAAATCGGTTCTGCGTTTCATTTTACACAAACATACGCTTGCTTTTAGTATATTGTTACAAATGTAGATTGTTCCAATCAATCTAATTATTTTTAATATATTTTTTGTTACAGTTCAACCTTTCGTTTTAAAGTATGGATTCACTTCTTTTTGTGAACCAATATTTTTCATTAAACTATAGCCGAGAATGCCTGCGCTAAAAAGTATTTTTAGCGCACACAACAGCGTGCGCACGTGAGTTGATTAGCGAACAGGACGCGTGCGCACGTGAGTCGATTAGCGAACAGGACGCGTGCGCTAGAAAATTTTTTAAGCGAACACGACCGTGTGCGCGTGCGCTTAAAAAATTTTCTAGCGCACGCGTCCTGTGCGCTAAGCGCACGTGAGTCACCTAACGAACAGGACGCGTGCGCTTGAAAATTTTTTAAGCGAACGCGACCGTGTGCGCGTGCGCTTAAAAAAATTTCTGGCGCACGCGTCCTGTGCGCTAAGCGCACGTGAGTCAGTCAGCGAACAGGACGCGTGCGCTGGAAAATTTTTTAAGCGCACGCGCACACGGTCGCGTTCGCTTAAAAAATTTTCTAGCGCACGCGTCCATATGGACGTGCGCACGTGAGTGTGCGTTTACATACCCTGCTTTTTTGTCGATTTGAGCTATCTATCTGTTATGTGGTTAGTGATTATACTTTGTTATGTATTTTATATATTTCTAACTAGTAGAACATACATCAAAAACTATGCGGATGGTACAAAATAAAAATATGCCAATTTAATATCATAAAATCGAGGGGTGTCATCGCTACTTCGCCCCGGATGCCACCATTCCTCGCTACACCAATGAATATAACCATGGAGACTCACGGTAATCAAGGTTTATAGAATAAAAGATTGCGCCAGTAAACAAAGAAAAGCGGTCTCGTTCTGCGCATCTATGTCAATAAGTATTTCTGAAATCACTAGGGTCCCGACACACGGTACAAATGCCAAACTTGAAAAGTGGCATGAAGAAGAGTTAGAACAGGTTAAATGTTACTCGAACGCTCCGATTATGTTGTTGCTTTTTTGTTGTTGTAGTTTTATAAGGCACTTCACTTCATTATTCCTTATTGGAATAATAATTCACACAATAATTCACTTCAAACATTCACATTAAAAATTATTGCTATAACCAGTGTCCAGGCGCCTCGAAACAAAATTTCAATACAAATACTTATTGACGTCATTTGACGTCCCTGTCAAAGGAAAAAAAAATAACGGACCTGCGCGTGGCGCAACCTTCTTTCTATAAACCTTGAACGGTAATCACCCATCAAATGCAACTCGAATATTTGCCACCAACAATAATAGGCTTACATATATGGAAATCCGTTTAAACTACTTCACACTTTTCCAAAGATATTGTATAAATAAATTCCTGTACTAAAAAATTTTACAGTATTCGGTCCTTTAATGAAATCCTATTGGATTCCAGGAATTCACATTATGTTCTATGGTGGTTTAGAGTATTGTCTAGTGGACAGGATATCGGCAGGTAGAAATATTGTTGAAGTGGAATGGATCCTGCGTAAAATATGACGGCTACATAAAATACACATACTCGTATAGTATAAAGACTTCACAAAACCTTTTGTCAACCGCATAATCAATCCTCTCACTCGGAAAGTATATGGATATTCTGGTGTTTGCTCGATGATGCCTTACTAAAGTTTTAAAGTTATCAACTGTTTGTATTTATCTCCAGTAGCATAGATGTCAGAGAATATGAACAACAGAATTAAGTTCCACAGGTTTATATAGGAAGGTCATAATGAAGGCACATGAAAAGAAGGGCATTTTTTCGAATTCGACTGAGCGGATGATATTTTCCCAGTACATGTACCTTCGAATATTAAGGAGATTAACTTATTACTTTGACTAATTCGTGTAGACAGATATCAATGACGGACGCCTCAACACACGTCTCAACAAACAGCCCACCAAATTAATGGCTTTTACTTTTCCTCATGTGATCGAAATCCGTCGTCCACACCATCAACAATCCAATCACCATAATTAATAAAACAACATAATAGCAACAACATAATAATGCATTGTAGCATTTGAGGGCATCCTTCAGTTCTTATCTCATTAAACGAACTGTTCCCAGATTAATTTCAACTTAGCATAGCAACAGTTTTTCGCATGAGGGTGGATTTGAAAGGATGAGTGGTGGGATGTCTTGTTCGAAGTTGCATTTACTCGTAGTATTGGATAATGAGGGGGTTGAGTGGTATATCAGAAAACCGCGTTTTTCTGGGGTTCTACTGAAGGAGGGGGTCAAATTTATTGAAATTTCGAGGCTGCTACACTTTAAATTATTGTGTGTGTGCGTGTGTGTGAGTAATGGCACGCGAAGAACCCACTTCACGCGCGATAATTAGAAAACATATCTTCCTCATAAGGGATATAGGCGTAGTTGATTTATACACCTTTTCACCTAAAGGACATTGTTGTGGGTTTATTTGAAAAACCAGAAGAGTCCTACTATCTTCAAATTCTCCGAAGCTTCAGTGTTATCCAAAATAGACTAAAGAAAGATTTTATAAAATAAATAAACACTCTTTAAAATGCCCAAATGGAATAATCTTTGCTTTTCAGATAACAGCAAAGAAAAAAATCCAATAGGTTCACGTCACACGAATGAGGTGTATATCACATCACCATTTCTTGACCTTAATCGACCATTGAATTTCAATCGCAATGAAGATATGTTTTCACGCGTTGTGTTTCGGAGCTACGTCTTGATAAAAATAAACATGGTTTATGCCGATACCATTTAATTTCAGCTATAAATAATAATTTCAATATGCGTAAGTCACTATGACTGCATCCCCATTCTCGTTTTCGAAAAAGAAGGAACCGATTACGCCTTCCGACCAAAATCTACACAAGCAGTAGCTTTTTTTTCATGAATCGATGAAATTCCATCAGACTGAACTGTATTTGGACAGCCTGAGTTTGATTTATCATGAACAGATCCAATTTCATAAATTTTTTAAACACACTTCGAATTGTTTGCAGAAAAATTCACATAATCTACGAACAGTATTTTAGGAATACTACCCCATTATCTATCATTGTAGATTACAAACAAAAGAAAATATCAAGAAACAGGAATGGCATTTGTTAGATAATTTCATTCAACATCGAATTGATGTTATATAGGATAATGATGATGTTAGGATACGGATACTTTTGGATATTACAGTACACACTCATCATCTACATGACTAAGGAAATGTGGGTGTACCGCACTCATCTTTAAATGAGTATATTCTACCTATACTACATATTTTAGTATATACACCTGTCTGTTTCTGTTTTTCTGTATTCTGTTTTTACACGGTAATTGGTTCCAGAAACACCCGTGTAAGAAAAGACATTGATCGTATGCAAAATAGGTGATTGGTTCCTTATCTCTAAAACCTATTGAAATTAGTGAAAAACAAGGATTTTTTAAGAACAACTATTCAGGTTTATTTTATTAAATCACATATATAATGTGTTTTTACACAAGCATAGTTATTAAAGAAAAAACATAGTTCAGAAAATATTAACACATTCTAGTTGCTGTCACAAATAAATTTGATTGTATGCACTAAAAGAGAATTCCCCTAAATTTGTGCTATTTACAATTGCTCTGACCAGTAAATTTGCTTGTATCCACAAAAAGGGAATTCGCCTAAATTTTTGATATGAACATATTTCGAAAAAATTAAATTTAACCAAAAGAAATTTAAGCCCACAAGATTTTGCATTGTGCTAAATGGAATCAAATCGTGTAAAAAATGTTTCATTTGTTTATTTTCAAATCGTGTTAAATCAAAACCGTGTAAAAAGTTTTTACTAAAAACAGAATTAGGTGTATTGTAGTAATGTCTTTCAACACGAGATATTTTAAATTTCTCATTTTTTAACTTTCTGCCTTCACTCTCATTGTAATATCATTTGAGCCACCACAAGGAGGTTGTTAGATATAATCGATATCTAAAAGTTCCTTCAGTTTTTGTATAAAAAGTGGGAGTGTCTGATGACATGTTTTGCAAATTTTCAAATACTACATCTTCTGGTGTAAGTTTGGTTTTCTTCTGGTTCGGTCGAAAAACTCCCAAACATTTTCTATTTGATTATCAATTTGTTATAATATACATATATATGTATATATGTTATAATTTTTTATATACAGTAGAACCTCGGTAGTCCGGCCTGTCTTATCCAGCGCCCCTTATAATCCGACATTCCAAATACCACCTAATTTTGTTTTTACACGGTCTTTTTTTACACGGTTTCGACACGGGTTTTCCTGGAAGCAATTACCGTGTGAACACAGAATTAGGTGAACATATGTACGTATTAAGCTTTAACCACAACCAAGGCTACCAGCCACAGGATACAGGCTGCAAATTCAGCTGACTTCCAGCACTAACCACTGTGCTTCCAGCGATAGCGGCGTGAAGCCAGCAGCAAATGTCAAAACGCAAATCTTTTTATATGTAAAACGTAAACAAACATAAAAGAAGAAGGAGCATACCTTCGTCGCCAGAGAAAATTAGAATTCGATCAACTGCAAGCGGCGTGAAGCTAGCGGCTAAACACAAGATACGTAGCGGCGACTGGAAATCAATGTTTTTTGCTTGTTCCCCATAAGGGCCAATGTAATTTTGACAGATGCCGCTTGTATCTTGTAGCTGGTAGACTTGGTTGTGGTTAAAGCTTTACGGTAAAACTTCGTTAATGTGTGAACACAAGCTGCAACGTGTTCACGGCACCGTGACGTGCTGCTAGAGGCGTATCGTCTGTTTGATTTTGATTGTTTTACATCAACCTTTTCTAACATTGTAACGGATTATAAGGCACTTCTCTTCAAAAATTTCCGGTCTACAAGGGGTTGGTGGCAGCACCTTATAGTCCGACAAATCGTATAATCCGACAACGACTTGCAAAACAATTGTCGGATTACCGAGATTCTACTGTATATGTATATACACCAATACCTCGCTTTGCGTCGTTTCGTTTTGCGTTTTTTTCGAAGTTGCGTCGCTGCTTAATTAGTACCAATTTTCACTGTGCGTCGTTAGGTTTTCGAGGTTGCGTTGTTTTGGGTTCGAGTCTTTAATTCTTTTCTTGTTTTCTAACAGATGGCTACACTTTTATTTCTAATTGCGCCATGCCATCAAATTCCGGGATTCCTCTTCTAACTGTAAATCAACGCAATTTTAATACAGTTTTATTTTCACTTTGTTTTGCTAATTTTAGAGTTCAGTTTCAATTATGTAGTGTACATATTGTGCTTTTTGTAACGTTTCAATTAGTGTTTGTGCTTTTTAAAAAAGAGAATAATTAATTTCTATAAATTTTTACGGGTTGTTTCTGATTACAAAGAAGGTAAATATTTTTGCAATTTATTTATTGGCAGACTTATATTATTTTTGTTTTTAATATGTTTACTTTGATCGATTTTCTTTTTAAAAAGTAGTATTTTCGTAACCCTGGAACCAATCTTTGATCTTTACATGGTTTGCTATAGAAAATCTTAATTCACTTTGCGTCGTTTCAATTTGCGTCGTGTTTTTTTGGAACGTAACCCCGACGCAATGTGAGGTATAGGTGTAGTTATAAATTGAAATGTATAAATATTCTTACAAACTAAGAAAGGATAGTCATTACGACATTCTAAAATATTATTGAAGATGAAAATCCCCGTCACGTGTAAATCATTGTCGCTTGCCACGCCCTCTTTTGCGATCCAGTATGTCATCTTCTTCCTTTGAACTCTCTGAATCCTCTGCAATCTGGTTCTTACGATTCGTTTTTTTCCTTTGTAAAACTAAGGGCAGAGCCTGTCCTTTACTTTTATCACGTTGACTTTTGCGCTGGGAGGGTTGTGGCTGATCGCAGGATGATGTAGATGATTCACTGGACTCTTCACTGGATGAAGAGGGGTTGCGAGTACCACCCTTACGTCCACCACGCCCGGAGTGTGCGCTGCGGACATTCTTCCGCCTGCTTCTTTTCTTGACGGGAGTCTGATTGCTGCTACTGTCTCCAGTTGCGTCTGCATTGTTAGGATCACGTACATCCAGACACTCATTGATTCGCGCCTCAAATTCTAGGATTGCCGCTTTTATCTCTGGTTTTGCCAGTTTGGAGGTGTTGCTAATGATAAGTTTGAACGATTGGTAGACTTCATCGATCTGAACTTTGTCCTTGTAGTGTTGTATATTGTCAACCAATTTCTTTATAGCTCGTTCGTTGTACGTCAGAAGACTGAGGCAATACGCGATGTCTCGCCACTGGCGTTCCTCACGCGTCACTGGAAATCTTAAGCACAACTTCTCTACCAGCGTCTCCACCTGACGATCCTTTTGTATCAGACCAAGAATGTAACGCATGATAATGCGATATCGTTCTTCTTCCAAGTTAAGATTTGTGTCGCTTAATTTTGAGATAATATCCGGCAACACGTTATACAGAATATTGGATTTACCAGCGATTTCCTTGAAGAACTGCTGCGTAATGTTCTTGATCTCTGGGTCTGGATCTACAATGCACATTGCTAGGTCCGCGATCTGCCCTTTGACCCGTATCATTTCATGCAAAATCAAATGCGAGAGCATCTTTACGGCCGTCAAACGCAGCTCAATATTCTCCTCATGCAGCGTGGAGTAGAAGTGACCTGTCCATGGTTCGATTATGTTGGGGAAACGAAAAGTTAGATCGGATAGTCCAATAACGATATTGCATTTGATCTTAATATTCTTTGTGTGACTAAGTATGTTCATCAGGAATGGCATATGGGCCTCGCAAAAGGCCGATGAGACACACATGAAGCGTATAAGGGTAAGAGTTGCCGCCTGTTGCAAATTCTGATCCTTGTACTTGACGGGATACTTGCAGATTTCCATGACGTAGGGGAATATTTTAACTAGCAGCGCATTATCGGCATACAGCAACACGTCTTCGCAGATGTGGTTGATCAACTCGGCGATATTGTCTTCAGCTGTAGCACCAACTAGATCCTCATCTGGCTGTATGATAGTGAAAAAAGTGTAAGTAGGTGTTATACGATAATAAAATATAATAAATAATGAATACTTATTATTTTTAATAATCTTCATAAGCATGTAACTTTATTTCTTAGTCTAAATTATACTAAGTATGTTATATCTAATTCGCTTAGAGCTGAAAGCCACGGTAGCTAGGGCACCCTAAACTCTCACTTTAATACTAATAATTTATTATTTTATTTCCCTAATTAAATAAATAAATAAATAATGAAAAGGCACATACTTCTTGTTGCGGCTCGGCTGCTGTTCCCGATAATCGTTTTAGTGATTCTGTCGCTGACATGTTCAATAAATTTCCAGTCTTGCGCCTCAGTTGATTACATGAATTCTTTTTCTTCTTCTGTTCACACTCCGTCAACTCCTGGCGATATTTCATGTTATTATAAACATCGATGTCAAGGAAAATCATTTCCTTTAGTGTCATATATCCGATGACAAAAAGAAATCTCGTCAGCAGAAAGACTGGCATACGTAACTGAGCGTTGCTCTCCGCAGGCTGCGTACCTGGGATCTGCTGGCTGAACGGGGTCTCGTGTGACTGAACTCGTTGTGACGAAGTTATCTCGCAAATTTTCACAGAGAATGCACGAAATTTCTTTATCAAATCCACGACGATGTTTTGGCAGATTACGTCCGGAGTTTGACACATGTGGTAGAAGAATTCCAGCGTCTTCATGGCAAGTTTATCAAAGTCCGGGATGCGTGGATGAAAGAAGAAACGCTGGAAATAGCTGGTTATATTTTGCAGGAGCGCACAGTCGGTATCATAACGTTTGTAGAACTTAGAACTCATATTGGCATCAATTGAGTTAAGCAGAAATTCCAAGCAACTGGTGTAGATGCGGGGATCGGCTTTCGCGCGACCACCCAAACCAATTGTTTCGATGATATTTATATTAGCTGAGGCTATTGTGGATTTCGCGTTCGAGGACATGATGAGAAGTTGAAGTGCTAGGCGTGATTCGTTGCCAGTTGTTCCTTCTAATTTCAATGTGAAGCGCTCAAACAGCACCTGAATAATGAGGGCATCAATATCATCGGTGGCAACCCATTCACGCACCAAACACTCCATGGCGGTATAGTGTCCGTAATCCAGCTCGACAAGGAAACGCGACAGGTTGTCCACTACTTTGATTGCATGCGCTCTAGAAGAAAGAAAAACAGAAAATTTTATATTATTTTCAACACCAGTTTGTTTGGTACAGCGCACCTTCCAGATTGATCTGTGGTAAACAATACTTTTTTGTAGGCATTGGACACAGCATCACGTTTCTCTTTATCGGAAGACCAAACCAAATACAACATTTGACGCATGCCGCACTCAGTACCTTTGATGCCAAAGAGGTAACCAGTTGTAAACAGATCTACTGCTTCAAATACATCAGAATTTGTTTTGGAGAGCAAAAGTTCTTGAATTTTTGGTACAGCTTTTGTTATCACCTTCGAGAATTCTACGGAATCTTGAAGAAATTGCACGGTCTTAATTTGGGTGCCCAGCTCTTCATTCTACATAGAAATAAAATAAATTTGTTGCTGATGGATTAAATAGCATATAGTCCGTTGTTACTTACACTATCCTTGCAGCCGTTGGCCAGAAACATATACGATTTCAAGAGCGCCACATAGTAAGCACATTGCTCTTCGATTTTCAAAGTGTGCCTTAAATCAAAAAACGTAAAACAATTGAATGATCTGTAGTAAAGAATAATCTGATTTTTATTAGCTGCGTTCCTTTTTCCTAATCTAATCCAGATTTAAAATGGAACAGCAAGGAAATTCACATGCAGATGTCCCCACAAAATCACACAAAAAAAGGTTGTGTCATGACATATCAACTGTTTGACTGTTAAGAATTAAATACAATTTTTGCTCGAGTAAATAAAATCTGTGAATTCAAAATGGTAACGACAGCGATGCAATCATGGTCTTCACAGGTTTGTCAGAATCTTTATTAGTCAAACCAGATAAACTGGGTAACGCACACCATCAATTAAAAAGAAACAAATGTAATTAGCACCATCTATAGTTCCATAGCGAAGTAAAGTTTTTACATCAGCGCTATCTATTTATCATATAACGAGAAGAGCAATTCAATTAGAATTTCTAATCCTAGCCGAGAGTACGATTAGAAAATTTGTATGGAAACTGTTATAATCCGAAGTAAATGGAACGCAGCTATTGTTTCGCATTACAAGTATATGTATATCATCTCAACCTATAAACTTTAACCTGACAAAAGCAAACGTACTCAATAGCAACATTTTTTAATTAAATTAAATATTTATGACATCAAATCCTAAATTATATCTGGCCTACGAAATACTAGTTAGACCCCTTTAAATGGCAATAATATGATTGAATTTATAGCTTGCCTTAATTCAGAGTTACCAGCAATGTAGTCAGCTTTACGCACGAGTACAACAGCTTCTTTATATTTCTTTTGCAACAAAAGTCCAGAGATACGCTGGACTAGATCTTCGTAGTTTTCTTGGGTCTCATGTATTACTTGTGTGGCTAAATATTTTCAATTAAAATAATGCATTATCATTTTATTTTTATTTTAAAGCATCTGCGCTACTCACCCTGGGTTAAGATTTCCTCCACGAATGGCAATATTTCGGGTATTACCAGATTCCACTGTTCATCCAAATCCTCAGCCTTTTTGCGTTCTTCGGCAAGCAATGCACTTAGTTTTTCCATTTTCTGGCACTCTTCTTCGTGTTTTTTGACCAACTCGGCTAATGTTAATTTAGCCGCAAAAGGATTTCTTTCCAAAAACGATTTAATCAATAAAACGGCGTGCTTTCGAACTGTTGAAGTCTTATCTTCCAAACGCTCGACTGCCTCGCATAACACCTTCAATTGAAAGCTAAGCGGCACAGCGTTGTCTTCTTTCATGTGATTCCATATTTGCAACACTTTCGCCCGAACATGCGCGGATACGTCATTTATGTGCGCCAACAAATTCTCTAAGAACTCGTTACGCGCATCTTTTAGATCATCCGATAGGTCCTCAGAGGTAAGTTCGCCCACTATGGCATCCCCCATGATTTGAAGTATGCAGTTGCGAAGAACATGCGATTCACAGTTAAGCAGCTCATCGCAAAGCGTCGAAAGGTGAGGAATCATAAGCTTCGGATCGATGGCAGCGAGCTCCATTAGAAAATTGGAGAAGTTACGTGAAATAGTCGAATCGGCTGAGTCAAGGGTTAGCGTCTCAACTATATCCTTAATTAAGACCGAAAATATTGAGGATATACCGTACTCCTCGTGCAGAAGATGAATTCCATTCGCAATTGTCACAGCTGCATGCTCAGAAGTCCGTAGTATTTGTAAAATACGTACAGGAAATGTGATTGCGTGGTTGTAGCGTTTGATAGCTGTTCCAAATATCTGAAATATCGTATCACCGATGTGTTTGTTTTCAAAGCGGTGATGGTGGATTTCTAGTGTGCGATAGCAAATATCACAGAGAAGGCTATGAAAAAAATTTTAATATTAGGATAGTTCATTAACATAACTCAGTATTAAAGAAGAACGTTTTTAAAACGGTCAAGTCAAATAACTGAATTAATTACAATAATAACGTGCTCTACTATATTTACATCACAAAATTTTCTTCGGGCAGGGGTGGGTTCCAAAGTTTTTCTAATGGGAACTGCATTACGTTAAAAAGTTGTAGCAGAAATTTGCTTCGCTTCGTGTCCCAATCCGGGAACTTCTCCAGTGTATCCTGCTGTTTACCGCGTTTCTTTTGTTGGTTCTGTTGTGCTTGTTGTTGAGTTCGCTGAACAATATGATCAATACGCTTCACAGTGTTGACAAACAAAAACAGCGTCATCTTAGTCAGATTCAAGTAACTATTGCGCTCCTGAGTTCCTTGCGATTCGCTACATGCTAAAATTGGTGCTAGCCGTTCTCCTAGCTTGTCTACAGTAAGGTATAGCAAATCAAACGTGCGCATTAATAGAGTAACAGAGCTAGAATCGGTATTTGTATTTTCAATGACTGCGAAAAACGTATCAAAGTGATCGAATATATAGAAAGGATCTCCCTGGCTCAACATTTGTTTGCAAGCTAAGGAATGAAAGTAAGCTGATTTTAAACAAATGCAAAATATAAAACATGATTTTATTCACCTCGTAATTTTTCTGGTAGTTCATTCGAAGTGTAAACATTTTTAACGTAGTAATTGTCGCCAACGGAATTGAGCAAATCGCTGTTTACATACGGCAACACAAATTGGAAATCCATAAGGGCACGTAAATTTAAAGAAACTAGTTTTGTTTATAACTTTAAATTAATTGAATGCTCTTTACACGCTGCGTTGTTAAAAAAAAAGAAAAACAAATAATTACAACAAAAAATAGCAAACAATGGCTATAAAACTCATAAACTGACAAAATATGAATTGTAATTGTTTTCTTTTTCAGTGACGCTTGACACCCATGGTTGCGTCAAAACAAAAAAGAGGAAAATTTACTTTCAGGAGACGATCGGAAAAAGGACAAAGGTTCAGAGCAAATTTGCTTTATTGACGCAGGTCCTATTTTATTGTAGTTACTGTGTTGTTGTTTGCTGTGGGGTTACAACAGAATTAGTTTTCTTCGCCTTCGTCTGATTTATGAGTTACGGGGACTTGAAATTAGAAACTGTGGAAATTTCTTAAAGCCAGTTCTTAAAGTAAATGAATGCCTTAAGATATAAATATATAATATTCCTATCGTACTACTCTCTGCAAAGAAGGAAAAACTTTATGGCTGTCGAATCACTCCATTTTTGTTGTCGTTGTTTTAGCTTCTATGCTGATTACAACAACTTGTTTCCTCTCATATAGTTATCAAGTTAAAAATTGAAATTCTTAGCTCTATAACTCCTGCACTCTTACAGATATTCGGATAGAATTGCTACCGTTAAAACGGTTGTTTATGTAACGTAAAACTTTGCCGAAATCCATTAATTCTGGAGAAAAACTTTTTACAAGTTTAGTACTTTTTTCTATTTATTCCTTTTCTCCTAAGAAAAATATGTAATTCGCTAGTATAATTTTTTTAATTTTAAGAAAGTAGAGGCTATTATGTTCCTAAGCTTATTTGTTCATCAGGTTTCAACAAAAAAAAGTATGATAAAACAAAGATAAATAAAGATATGAAAACAAATAAAGATATGAAAAAATATGAAAATAATAATTAAAATATGTATATAATATTACTTTTATTAAATTAATAATAGTTAAATAAAATATAATAGATTAATATTTAAATATTTCATAACTGTTCAAAGTTAAGAAAGTTATAAGGGCTAGGAAAAAATTAATAAATGGGAAGAAGTAATAAAAGTATATAAAATCATTTTTATGCAAAAGTAATGGTTTTTCGACAAAAGATTATTTTATATAAATAAAAGGTATTTTAAATTAGTTTATAACGGTATCCATTTTATCTGGATATCTTGAATAGTTTAGGAGATATAGTGATAGGAACTTATATATTTTCAGGTTATAACTCGATAACTGTAAAGGAGGAAAAAAGCTGTTATTTTTGTTGTAATTAGCATAAAAAACTAAACCAACGTAATATTATTTTCATACTACACAATATCGCGACCAACAACGCTGATATGCATATTCAACTTAGAAACAAAATACAAATCACAACAAAATCTTGGAATCCATAAAATCATAAGCGGAAAAGTTCTCTGAACGCAAATCATCGGAACTGTGGTACCTTAGTGCGTCTTGCGTTGCGTTAATCAGTGCGTCTTAAAAACGACGCTGTGCTAAACCGAAATGCTGAGACGCCGCAGAGAACAGAGGGTTTAATTTTTACAAAATCAAATCTGCAAAATCCATTCTAAAATAAAAAGTAAAAGATAAATAAAGCTTAATTTAATATACATATGTATATATTATATGTATGTACTATATATTATATATACACCTATACCTCGCTTTGCGTCGTTTCATTTTGCGTTTTTTCGAAGTTGCGTCGCTGCTTAATTAGTACTAATTTTCACTGTGCGTCGTTAGGTTTTCGATGTTGTGTTGTTTTGGGTTCGAGTCTTTAATTTTTTTCTTGTTTTCTAACAGATGACTACACTTTTGTTTCTAATTGCGCCATGCCATCAAATTCGAGGATTCCTCTTCTAACTGAAAATCAACGCAATTTTAATACAGTTTTATTTTCACTTTGTTTTGCTAATTTTAGAGTTCAGTTTCAATTATGTAGTGTACATATTGTGAGTTTTGTAACTTTTCAATTAGTGTTTGTGCTTTTTAAAAAAAAGAATAATTAATTTCTATAAATTTTTACGGGTTTTTCTGATTACAAAAAAGGTAAATATTTTTCCAATTTATTTATTGGCAGAGTTATATTATTTTTGTTTTTTTCATGTTTACTTTGATCGATTTTCTTTTTAAAAAGTAGTATTTTTGTAACCCTGGAACCTATCTTCGATCTTTACATGGTTTGCTATAGGTAATCTTAATTCACTTTGCGTCGTTTCAATTTGCGTCGTGTTTTTTTGGAACGTAACCCCGACGCAAACTGAGGTATAGGTGTATATATATATAACATATAGTACAACTCTCTTATATCAAAATGTCAGAAGTTTAAATACAAAATGAAGAGATCTTTTATTAAAAAGTTTCGATTTGGAATACAAAATCATGGTTTTCACTGAAACTTGGCTTAAACCAGATGTATTGAGCTTGGAAATATTTTCGAATGCCTAAACTCTCCATCGTAAAAACCGAAACTCGTCTATCACGAATTTAAACGGGGGCGGTGGTGTCCTGATCGCTGTCGATTTAACTTATTTTTCTCATGAAGAAGTACTTAGATGTGACCAGGAAATTAATTTTTGCTGTGTCTACGTTAAGATTGGTTGCCTAAATATTTTTATTCCTTGTAATTTACGCATTCCGCCTAATTTTACGTATAATATTTATCTGAAACACGTTGGCTGCATAAAAAAAGTGGCTGGTAAACTGGGACACACCTCTGAGATCACCTCATCGTTCTTGGTGATTTCAATTTCCTTAACGTCAGTTGGGATATATGTAAAGATTCATCAATTCTTCTACCAGCATCTGACTTAGAACATTATATTACTGTTTTAAATGACATATCGTCTATAGGTCTTTACCAAATCAATTAAATACAGAACCATTATAATCGATGGCTAGACGTAATATTTGTCGATGACGCAGATATTTTTGATCTTTCAAGGACTATGCCTCTGGTACTTCCAGAAGATAGGCATCACCCAACGCTAGAATTAAAAATATTACAATACTCGGAACATTTTCCTAAAACTATAATAATAAACACATTCCAGTAATGAGGAGCGAATTCTGGTTTCGTAGAGCTAACTTCGGGACTATGATGACTCATCTTCAAAATATTAATTGGAATTTTATTCTTCACCTTACTGAAAATTGATCCGCTGAATTTTTTTATGTTGCAGTTTATTTGTTCAGTGACACCCTGCAAAATTGTTTTAAATGCACCGTACTACTACGGAGTAGATCGAATTTAAATGGATCTACTTAGATTACCTCAGCTTGTCGAGAATTAAGGAGCTTGAAAAAAGGAGCCTAAGCCTTATAAATTCTACTGTATGATCCTAAGTCCTTTTGAAATTTATGAATATGAAAAGGAGGATTACTATGTATCTGTCTCTTATGTATGAGGCTGAACCAACATGAATCTGATAATTCTGGAATTATTTGTAATCTGTTTGCAGACTTTTTCAAATGTACTTATTCGTCCAAGAGTTGTAGTTTAGTGAACTACCCATTCACCACTTCTTCAGGATTTATAAATTGAGCACTAATTGATGTACAGATTGTTCTAAATGCATTGAAAGCTATATTAAGTGTATCTATAATTCGGGACCCGATGGATTACCGGCATGCGTTCTTAAATACTATGCAGAGAAACTAGCAGGCCCTATTAAAGCTCTATTTGAATTTTTATTACGAAGTGGCAATTTTTGTAACTCTAGGAAGTCTTTTCATATTATTGTATTGCTAAAATTAGAGCGCTGCCAAAACGGTTTGAGAAGATAATTGACAAATTAACACGAAGTATACATACATGCTTTAGTTTCTCCTCCAGACATGGGTTTTGCAAGGGTAAATCGACTACAACTAACTTACTTGAATTCTTGTCGAAAATCATCAATCAATTCAAATTCTCTATGCAAATTGATGCTATCTATACTGACTTCAGCAAAGTCTTTAATATAGTTAATCATAATCTTCTTTTCTTAAATATGAAATTAATTGGTTGTTCTAAACCTCCTCTAAGTTGGATACAGTCATATCTCAGTAATCGTACTCAAGTTGTGATGTTTAACAATAGAAAATCAAAGCAGATTGCAGTTCATTCAGAAGTTCCTCAAGGGAGTCATTTGTGTCCGCTGATATTCTTGATTTTTATTAATGATCTCCCATTTACTATTAAAAATGGAAATATCCTAATGTATGCTGATGTTGTGAACCTTTTTCTATCATATAGAAATGGAATTGATGCCAGAGTTTTACAATTGGATTTGGATTCTCTAATTGCATGGTGTATCATAAACTGTATTTATAGCCTTATTCCAAGAGTCACGGTCGTCTAAATCGTGTCTAAATCGTCTTTAAATCGTCTCTCACTCGTCTTTGGTATTCCAAGAGTCACGGTCGTCTTGAAAATCGTCTCTCAATCGTCAACGACGTAAACTTTGGTCGTCTTGAGGTATTCTAAGAGACGATTTAGAGACGATTATCGTCTTAAATAAGACGAGTGCTTTTTAGTTGTCGTCTCATACAAAACAAATTAATTTGGTGCACAATATAAAGCTGAACTTCGTATTTATGCTTTATATAATTTTTTGTAGTTATATGTATGTAGCTACATGCAGTCGAACTTCCTTATAGTGAACTTCTATACAATGAAGTTTTCCTTATTATGAACTAAAATCAAGAACACAGAATCACAGAACACACAAAAAAATATTTCTGTATAATGAAGTTTCTATATAGTGAAATAATTGTCTGTCCCCGTGGAGATTCACTATAGGGAAGTTCGACTGTACATGAAACTGATAATTTTTATAATGAGGGTGTGTGCCAATTGGTTACTTTTTCCTCGATTTGGAAAATTTTGACATAAGAAACTGAAATTTTGACGTGAGTGAGGTGAATTCAAACTTCAAAATTTTACGTAGCCCTGAGGGCTAGGTAAATTTTTGACAACCGTTGAATATTATCTTCAACGTCGAATATTTAAAATTATTTAAAAATGGAAAAGAAAATTAGGAAAACTTATATTACATGTAAGTATAAAATAAAATATGCTGCATAAAGTTACACTGAATGTTAAAATGTTCTTATTTCGATTATATTAGGGAGTAACAGCGACCGTATGGCATTATTAACAAGAAGAATAGAGCTGGACAAACTCTTTAGTTCAAAAAATGCCAACAGCAACGATGGTTGGAGGTAAGCAAATTTAATATGCTCACGTTTATGCATTTTGATATGCAATTTTTTTCAGAAAAGTGGCGGGCTCCCTCCAAGAAACACTTTTGGATCCCAGCAAAGACCACACCAGCTGCAAAAATCAGTGGAACTCTTTAATAAAAAAATATAAAGAACTTAGCCGTATCAGGACGGGTGAAGGTACGGCAGATGAGTTGTCTGTGGAGGATGCGGAAGATTGGCCTTTTTTCGAAATTATAAAGACGTATGCAGGTAGAAAGGACAATTTCAACCCTCCATTCCTCCTAGACTCAAGCCAGGGGGTGTTAAGGCCCCAATGTGAAAGTCGCTCCACAACACCGTCCACCACACCAAGAAGTGAATCGCCCCATCCATCCCCAAGACCCTCATCGTCCCATCGCTCTCACAGCCGTTTGGATAGGCTAGAGCGTCTTATCACAAAAAGTGAAAAAAGAACAAGGAAGCAAATGTCTTCATTGCTTTCAGTTTTCGGACAAATGGTGCAATCAGACTATCCGCATATTGACACAACATCACTGTTGATAGAGTCATCCGATTCCGACTAATGAATGTTCCGACCAGTTAAATCAAATTTGTTTTTATTTATTGAAAATAATAATAGTTAATAAATTAAATTATTTTTATAACAAAATTGTTTTTTCTTTAGTAGTTCGCATAGCAGTATAAGATTGCAAGAAGGGGACATTGTTTTGTTTTTATTTGCATAAATTCTCCCAGTTGCTGGATTCGTGATTTTCAAATTACCGCTCAGAAAGAGTCAAATGTTTAAATAATTTTATAAAATACCATATTATACATATACTATATACTAGACTGCAAGAATTCGTTAAACATGGCATTTCTTTGTAATATTCCTTCTTCGGAGTCAGATAGTGTTGATTCGGTTGGATCTGCATGTGAGAGAAGCTCAACTGATACATCGTATGGATCGAAGTCATCATGTAATATGCAAACATTGTGTAAAATGAATGCAGCGAAAACAGTCTTGATGCAATTTTTTACGCTGAGTTCAAGGTCTCTGTTGAATATATTCCTCCATCTTGATTTAAGCATTCCGAATGCACATTCCACAGCAATTCTTGCTTAACTATGACCCGCATTAAATCTCATTTGCGAAGACGTTAAAGGTTCCTTAAAAGGAGTAATAATTGCTACTGGCTCTGTTTGGCAAGGGTATCCTTTATCGCCTAACAAAAAATATCCCCTCGGAGGATAAGTGCCTGCGTTGAATATTGGGCTGTTAAGGAACACACGTGTATCGTGAACTGATCCAGGATAACCCACAAATACATCTGTGAACTTATAATTGCTGTCAACAACTGCTTGAGCTTGTATGGAATAGAATTTTTTGTGATTTATATATTCGTCATGCTTATTGACTGGGCATTGAATTCGAATATGTGTGCCATCAATTGCGCCAATAACATTTCTAAAAGCCATTGATTTAGCTTTCCTACAAAATTTTATACCAGTTCTTTCATAATCCTCAGCAGATCCATGGTTTATGATGTGGCGCATTTCAAGAAATACATCTAAAAGCTTGTGAATGATATTTTTCACCGTAAAGCGGCTTAATCCCATGAATTCTCCAGCAACTCTGTAGCTGCATCCACAGGCCATCCAATATAAAAAGCACATCACTTCATATTCCGTTGACCATCCATGTCGTTTTAGAGGAACGAAATCCGATATTTTTCGGAAAGAATTGTAGCATACCCTTAAATGCTTGCGAGTCGCTCTATCTTCTCCATTCATTATAGAATTTATTGTATCGGAATATACTTTTGGTTTAAGATACACGAGACCCTACGAAAAATTAAAAGAATTCAAAAAATTAATTGTTGCCCTTGTTGCATTTCCTTGAAACACTAACATGTCTGGTCTCTTTCTCGCATATTAGCATTAGCATCATTCTGTTAATTTTTTTAAGATGTTGTGCTTTTAATAAAATAGCTAATAACAAAGGAAAATACTTTTTTGATATTCTATGCATAATTATTTGTTTAATTTTGCAGACAATCTTGAAACTCAAAATTTTGTTTCTGTCAAAATTTCATCCATGAATTGGCACAGCAAATATAACAAAATTTTACTCACCAGAGTAAATTTATTTCAACATTACTTACCACTAGTAAAAAGTAACCAATTGGCACACACCCTGATTCTAGAAAAGGAAACAAAATTCACGAAATTTCCACAACCAAAAATTATGCCTTGAACACAATTGGACGAACAAAACACTAAAAACAAAACCAACTGTCAAATTTACACAGGCTCTTATGGGATTCAAGAAAAAAATGAGTTATCTACGAACATTTGCTTTAGATAAAGAAACGCACGTGAGATAGCTCTATTTCTATTTTGACAGCTTTTGTTCACAAGCTCTTCTTCTGCTTCTTTATATATTCAATTTGTTTACAAAAGAGAATTGTCATATTTGTTTCGGAAATGACAGAATTTGTTTTTTGTGCGCGAGGTCCAATTGTGTGCGAGTTTAAGCAAAAGATACAGAGACAAATGTGTTTAGTGTTTTGTGCTTCCAATTGTGTTCAAGGCATTAATCGACAGAGTCCATATTTTCGCGCACAACTCAACGCACAAAATAAAAATTCAGTGTGTTGTTTTATGTTTTATGTAAGTGTTTGTTTAAAAACACTTATAAAAGCATTTTAACATTGCTCAATTCTCCGCGTGGAATTGAAACTGTATTTGTTTACCATTCAGCTTGGCTAGACGCAGTATCATTTGATACGGTATCACTACTGGTATGATGATACCAGCGATGGCTAGACATTGTGGTATCAAATTTAGTTTCAAAATCCATAAACATGTTATGTCAATATATGTGTGAAATTTACTGAATATCAAAATGTTGTCCGTAGTTGCCATAATTATTATATTATGATTAATGCGTAAAGGAAAAATAGGATTTCTAAAAATCCCATGTTTAAATTTTAGTTCAATGGAAATGACCTGCTTCACTTTGGTTTTCTTGTTCAGTGGAAATCGTTGTGTTGTGAAATTTTTTTAAAATAGTTAATTTATTTAAAAATAATAATGGAGGAATCTCAAATGGCTTGTGTTGCGGCGATGGCAACAGCTGCTGCATGCTATCTTGTAGTCGATGAAGATTCGCAAAGGAATCGATCGTATTGGGTAAAGAAGTGGAGGAAGAATCGCAGTGTTCGTGGAAACACTCAAGAGTTTTTAAGAACTCTAAGGCCCGGCACATACTATTATAGCTGCTATTTAAGGATGGACGAAATATGTTTATTTAAATATGTCTATTTTTTTACTTAAAACGTTTGCATTTTCGGCTTAAATCAGGCGCTTCTCGACCTAACCAATGTTGTTGTTGTTTCTGGCGCTGACCCTAACAACAATAATTTGTATTGCTCTCGTCTAGTTCCCGAATTATAGCCCTTTAATGTTTCTAAATTCCAGGCCTATATCTGTTAAACTTTACGAGATACCACTATGATATGAAAAATAAAATTTTAGATTTTTAGTACTTTTTTCCATTAATTAATGTTTTTCTAATTGTAATGTACGCCAGAAACAACAACAACATTGGTTACTTCGAGAAGCGCTTAATCTTTTCCCCTTTTCTTTTTAATTGTTTTTGAACTTTTCGTGACTTGATATTAAAATAAGGCAAATGGGACAAATAAATGAAATTTCTCCGAAAAAGAGAATTTTTTCAACTTCATTTGCAACCGTTCGAATTTATTATGGCCGACTGTTTGGTTGCTGTTGACAACTGCTTACTTGTGTGCGTAAATGATACCGAGAGAAGCAGGGTAAATTTGGGTATCAAAAATTCTCTACACTTGATACTTGTGTGTAGAATTTTCCCTTTCTTCCCCGTCTCTCTCTCCAACGAACTGAGTGATACCGTATCAAATGATACTGCGTGTAGCCAAGCTGATTTGCTTCATGGTTGCAAACTAACAAAAAGAGAAAAACAATTTTTTGCTACAATTTAAACGAAATAATATACAATAGCACTTATATCAATCTACATACACTCCCGTTCATTTAAATAGCAACAGTAAAAAAGATAAACATTATTTGGATTTTCAAATCAAACTAGTAAAAATTAGCCCAAATAAATTTTTTTTGGGATAATTTATTTCATTCTTTATTATCTGCAACAAAAATTAAATTCGAAAAATTAACCGTTATTTTTATTTATTTTTTTTAATAAAACATTACCAAAAAACGATGAAAAAAAATAGTTCATTTGAATAACAACAATAGTTCGTTTTTGATATTTTTGATCGATTGTGTTGCGTAGAGTGGTAATCCTGGATTAGTTAGTTAAATTTCACCTGACGAAGTAATAATTCAACAAAAATGGGTAGAGGAAATCCGTTAAACTCAGAAGAAAGAGGAAAAATTAATGCCTATTTCGATCAAAAGTTATCGCTCAGAAAAATTGCACAAAAAATTGGAGAAGTCCCCGTGTTGTCTTCAATTACCTAAAAAATAAGTATTCCTATGGCAAAAACATGAAAGGAAGACCAGAAAGTGTTTTATCGCCAGCATACAAGCGCGCAATCTTACGGAATGCCTCAAACTCTAGTGATTCTATACCAAAAATAAAGGCGAAAGCGGGAATATCAGCTAGTATTGTTGTTAAAGCTCAGCATATCCAAAGACGTAAACTAAAAAAAAATCATTACCATTAACGTCATTCATAAGGAATGACTTAAATTTTGCTAAAACGGACATGACGTGGAACAGGGAATCTTCTCCGCCGAAAAGAAGTTCAACTTTGACGATCCTGATGGTTATAACTTTTACTATGACGATATTCGTAAGGAGGAATTCCTTTTAAGCCGTCAACACAGTAACGTTGGTGGAATTATGGTATAGGGTGCCAAAAAAAATTTTTTAAAAATTGTATAAAAAAAATTTATAGACAAACGTAAAATTTAAATCATTCCTTATGAAGAACGTTAATGGTAATGATTTTTTTTTAGTTTACGTGTTTGGATATGCTGAGCTTTAACAATCAAGCGCCAAACAGTTGAAATACTAGCTGATATTCCCGCTTTTGCCTTTATTTTTGGTATAGAATCACCAGAGTTTGAGGCTTTTCGTAAGATTGCGCGCTTGTATGCTGGCGATAAAACACTTTCTGGTCTTCCTTTCATGTTTTTGCCATAGGAATACTTATTTTTTAGGTAATTGAAGACAATACGGGGACTTCTCCAATTTTTTGTGCAATTTTTCTGAGCGATAACTTTTGATCGAAATAGGCATTCATTTTTCCTCTTTATTCTGAGTTTAACGGATTTCCTCTACCCATTTTTGTTGAATTATTACTTCGTCAGGTGAAATTTAACTAACTAATCCAGGATTACCACTCTACGCAACACAATCGATCAAAAATATCAAAAACGAACTATTGTTGTTATTCAAATGAACTATTTTTTTCATCGTTTTTTGGTAGTGTTTTATTAAAAAAAAATAAATAAAAATAACGGTTAATTTTTCGAATATAATATTTGTTGCAGATAATAAAGAATGAAATAAATTATCCAAAAAAAAATTTTATTTGGACTAATTTTTACTAGTTTGATTTGAAAATCCAAATAATGTTTATCTTTTTTACTGTTGCTATTTAAATGAACGGGAGTGTATAATTTGCCAAGTTTATTCTATATTTTGTCAACGTTTGTTGCCAAAAAAAAAACAATTTTATAAGGTTTTCATTAATTGAAATTAACCTCAATTATAATATTTTCGTCTACCATCACTAAAATTTGCATCTTATGCACAACCCTTTTTGGCAAATAACGTGACTCGTCAGAGACGATTGTCGTCTTAGTCACCGTGACTCTTGGAATAAGGCTGTTAAATTTAAATAACCCCCTTATTCAGAGAGTAACTATTAGCTGTCGTCGTCGTCTAAAACAGCTGTTTTTCGTCTTTTTGTATACACAGAGACGACGAGGTGTCTTAGCTAAGCCTGGTGTCGTGTCTTACGTAGTTTGGAGGTGAACAAAAACTTATTCACAGAGACGACAACCAAATATGACGACAGCTTCTTAGGTGTCGTCTCTTGCTAAAAATGAATTATTGTGCAGGTTATTGCTTTTTTTTTATATTTATTAGAGAGTTGTTACGTGACTCCGTGTACCTTCTGATCTGGCATGGTTAGCGCCGCTAGCTCAGTCCACATCCGGCGTGATTCTTAACCCTCCATGCCACATCAGGAGTCACCAACAATAATCTGGTTCCGTTCAAACGAATCCAGATTGATCTAAAACTAATACACTCATAACACACCAGTGCTCATTAGCACCGCAGTCGACTTCATGCTTCGCTCGGGCGTTCGCCCCCCTTGATTCGTTAATCTGGTCTCATCCCCTCCCTTCTTCCAAATTAGATAACACTTAGCACATTTTTACCCCCTTATTCAAACATTATAAACCTTTTATTTAACCTATATGGGTACATCTACCTTATTCTAGGCTGTTATCAACAGACTGTAGCTTGATTTAATATTAGGAGGAATATCACTTTTAAGCAAAATAAAAGATTTTTAAATTATTTGAAATATACATACAAACAATCGTGAATTATATTATCAAATATAATTTTTTGTGACGTGAAGATATGAGTTTGGGAGGGGAATTTGTTAGGCAGTCGTTATTTATTCTTTATTTTAGCTTTTGTTCTGTTCTCTTTTTTTTCTGTTCTCTATTTTTCAGGTCGTTAAACGTATTGGACTCAGGCCTACGAACCCACCCGGAAGAGCTCTCCTGGAAAGGACGACGATTTGAATTATGACGCAACGAATTTTAAATTAAAACTCCTGTTTTTGTTCCTCCGCCCCTTACAAGGAATGGATGAAAACTGCACGATTTTTTTTTCTTTATGTTTGTAGAAAAAAAATTGGAAATTTTCGTAGTTATACACTAATATAAACTTATACATACATATCAACAAAAACTACACGAAAAATATCTTAACATAAATGTAAAACGTATCTTTACTTAGAACATATAGAACTTTTAAAACTTTTTTTTTTATATTTCGCCATTACACATATACCTCACTTTGCGTCGGGTTACGTTCCAAAAAAACACGACGCAAAGTGAATTAAGATTTTCTATAGCAAACCATGTAAAGACCGACGATAGGTTCCAGGGTAACGAAAATACTACGTTTTAAAAAGAAAATCGATCAAAGAAAACATTAAAAAAACAAAAATAGTATAACTCTGCCAATACATAAATTGGAAAAATATTTACCTTTTCTGTAATCAGAAACAACTCGTAAAAATTTATAGATATTATTTATTCTCTTTTTTAACCCTTCTGTCCATAACCATTTTAAAACCTTTCTATCCACGGACTAGGTCTGGCTGGACCTATATAGCTTTTGTATGAAAATAACCGGAAAGGAGCTGAATAATTTACATTTTTTGATGGTTTTAAAAATATTAGCAATTCTTTTCTTTATTCTCTTACGTTTTTTATTATTTTACATCAATATTGTTATAAATATATGAAATTATTAATTAAAACAGTTACTACATTTAAATATCTTGGTGCTACGCTGTAAGCAAACAGCATATCCGCAAGCATTGCAGGAAAATTGGGTTTTGCTTTGAATTATATCCCTCGATCTATCCAACATAAGCCAACCCTGAATCCCGTAGTTTCTCCACGCCGTCAAAACTTGTGAAGAAGTTGTCGGCGACGACCGCCCTCCCACTAGCTCTGTACTTCGAAGTAAGTTCCAGCAGCACTTTTTCGCCCAAGTTAATAGATCTCTGCTGCTGGTCTTCTTTGCCTTCTTTAAATCACCGACCCACCACACTTTGATACATATTTCGCCGGCTTCGAAGGAATATATTATGTGAATATTGTCTTTCATCTGCATGTGATTAGTTGTTCATCGACAGTTATAACATCCTCCGTTGTATACGCAGTTTCTAGGTGATGATTCAGCATTGTCCATTGGTCCCTAATGGGCGCTGCTTTATCAGATTTATTGCGCTCTGCGCGAGTCCTTTGGTCATAAAACCTTATGAATCGATTTATAGACCGAAATCGACATAGTGACATTGTTGATCTAAATACAGGATCCCTGTTTGTTTTCCACAATCCTCGTGCATGCTGCATGTTTGCGTGATTCAGACCTGCTGCTAGACAAACACCAAAATAGGCATACAGTTAGTTCATCTTGTGTGATAGGTTTCCAGGATTTCGTCTTATGCGGATTGCTTTCGTTGAATTTTGCAGTTACCGTCTGCGCATTTCTATTTGCATGTCGCAAGATTATATGCACCATATCTTCAGAAATTATCGTTTTGAAGATGCCGAGATGATCACGAGGTATTCCACGTCTTCCGCCGATTTTTCGAATGATGTTATGAGCTCTTAAACGACCTATTGCTGGTGGTTGCTTACACCATTTGGTTCCATCGCGGTCCAAATAATACTCGTCTGATAGTTCGTCACTCATATCTTGAATAACTCGATCATTTTCAGCATGCAGCTCTTCCGGAACATCGTCGTCATCGCTATCCTCGATTTCGCTGATTCCTCCAACTAACAATTCTGCATCGCCATCGGACATGTCTTCTTCAGGAATATAATTGTCATCGTCGTCCTCACTAAAATCTTCCAAGTCAGAAGTCTCTGGTACTTCTTCCACAAGTCTTCGAAGACTTCTCTCTTTCCTCCTCATTCATTCGCCGCCAATTGAATGCTTGAAGATCTTCAGCCATTATAACAAGTAATTATATATTGCTTCTAATGCCTTAAACACAATGGGTCGCAAGACGCAGATTCATTTTTTAACTGTCAAGATTACACGGGCTCTTATGGAGATCGAGAAAAAAGTTTGCTTTCCATTTTGTTTCCCTACTTTGCTGCCGAATTTTGCGTCCCACATCCGAGCTAATTCTAATTTTGACGGATGCAAAAGCGTTCTTGTTCTTCTTCGTTGTTTGTGTTTGTTTACATTTCATTCTTCCTATTTTAGCTGCTGTAAAATTATGTGCGTATTTTTCTGTTGCTTTTTTTATTATTATTCTGTATAATATATTATTTAAATGTATTTTAAATATATTTTAATACAGATTAAAATAAATAAACTCCGAATGAACTTCGAGAATTTTGGTTAGAATGAATATATTGTTCTCTACTGTGAAATTTTTGACATTTCATACTTCTGCTTCCCGAAAATGCTTCTCTGCCATTTGGTTTAAATCCGAGCCATTTCTTGCGTGTTTTATAAACACCAATGAATTATAAAAACGTTTTCACGTGTAATATGTGGGAAAATCCAGTAAGGTCCAGCCAGACCTAGTCCGTTGATTTTTTTTCTAGGGGTTGCTATAGAAAAAACGCGTTTTCTCGCTAAAAACTTTTTTCTGAATTTTTTTTTCCGCACATAATCATAATAAAAACGTACAGAAACAAAGTCAGAAAGTTTCGTCAACCGTGCTTTAAGATTAATATTAAAAAAACCTTCTTGAAAATGCAAAGGGTCTGGCCAGACCTAGTTATGGACAGAAGGGTTAAAAAGCACAAACACTAATTGAAACATTACAAAAAGCACAATATGTACACTACATTATTGTAACTGAACTCTAAAATTAGCAAAACAAAGTGAAAATAAAACTGTATTAAAATTGCGTTGATTTTCAGTTAGAAGAGGAATCCCCGAATTTGATGGCATGGCGCAATTAGAAACAAAAGTGTAGCCATCTGTAGAAAACAAGAAAAAAATTAAAGACTCGAACCCAAAACAACGCAACCTCGAAAACCTAACGACGCACAGTGAAAATTAGTACTAATTAAGCAGCGACGCAACTTCGAAAAAAATGCAAAACGAAACGACGCAAAGCGAGGTAAAGGTGTATTTGTGTTATTTATTTTAATTTCTTGTATATATATATAAATCTCTAATTGTTGCTTTTGTTCCAGGTTCTGAAACCGTTTACATGCATTTAGTGGAATCTAGTGTTCGAGCCATTCGACATATAGCCCTTTTAATTACTTAATCACTTTCCTTTGGTCGCTACTATGGAATAAACAGACGATTTACAAGAACCATAAATTCAATACAATAGAAATACATTTATAGGAAATACAATTCACGACCGCAGTTAAAATACATTTACAATAACATCTTGCGACTTATCTGGGTTTTTTCCCCCAAGACTCTGGTCAGGATTCCTATCGCTTTTGCTTCCGGTATCTTTCGATCTTCCACTTTTTTACAGCTTCACTATACTTAACTTATTTTTGACTTTTTGTGGTGGACTCGTGCGTCCGTACCGAACCACATCTACTTTTCTAATCTCGCTCAAATTTTTCTGTTTTAGCATGGAACCTCGACCCGTTTCCGCTGTTTCTGTGCCCGACCTTGAACTCTGAGTAGAAACAGCTTTACTGTTCTTTAACTATCTCTTCCCTCTTCACAAAAATCTTTCTTAAAATTTTACCTCCGTTAATTTTCTTTAACTTTTCTTTTTCATTCTTTCTCATTTAAAAGAAACTGTAGGGATCTTGCCAAAAGTTGTCAATAGATGGCACTCGCATCAGATAAGAGAACCCACGGATGGCAGTTTGACAGCAGGCGAGTTCACTAGACATTTCAGCAAAAAAAAAATTCTGGTTCTGCGTAAAAACAAGCATCAAGTCGAAAACACCAAAACGGGGAGCTGCACGCAACAAAACTCTAAATTTGCAAGGTTAGAAAGCTGCCGCAAAGATAATGTGCGACTGCTCATCGGTGCTTATTACTTTCTTTTTGTTTCAGCGCCCAACGTAGGGTCACGCCCACGCCCTGACTAAGTTTTGGTCTCATGCTCGCTACTGATCTAGCCGGGCATTCTGGATTGTTATTACTCTCGGAGGACTCTTAGGGATGTCTCGGGAAGTATCACTTGTGACTGGTTTTATAAGCTTTTACTTTGTGAATAATTTTCGGATACCACGTAAATTTAAAAAAAAAACCGAGTCAGACACGGAAACTAGACAAAATTATGGATTCCCGCAACAAGTCTCTACCTAGGACTTTCACCGGTAAATGTACATTTGTTCGCTTGTTATTGTACCCTTTTACATCCAGTGAAATTCTTGTACATCGGTTAGCTGGTTATGTCCTTTGCGTGATACACGCCGAGGCTCTTGCCAGTGAGATCTTCAAGCGAATACATATTGTTACCTACTGGTTGCACTACGCGGCATTTTAAAAATTTTCTACAAAATTTCGCGTTTATGTTTTTCTTAAAGTCGCTCAGAATATGATTACGCCTGTACACCTCCTGTCCTGGCGCGTAATCAACTTGTCGTTTTCGTCTGTGGTATTGTTTTGCACTTTTTTCGTAGGCTGCGTGTAAATTTGCCTTAACTTTCTCGCGCCAGAGTTCCATCTTATCTGCTCGTCATAATCGCGCAATTCATGATCGTTCAACGAGTTTAACTTCCTGGCTAACTTGTAGTCCTCTCCGCTGCTAAACATGTGCTGACCGAATAGCGCAAAAAATGGACTGACGCCTGTTGCAGAATGCACTGAACTTCGCAACGCACATTCAATTTCTGGTAGGTGTGCATCCCATTCCCGATGATCGTCTTTTAGATACGCTCTAATGGCGGCTAAGAGTGATTGTTTCACCGTTTCCGCCGCATTGGATTGCGGTGAATAAAACGCCGTCTTGATATGGGTAATTTTAAGTTCATCAATCAATTCGTAAATTGCACGCCATAATCGGTATGAATAATCTCTGGCACCCCGAATTTATAAAATATCTCCTCCACCAGGAACTGAATTACACCCACTACGGTTGCGGATTTCATTGCTTTGAGAAACATAAATTTCGAAAAGTGGTCTACCACGATAAAAATATAGGCGTTGCCTTGCTTGGACCGGGGATATTTTACAAGGAAGTCAATATACATCTTCTGAAATGGTCTTTCGGTGACTACTTTTCCCCAATGTTTACTACATTCCCCAAACTTGGTAGCAAGTCTAAATTTTTTGTTTTTGTTTCTTTACAGGTGACACAATTCGTAACGAACCTCCGGACCTGTCAAACCATTCCTGGCCAATAGTAAAATCTACGCAATCTTCCTAACGTCTTCATGATGCCGCCGTGTGCTGTTGTTTTTGGATCGTGGGCTTTGGCTATTAGCGTCGACGTTAGAGCCTCCGGGATTCACAGCTTCAATTTTATTTCATCATCTGCTGCCCCACGATCGAACGATGTGCGCTTGAAAACTAAACCATCCTCTGTTCTTAAATCAGGTAATCTATCTTCGTTTTGTTTTATAATTTCTATTAACTCCTGATATTCGGGTGATTGGAATTCTGTTGTTTCGAAGTCAAGGCCTCCATCACTCAGTACTTCCGCCTCTTCCACAGCTCGGGATAACGTATCCGCAACAACATTTTCTGAGCCTTTTCTATGTTCGACTTCAAAATCGAATGACTGCAGTTGCAATGACCATCTCGCCAACCTTCCACTCAAGTCCTTGAGCCTATGGCCTAAATTTTTTTACCGCTAGTACAGCAGCCAAACATTCTTTTTCCGTGACGCTGTAATTGCGTTGATGGCCATTGAGTTTGTATGAAGAAAAAGTTATTGGATTTTCATTACCTTCCTCGTCGACCTGAAAGAGCAGAGCTCCCACCTCTACATGTGAAGCGTCGCATTGGATATAAAATCTCCTCAGGAGTCAATTCAAACTTTTGGTGTTTTTTTAGCGTGTCGCTAAGCAGTGCAGATAGAGTGGCAAAATTTCGAATAAATCGCCTATACCACCCTGCGGCGCCTAGAAAACTACGCACTTCCCTAGTTGATCGCGGAATTGGGATTCTATGGATTGCCGACACCTTATCTGGATCCGTACGTAAGGAACCGTTGGCTATTATAAATCCTAAATATCGCAACTCTTTAAAAACAAAACAATTTGCCTTTCTTAGACAGTCTGCAACCTCAGCGAGAATTTTCAAATGAGTTTCGAAATCTTGCGCTATCACCAATAGGTCATCCAAATATATGAAAACGTTCGACTTCAAATACTGAGGAATCACCCTATCCATTATGCCTTGAACACATAGAAAATCGCACGACGAATATTTCGGTGCGAACTGTCAGAAATCTTCGGCCGCAGCGAAGTTTTGACTTGTCAAAGGCCATGTAAACACACAGAAATAAGAAGAACAAGAGCGACGACTGCGAACAAATCGCATCCAGATCGATCGAGGCTGCGATTTATTCGCAGTCGCAAGCAGAGGCAGCGACGTAATTTTATTTTTTTTCGTTTCCCATAAGAGGCCATGTAATTTTGACAGTTCGCACCGAAATATTCGTCGTGCGATTTTCTATGTGTTCAAGGCATTAGTCTACACAACGGTTGTGCAGCATTACATAAACCAAAAGGCATAACTACGAACTGATACAGTGGACGCCTAGGCACTGTGAAAGCCGTATACTCCTTGTAACAATCATCTAGTTCAATTTGCCAGAAGGCATATTTAAGTTCTACACTGCTAATATAATAAGTATAGTCTATTCGACTTAGTATGCCCTCTATGTTTTGCAAGGGGTAAGCATCTTTCACTGTGCGTTCGCGCATCTAGGCAAAACCGATTTTTTTCTGGCTTACGCACTAGTGTCGTGCGGTTACTCCAGGGACTATTGCTTATTTCTATTACATTCAACTCCAACATTTTGTCTATTTCATCATACACTAATTCCTGCACGACCGGCGACATGGGGTAATGTCTATCCTTTACGGGAACCGCGCCCTCAACTAATTTAATTGAGTGCTTTTCTAGCGTGGTGCGTCCTAAACCATGTTCTTCAAATGAAAAAAAATTGTTTCTTCACTTCTTCTAATTGTCTGTGTTGAGTCGCTGTTAACTCATGCATTTCTGTGTTGGAATCGTGTAGCCCTTTGCTGTCTTGATCATTATAATCATGGATCCTATCTTCTATCGGTTTTACTTGCGTTATATTTCTGTTACATTTATTGTTAAGGTTGATTAATTTTGCTAATATACTAATTTTTTCTATATTTTCAGGCTCTGTAACTGATGTTGTTGTGGTACCTGCACTCTTTTGCACCTTTACAGTTGAATTTTCTAGTTCTCCTTCGCGGGAACTTGATTGGAGCATGGCTTTCCCGCTTTCACCACGTTCCTCTTGGCATTTCCCGGGCTACAGTTTGGGCAATTGGGTGTTATATAATTTAGCAGTCCACATTTGAAACAAAACATGTTCCGCTGCAGCGACACGCAATCCTGGAAGGTGTGTCCTTCTCGGCGACAGTTCCAACATACTAGTGTCGATCTGCGTAACTGTTGCTGCTGCTGTGGTTGAATTGCTTGTTGGACTGGTGCTGTTTCTTCCACCCATGTTGAATACTCATGTCCGTCGCTTCTGTACAAATCGTTTGCAAATTCATTTTCGTTTACTTTACGATGGAATCTTTGCTGTTGAAAAGGATGGCAAATCCTTTTCCGTCGCGAAAAACCACGCTCAGCTTTATGGCATTCTTCTCTGAGTTGTTCGACCGTGTACACCGGGATTGGATAAACTGTGCGAAGTAAGTCTTCTCTTAGATTTCCTTTCACGATTTTCATCATTTCTTATCAGGAACATAATTACATAATATTGCACGAAGTTGACCTACGGTCTGAAAATAAGCATCGATCGATTCACCTACCAGCTGTTGACGTTGCAGGTCCTGCCTTCTCTCAAATTCGGTTCTGTTTGTCCGGCCGTGCGCGCCGTAATGACACCCAAATTACGGCGCGCACTACTATGTCAATACCGGACAAACAGAACCGAATTTGAGAGAAGGCAGGACTTCGAGCAACGTCAACAGCTGGTAGGTGAATCGATCGATGCTTATTTTCAGACCGTAGGTCAACTTCGTGCAATATTATGTAATCCTGTTCCTGATAAGAAATGATGAAAATCGTGAAAGGAAATCTAAGAGAAGACTTACTTCGCACAGTTTATCCAATCCCGTGTATTGTTCGTTTTTACATGCAACCAATACCATTCTTTGGCCACACCAGCTAATAACATTTGAAAGTCTCTTATCACGTCAGACCATGCACAGCCATATTGCGATTGCAAATGCTCTACGCGGAAAATTAATTCTTCGACCGGCAGTTTATCAGAATTTCCATCAAAAATTAAACCCCATCTATCGAGTTTCAGTGGGTATCTATTTCGATTCTCGAGTGGCCGCATCGCTTCATATTCATCATTATTGTGACTTTCTTGTTGACTTTGTGAGTTGGACGACGTCCCACTGCCTCCATAGAACTGACCAATATTAGGTTCGCCGCTCCTGTTATCGGTGGATTACTGCTATAATTGTTGGTTCGTTGATTTACACCGATTTGCCACGGGCTTGCTATTCCGAAATACTGTCCCCTATTTTCTTGTCTTCTTTCTATAGGGATGCTTTGGACGCCCGCCCAAGGGTTTATTTTTTTTATTTATTTTTTTTTTTTATTTATTTATATATATAATGGCACACAATGCAGTAAGAGCACGCTCTTTTATAGCATATTAATATAATAACAAATTTTAATAACATTCAACAAAAATATACATAATACAAACATAAATCTTAAAGCTAATACTTATAGATATAAATTAAATTAAAGATATTAGTTCAAGAATAAGAAGATAGAGCAAGAAAAGAAATTATAGAGATAAGAGAAAGACACACTCGCGTAAAAGACAAGGAGAAGAGAGGATCTACGAAAAATAGTGGCAATATGTTGTAGTTTCCAGAGTTTAGTTGAAATAAAATAACCTGACGAGTTTCTTAAACCGGCTTCCCTCCCTAGCATTTTTAATCCTGGTGGGCAGATTATTCCAAAGCCTAATAGTGTTGATGAAGAAAAATCGCCCACTGTTTAAATATTTAAAGGAAGGCACAATGAAAGTTTTTGTGCGATCAGAATGCCCAAATTTCAGTTTTTGGAAGAGATAATTAGGACAGCCAGTGTTAGCAAGTCGGTGCAAAAAGACACAATTACGGTAGTTGTAGTAATTATTAATGTCGCAAACAAGCAATGCATATCTTAGCTCTCCTAAATTGTCAAACCGCTTGACACCATATACATAGCGTGTAAGGTTATTAAGTAATACTTCTAATTTGTGAAGTGAGATCGAATCAAGTTTACAATAAATTAGCTCAGAATACGTGACAATAGGCATAACAAGCTGAAGCACTAGTTTACGTCGAGTGGATAGTGGGACAGATGCAGCAGAATAACGAAGATTACGTAGGATACAATATGATTTTCTTACAATAGAATTCACATGATCAGTGCAAGTCAACGCAGAGTTAATGTGAATTCCCAGGTTCACCGCTCTAGTGACAAATTTAAGCCTTTCATTACCTAAATAAAGAGTCGGAAGTTCAGAAGGATCAAAGGTGTATCTAGAAATAGGTAAAACTAAGGACTTAGCTGCATTGAGTTGAAGGGAGTTCTTCGTAGACCAATCAATAATAATTCTTAAGTCATCATTCATCCTACAACTCAACACATCGAGATAATCATAGGGTTTAGACATATACAGTTGAATGTCATCGGCATAGGCATGCATGGAGACATAACGAACAACAGAAAAAACATCGTTAATAAATACGGAGAATAACAAGGGACCTAGAACAGAGCCCTGTGGTACACCAATGCCGACCCTTTTAAATTCAGAAGCAATGCCAAGTTTCACTCTTTGAAAGCGGTCCGACAAGTAACTTTTAATAAGCTTAGTGGCACCTCCGGAGAAGAAGAAATAATTCTGCAGCTTGGTGATTAGTAATTTATGGTTCACGCGATCAAAAGCTTTGGAATAATCTAAAAGGCACAGGAAGGTGACATCTCCTCGATCATAGGCCACTCTTACGTCATCTGTAACTTTTAGTAAGGCAGTTATGCAACTGTGTTTCCGCCTAAAGCCAGATTGCAACGGATGAAGAAGTTTACTGGAAGAGAGATAAGAATTGATTTGTTCTGACATAAGGAATTCACATATTTTCGACAATGATGACAAAATACTTATAGGACGAAAATCAGAGGGTTCAGAAGGAGAGGGTTTTTTTGGTATAGGGCAAACAGTGGCTAACTTCCACTGAGATGGAAATGAAGAGGTAGTGAACACAGAATTATAGATAAAAGTAAGTTGGGGCAGGATATGAGGCAAAACAATTTTTAGAAATTTAATAGAGACACCATCTTCACCAGTTGCAGTTGACCTAATAGAGTTAACATGGTGGTAGACTTCGCACTCAGTTACTCCTCTAAACTGAAAAGAGCCCTGCTCCCTGATGTCAATCGTGCAAACGTTTGTGATGACATTGTTCCGTGATAGGAAAAAATCATTTAGAGCATTTGGGCATATATCACAGGTCAAGTTTTTACTAGATCCAAAGCCCATGTCTCTCAGCTGCCTCCAAAACTGCTTTGGAGAAATTGAAGTGTTGAACTTAGAGGTGAAATAGTTTTTCTTCGACATTCTCATCAACAGTCAAGACGAGCATTTTTGCAATCGTTCCAGCTACTAACCGTACGATTTCTTTTCCACTTATTGTGTAATTTGTTTTTTAGGCAAATAGCTTTTTTTACTCGTGTAGTGCCATGGGCAAGAGGGATTGATAACATTGATTGTTTTCAGAGGCACAAAATTATCAAATAAAGTATTTACGATGTCTGTAAAGTATTTAGTTTTTTCGTCAATATCTATTAGATGCCAGAATTGTGACCAATCAATTGAGGAAGCAGTAGCGGCCAAAGTCACAAAATTTATAGATTTAAAATCACGAAATGAATACGATCTAGGTACTTCACGTACAGATAATTTTAGATCAATAGAATCTAAAATGGAATGGAATCTAGAATGGAATGCCAGACACAATCACGTCACCAGATATAGACTCATCCTCACGCTGAGTTAGCCTTTTTCTCAGTTCAGCCATACCGAACTATGGTTGACGAACCATAGGTTTAGGTTACCATACTCTCTTTGATTTGAAGGATTCGTAGTTGGATACGTCGACTGATATTGCCCGGTATCCCATACTTTATTTCTTTGTCTGTAATTACTATGTACCTTCCTTACAGGTTGTGATGGTGCTTCGCCCGTTCCTAATGCTGATTCGGGTTGCGCTTCCCGAGCTCTCTTCATAGTTTCACCCCCTTCATTGCTCCTAACCATCCACACCCCCTTTTGACGGATTCTCTGTAATCCCCAACAGGGATTTCTTTTTCTTTAACTTCCCCCCGCGGTTGCTTGTTAGCGGTGCCTCCCTCATGCATGCCATTGAGCTTGACTGCCTAGCCAGCTCATGTCATCATACTAAACGCTCTGCAGGAAGCACCCGCTACGCTCCGCCTTGACTAACCAAGTTTACTGCTTGCTAATTCGGAATGCGGTTATTCATCTGCACATACCCCCGTTTTTGATGCTATGCGGGCTAGGCTAACAGCTCCTTTCCAAGCCACCAATTTTGGAATCTATGCAGAGGAAGAACCGCGACCCACTTACGCGAAAACTTAATTTGATACTGCGACCCGCGGTTGCTCATCCGCGGTATTCCCTTCACCGGCGCGATTGGAGTCGTTTGCTTACTCTGCCGCTCCAATCCGTCAGTTCAGAAGACACCGCGGAGAAGAAACCACGAAGCTCCTTTTTTAGTTGGACGCCATGTTGGCATTTCGCTATTACACATATACCTCACTTTGCGTCGAACTCAACTTGCTACAACTATAAAAATAAATATTGAAATTAGATTAAAATAAGCTCAATTTAATAGCAATGACAATAACTCAAATCCTAATTTGAGTTAAACAAATTCTATTCGTGGCCACGTACATATTATATTTATGTTGTATGTATGCATGGAATTATGTTGTATGTATGCATGGAATCATACACACGATACATACGATATGGAAAATTACGAAAATTATTTTCAAACATGAACATAAGCAATCCTTTCGATGAATACAATGTGACCACTACACTTTCAGCCAAGAAAATTTTTAGAGATTTTCAGGAAAAGCCTTTGGCTAATCTTATTCCTTTTGGCATATAAATTTGACATATAAACTAGAAGAGCCATCGCTTCATTACTTTCAGTTTGATGCAAATATTTTTCTAAAATTATATTCTTCCATATACCCTCCTGACCACACCGGAAAATCATCTTGAATAGCTCCAGAGTTAAACAATTATTATATATTTCTAACATCCACTTTGTTTTCATTTTACGTTTTTCCAAGAAAAACACGTTCTTTAGTAAAATGTTAACATAAGAGAACATATTTTCATTTTCAATTTTCTCAGGCACTATTCTAGGTACAGACCTCGTTGAGGTATCAAAAGTTTTAGATTATTATATTATTATTATTATTATTATTATGCAGTAATTAATTACTACACAAATAGGACAGTACTGGCAACTAAGGCCATCGACTGATAAGGGGATAGAGGGGATAGAAAGGTAGAGAGAGAGAAAGATACAAAACACAATTCAAACATCCATGCGTATGGGGATTCGAACCACCGTCCTCAAGGTTGGAAGGCAAGTGCGTTACCTTCCACGCCATCGAGGACCGCGAAAAAAAAAAAGTTTTAGAAAAATGTTAGTTTTCTAGATTTCGGGTTGTCATTTTCGGCAAGTGGCCAGCAACGGCGCCTGAAAAATCTGGAAAATTCAGAATGGAATCTGGATTTTCTCCGGAACTACATTAGATAGAGTACTCATTCATGTACTCAAAGTTCCGGAGAAATGTCCTCTTCGAGATAGAATAGGTTTCATCGAGGTAGAAAATGTTTAGATAGCCAGCAACGGTAATTAACCAATTTGAAGACCCCAAATTGGGATCTCAATTATCTCTGTACCAGAGCAAGGTAGGGTAATAATTTTTATGCACGAATGTGAGGAAGAACATCCTCTTCAAGATAGAGCAGGTGTCATTTAGGTAGAAAATGTTTAGATAGCCAGCAACGGTAATTAACCAATTTGAAGACCCGAAATTGGGATCTCTGTTATCTCTGTTCCAGAGCAAGGTAGGACAATAATTTTTATGCACGAATGTGAGGAAGAACATCCTCTTCAAGATAGAAGAGGTGTCGTTTAGGTAGAAAATGTTTAAATACCCAGCAACGGTAATTAACCAATTTGGAGACCCCAAATTGGGATCTCTGTTATCTCTGTTCCAGAGCAAGGTAGGGTAATAATTTTTATGCAGGAATATGAGGAAGAACATCCTCTTCAAAATAGAAGAGGTGTCGTTTAGGTAGAAAATGTTTAAATACCCAGCAACGGTAATTAACCAATTTGGAGACCCCAAATTGGGATCTCTGTTCCAGAGCAAGGTAGGACAATAATTTTTATGCACGAATATGAGGAAGAACATCCTCTTCAAGATGGAACAGGTGTCGTTTAGGTAGAAAATGTTTAAATACCCAGCAACGGTAATTAACCAATTTGGAGACCCCAAATTGGGATCTCTGTTATCTCTGTTCCAGAGCAAGGTAGGGTAATAATTTTTATGCAGGAATGTGAGGAAGAACATCCTCTTCAAGATAGAATAGGTGTCGTTTAGGTAGAAAATGTTTAAATACCCAGCAACGGTAATTAACCAATTTGGAGACCCCAAATTGGGATCTCTGTTATCTCTGTTCCAGAGCAAGGTAGGACAATAATTTTTATGCACGAATGTGAGGAAGAACATCCTTTTCAAGATAGAACAGGTGTCGTTTAGGTAGAAAGTGTTTAAATACCCAGCAACGGTAATTAACCAATTTGGAGACCCCAAATTGGGATCTCTGTTATCTCTGTTCCAGAGCAAGGTAGGGTAATAATTTTTATGTACGAATGTGAGGAAGAACATCCTCTTCAAGATAGAAGAGGTGTCGTTTAGGTAGAAAATGTTTAAATACCCAGCAACGGTAATTAACCAATTTGGAGACCCCAAATTGGGATCTCTGTTATCTCTGTTCCAGAGCAAGGTAGGACAATAATTTTTATGCACGAATGTGAGGAAGAACATCCTCTTCAAGATAGAACAGGTGTAGTTTAGGTAGAAAATGTTTAAATACCCAGCAACGGTAATTAACCAATTTGGAGACCCCAAATTGGGATCTCTGTTATCTCTGTTCCAGAGCAAGGTAGGACAATAATTTTTATGCACGAATGTGAGGAAGAACATCCTCTTCAAGATAGAACAGGTGTAGTTTAGGTAGAAAATGTTTAAATACCCAGCAACGGTAATTAACCAATCTGGAGACTGCAAATTGGGATCTCAATTATCTCTGTACCAGAGCAAGGTAGGACAATAATTTGTATGCTCGAATGTGAGGAACAATGTCCTCTTCGAGATATAATAGGTTTCATCGAGGTAGAAAATGTTTAGATACCCAGTAACGGTATCTAAATACGTTGAATTATCGGTATTTTGAAATAGATTTGTATGAAAACGGTACATCGGATTTTCAAGATCTTTGTGTTAGAAAGTTTCTGAAAGAGTCCTCTTTCGATCCCCACAACTGTCATTTTGTCGACATTAATCCAAATTTTATAAAAATGCATCTAATTGTAGTATCATTTTAATAATCGCTTTGTTTACCTTTTTCAATTCCAGGAAAAGCACTTCTTCACAACAGATTGTAAACAAAGGAGAAAAACATTTTCATTTCCACTTTTTTCTTCGTTTATGCATCAAAATTTTTTGTCTCGGCTTTCCGCCTATCGAGTTGTCATTGTGGACAACTGCTCCTAAGTGGCCAGCAACGGTACTTGACCAATCTGGAGAATTATCGGGTTTATATCTAGAACCGAGCGAGCTAGGGCAATAGTTTTTATGCACAAATGTGAAAAGGAATATCCTCTTCCAGATAGAACCGGTGTGATTTAGGTAGAAAATGTTTAAATAGGTCAGCAGCGGTTCTGAACTTTCTTTAAAATACGTGTAAGGATTTTCTTTAATATATAAATAAATCTAACGGCTACAATGATTGTTTTACTTTTTGATGCTTGCTATTGATGTTCGCTTTAGAAATGCATACTTGGTAGGTATCCTGTCGCATAACAATTTCCAGCAGCTGCTCTTGAAGCATCGAGGATATTATTGGAAATATCTTTGAAACCAAGCAAGCTAGGCTACTCATTGAAGTGTCAAAAAATGTGTAAAAATATAGTCCTTAAGATAGGGTAGGCGTGGTTTAGGTAGAAAATTTTTTAAACCCCAGCAATGGCAATTTTCGGTTGGGTTCCACATACTCTTTTTAAAATTTGCCAAATTAGTCTGATGTATTGAATTACTAGATATTTTATAATAATCCAGGGAGATAGACCATAATTTTTCCTTCAAAACTGCATATTAGGTTTTCTTATTGCAATTATCGTTTATTTTTAATAATTTTTCCTAAAAATCATCAAACCTACGTTCCACACAGCAACGAACAAAATAAACCACCCTAAATCGTTGCTAACCTTCGTTGCTATTTGCACGCACGTCCCACGGATGGCAGTTTGACAGCAGGCGAGTTCATTAGACATTTCAGCAAAAAAAAAATTCTGGTTCTGCGTAAAAACAAGCATCAAGTCGAAAACACCAAACGAGGAGCTGCACGCAACAGAGTAACTTTTAGCTGTCGTCGTCGTCTAAAACAAACTGTTTTTCGTCTTTTTGTATTCACAGAGACGACGAGGTGTCTTAGCTAAGCATGGTGTCGTGTCTTACGTAGTTTGGAGGTGAACAAAAACCTATTCACAGAGACGACAACCAAATATGACAACAGCTTCTTAGGTGTCGTCTCTCGCTAAAAATGAATTATTTTGCAGGTTATTGCTTATTTTTTATATTTATCTTTTACGATTTTTTTTAAGTTATATAAAATATATATATATAATATAAAATATATATTATATAATATTATTTTGAAAAACTTTTTTCTGGAGAAAATGGGTATAATATTTTCGCGAAGAAAATTTTTCTTTTCTACGTTGTTTCTTTTCGATTTATAGAACTTTGCTAAAAAAATCGTTGCTTCCCGTTATTTTCTTTTGATCCTTGAAAATTAACCATACACACAAAGTATAGAATTGTGAATATCGATAAATAATATGGATATAACAAGGAAGAGGTAAAACAATAAAGTTGTTAAACAAATAATAAATAATTACAACAATTTCTGTTAAATATTTTATTAATTCTTAAGATATAGCGTACAATTTACGACATCGCTACAATTTGAAGTTTTGGTGCGGGACATGGAATGGAATAATTTCAGAAGTAGCTAGAGGTGCCCCTGTTTTTGGCTCCAACCGAATACAGGGTGAAAAGAAAAGGGAGCGGCCTATTAAGGTTTTAATTCTTCTTTGATTAAAAGCGGGAATGGTACCATTCCCCACATCCCCCACCCCCCCCCCCCCCCTCCTCTCCTCGTTCCTTTCCATAGGAGGAGCACAATGGGCCACAAGGCCTAAGTGCGTCCGGTCGCTTGCGGCCGGAAGACTCTAGGGAGTCCCTCTATTTTAACCTAACCTAACCTAAGGTTTTAATTGTCATGCACTTTATTTCATATGTTACAATTATAGATATGAAGAGATTTCAAATCACGCACCAAAATTAAGCTGAGACATGTTTATTCGGATATTGTGGCTATATTAGGTAGCCCCAGTAGTACTAAAGAATCCAGATTTCAAAATTATACATTCCCTAAAAAACAGGCGCTTGATAAACATAACTCAAAACCAAAGACTAAAAGACTGGAAACTCTTCCACTACACTCAAAAATCGTAAAATCAAAAAACATGTACACTATACGTGTAATTTCGCATTGAATTGTTGTTGCCCTTTTGGTGAAGTTGGGAAGAAATTCGTTAACATGGCAACGGGTGGAGGTGCCAACCTGCTAACAATATTTAATTCAATTTATTTAATAACAAAAAGGTGAATAATTATATTTGAAAAATTTTTTATTGCAAATCGTGGGAAAAGGTATTGTGTTTGTCACAAGAATTATAAGAACAACAACAATTCTTCTCCAGCTCATATAGCTTCTAAGTTACAGCCCTTTGAAATTTGAAAGTTTCACGTCTATTTCCCCTAGTCTTTTTTAAAATGCACATATAGGCATATTATTATCGTTGAAAAGGTAATCGAATTACCTTTCATTTATGTAAACTATAATTTTTTGGAGTAACTGTTACTGTTAGAGAAAAATAATATGTAAGATTTTTTATATAATTTTTTCTATTTAATAATTTTGCTCTGAAGAAAATGTGTAATTAACCTATATAATTACCGTAATAACATCATAATCGGTGCATTATTTTAGGAGAAAACCAACAATAACACTAAAAAAATACCAATTTTTGTCAAACATTATAAAAACAAAGACACGCCTGCCAAATCTAAAATTGAATTTTTCTTGAAAAACAAACGTTTTTTGATAAAAAATTGTTTAACATAAAGGATAGGTAATTTGAATAGCTGTCCAATGATACCAATAAAGTACAGTTTGCACACATATAATTAAATACTTTATTATACATATACATATATGTATTACATTACAAATATTAGTTAGTTGTTAGTTGGTATCTCTGGATACACAAGCGGTGGTGAGCTTAGAAGCACAAAAAGATATATGTCGGAAAGCGAAAAATCATAAAGTTTTATTCTAAATTGCTATTAAATAACAATAATGATACCTAGTAATTTGTCAAAAAAAGGTGCCTGTAAGGATTTTGAACATATTCTATACAATTAATTAAGTGGACATTAAAGTGAATGTGCTCATTTTGTGCTGTGAAAATTCTATCTAAAAGTCAATTTTCTAGACACAAAAATCACCACATTTGTTTTGTGTACGTAAAGACCCCGGGGTTTTATGTAAACAAAAATTTCTTAGCAATTGTTGTTGCATTGCTCTTCGTGGCACGCACACATTCATAGCATTTTCAAGAGTTTCCAGTCTTGTAGTCTTTGCTCAAAACTTTGCAATTGTTTAGAATTCCCGATTGTTTACAATTTTACAGTGTTGCAAATTTTCAAGAGAAAAACCAATGTTAATATATTTTGATGCAATTTAAATGACGAAAATACAATAGAAAAACAAAATAAATATTCCTCTCATAAACTCCTGAGGTTATTCTTTATTTTTACTACATTTATGAATCTAATTTCGCGAAAAAAATCTATTTTTTAAGAATTTTATTATTTCAACATAAACACCATAGTAAAATTTTTTTATTCTGACACCAAAAATGCTAGCTAGTACACAAACCAGCTGTCATAAATGAACATTCATCTAGATGTTTCACACCATACACTGAGACGGCAGGAACCTCTTTCTCTAAATTTAGGCAGATCTTCATATCTAAAACATGAACCTCTTCGGAATGCTTGCATTCATGAACTTCAAGACTGTCTCCTGTAATCAATTTTTCGGATTCAGCAAGTTTAAATTAATAAAAGACTTAAAATTTTTTATCTCTTTCTTGAATACTTTGTTATGTAATGAAATTAATTATGTATACAAACTATAAAGCCGTAAGCTTAATTTATTATTCTTAAATAAATAAGTAAATAAATAAATTCTATCTTCCTGATAGAATCCAATCTATTCTAGATTAGGTATATTCGTAGGAAAGGTGGGGATAAAACAAATGGTCAATGTGATTGCGACCAAATAAAATCTATGAGCGCCTGGGGTGGTAAAATTAAATCTCAACATGCCACGAACCACATAGGGTAAAATGTCTGTCCGGCGTCGAAGTGTCAAGTACATATACATTTTTTTTTTGAAAAAGAAAGAAAAAAATTTAAAGAAAATTAACGGAGGTAAAACTTAAGAAAGTTTTTTTGGGGTGAAGAGAAAGTTAAAGCACAGTAAAGCTGGTTCTAGTCAGAGTTCAGGGAGTTCAAGGTCGAAAACAGGAACAGCGGAAACAGGCAGAGGTACCATGATAAAGCAGAAAAATTTGAGCAGGGATTAGAAAAAAAGAAGTGGAAGTTCGGACGTATGAGTCCACCATAAGAATGATTTTTAGTTCAAAATAAAAGTAAATTAAATAAAGTATTTTGAAGGTGGAGCAAATAAATTAAGAGTGCAGAATAGAAACGTACCTGAACCAGAAGATACAGGAGTAATGCGGTATAAAAATATCCACGAAACAAACGTTCTCCGTGAGATTGAATGTGAATTCTAGATCCTGACCAGAGATATAAATATCATCAAGACATCAAAACGAGCGAACAACCCAGTGAATGGTTGAAGCAGAAAACTCCTAAGAGACAAAGAAAAACAGGCTACACCGAGATTGCCTTGAAAACCTGGAGAGAAAACCAGATAAGTCGCAACTAGTTATGTTCTTATAAATGAAGAACTGGCATAGATGACCGGGTGTAGAATTTATGTGTTTATTGCGTATTTTTATGAAACTCCAAAGAAAATTTTGGCCTAATTAATCAATAGTAGCAACCAAACGGAAGGTTATTAAGTAATTAAAAAAGGCAGGATGTCGAATTGCTTGAATCCTATACCGTCCTGTATATATGTACAGGGTCTCAGAACCTGAAAAGAACAACATATATATACAAGAAAGTAAAATAAATAGCAACGATTAATGGTGAAATAGCAAAAGATAAGATGAGAAAAAGTTTAAAACAGACATATTATTTTCTAACTAAGGATATGTATTTTTGTTTGCCTTATCTTATCTTATGTAGATATGTATGTATAAGTTCATATTAGCTTAAATGAAGTAGTGTATAACTACGAAATTGGTGAATTTTTTTTTTACAAACATATGAGTAAAAACTTGTGAAGTTTTCATGCATTCCATGTAAGGGGGCGGAAAAAGGAAAGCAGGGATTATAGTTTAATAAGCTTTGCGTCCTAGTCCAAAGCGTCGTCCCTTCCAGGAGAGCTCTTCCGGGTGGGTTTGCAGGCCTAAATTCCGATGCGAAAGAAAGATTTGAGTGCAAAATTTGTTGAATAAAAACAAAAAAAAGGAAATTAAATAACGACTGTCTAACAAGTTCCACTCCCAAACTTATATCTTAACGTCACAAAGAAAACAAAAATATATAGTAAAAAAAAATTAAACAAAAAATATATACACCTATACCTCGCTTTGCGTCGTTTCATTTTGCGTTTTTTCGAAGTTGCGTCGCTGCTTAATTAGTACTAATTTTCACTGTGCGTCGTTAGGTTTTCGAGGTTGCGTTGTTTTGGGTTCGAGTCTTTAATTTTTTTCTTGTTTTCTAACAGATGACTACACTTTTGTTTCTAATTGCGCCATGCCATCAAATTCGAGGATTCCTCTTCTAACTGAAAATCAACGCAATTTTAATACAGTTTTATTTTCACTTTGATTTGCTAATTTTAGAGTTCAGTTTCAATTATGTAGTGTACATATTGTGCGTTTTGTAACTTTTCAATTAGTGTTTGTGCTTTTTAAAAAAAAGAATAATTAATTTCTATAAATCTTTACGGGTTTTTTCTGATTACAAAAAATGTAAATATTTTTCCAATTTATTTATTGGCAGAGTTATATTATTTTTGTTTTTTTAATGTTTACTTTGATCGATTTTCTTTTTAAAAAGTAGTATTTTCGTAACCCTGGAACCTATCTTCGATCTTTACATGGTTTGCTATAGGTAATCTTAATTCACTTTGCGTCGTTTCAATTTGCGTCGTGTTTTTTTGGAACGTAACCCCGACGCAAGGTGAGGTATAGGTGTAGTAAAAATACATATATAGTTTAAAAAATATATATTTTAGATAAAATATATAAAATCTGCGTTGTTAAACATAAGCAATCACCGATCACTGAATGAAGAAATGTAAACAAAACGCAAAACGCAAGATTTAAACATATTTTATTTTTGTTTACACATATACATATATTTATTGTACTTTATGCAAAATGCATACATACATTATATAAATATCCACATTTATACATATAATTCAATAATCAACAAATAAATAAATTAAATTTTATTTACAGTACACTCAATTCTGTTTTTACATGGTCGTGTTTTACACGGTTTTGATATAACACGGTTTGAAAATAAACAAATTTTAAATTTTTTTACACGATTTTATTCCATTTAGCACGATTCAAAATTTTTTCGGTTTAAATTTTTTTTTATTAAATTTAACTTTTGCGAAATATATTCATATCACAAATTAGGGGGAATTCCCTTTTTGTGGATACAAGCACATTTACTAGTCAGAGCAATTGTAAATAGCACAAATTTAGGGGAATTCCCTTTTAGTGCATACAATCAAATTTATTTGTGACAGCAACTAGAATGTGTTAATATTTTCTGAACTATTTTTTTTCTTTAATAACTAAGCTTGTGTAAAAACACATTATATATGTGATTTAATAAAATAAACCTGAATAGTTGTTCTTAAAAAATCCTTGTTTTTCACTAATTTCAATAGGTTTTAGAGACAAGGAACCAATCACTTATTTTGCATACGATTAATGTCTTTTTTTTAACACGGGTTTTCCTGGAACCAATTTCCGTGTGAAAACAGAATTGAGTTTATTTGTAATTAGCATTTAAAAAAAAGCAGCATTTTTCCTTTTTTTTCGCTAAGTCGACTTCGACGATCATTTACAATCTGGCCAGCTTTTGAAAAAAGCTATTCACATGGAACAGAAGCTGCGAGAGTGCAAAGCTTTTCTTGTGCTATAATTGCGAGATTCGGGTAGTTAAATTTATTAACTCGCCAGCATCCCAAAGGATTTGCATGCCTGGGAACGATTTCCTCTTCTAAATACCTTTGTACTTCTATTATTGCGCTCGAAAGATTAGTTCCTTCTGGCCTCGCTGAAGATACAATGGAATCAAATGAGCTCCAAATGGATAAAGGATTTTGAATGCTGTGGTCAGCTTGGTTATTTGTGGGTGGAACTTTTTAAGAGTTGTACAGTGCAGCGACAGCGGTTATTGCCATTTTTTAGCATTTTCTGCTCCGTTGTATCAGGAATAGCAAAAGTTTTGAACCCTGGATCCAAAAACGGTGCTAATAGGAGACTGTTGCTTCTCTGTACATTTCCTAAACGTTCTATCAAGCTATTTACAAAATTATTCAGAATTAAAGGAATTAATTGGTTGTGGATAATCGGTCTTAAGTAGACTTCTGTACACAGTTTCTCATCCATTTACAATAGGGACGCAGAGCAGTAAGTTTCGAAGCTAATAGCTTTTCTAGCACCTTCAAACGGCTTTAAAATTATGCAAAGATGTTTTATAACTGTCCATTCGTGAACGATTAATATAGGCAGAGATTTGTCTATCAAAGCAAGAGTACTTTTAATGTTGTCTTGAAGCAGGTAAAATCGTTCCAGGTAAATGTTGAATTCCATCTCGTCTAGACATCTTGTATGAGTTTTAGCGGCTCGTTACCCGCATTGCGTTAGCATATCATAAATTTATTATTTGAGTTGTAGCTCTTTGCAAAATGTGAGACGATACATTTAACCTTCACAATTATTTCAGAAACGTTCTGATTTCTGAAAGAATCTTTCACTATTAGATTTAGTGTGTGGGCCAATCAACCGAAATGTTTCCAGTTTAATTTGCTTGAAATTGCGTTCTTAATATTAGCGGCATTATCATAAACTGCCAATATAATTTTCTGCTCGATTCTCCATTTTTTTACCACATTACTTAATTCTAGCGATAAGTTCTCAGAAGTGTGAGGAAAATCTGTTCCACAACACTCTAGAAGAATAGACATCATCTCAAAGTCAACGGTCAAAAAGTGTGCCGTGACCGCGATATAATTGGTCCAATAGCGATGTCCAACAATCCATTGTGATGCAAAATTTTAACCCTTGTGTGATAAGGTTTCCCTTTTTTGTAGAAAATTCTTCATACAACGCCGGAATGCTGGTCTTCGATAACTTATGTATACTTGGCAGTTGGTATAATGGATTTAGAGCAGACACAAATTGTCAAAATCCAACGTCCTCCACAATTTGGAACGGTTGGTAGATCATAAAAAAAGCATTAGCATTTGTTTGTCTATATCTTCTTTAGACTTTCTAGTGATGTTTTGACCAGCAAACATTGTGCTTACTTTCTTCTGCCTTAACGCAAGCATTGATTGTGGTGGAAGTGAAACGGGTACACTGTTGTTGTCATGACAAGCTACACTTCCATTGCTGACTGGTGATAAAAATGAAGGAATCGGGTCAGTTACCATTTCTATAACATTTGCAATCTCTGTTCTGGCTTGGCGATCTTTAACATAAAGAATACTTCAGATAAAAATATCTAGTAAACGAAAAAGTAAATTACGTTTTGCTTCCGTTTTGTGGGAACTGGTAAAGTCACGGTGAGGTGTTCGCTGCGCATGTGCTTCGTTAAATTGGAAATAGTCGTTTTGCACGATATTTTTGATTTGCAAATATTGCATTTTGCAAAGTGGTATCTGTTGGCTCGAAAAACTGCCAAATTTCACTCGTTGCATTTGATATTGCATTTTGCAAAAGTGGTATCTGTTGGCTCGAAAAACTGCCAAATTTCACTCGTTTTTTTCACTTTAAGCTCAGTCATAATTTATATTTTGGGTTTAATAAATGATAAATGATGTCACAAATTGGTTTTGGAAAATAAAATATTTACCATTATGCAGATACATATCGCAAAATAGCTGCCAGATTTGGCTTAAAAATCCCGAAATTGGAATTTTTAACGCCCGTGGTAAATTTTCGTAAGTAAGCCCCATATTACAGAGATTACGACACAGAGAAACTAAGTTTGTTTACAATGAAAAACTTTGCGGAAACTGTAAAGTCCTTTAAAAGAAAGTAAATTGATAATAATAATATTAACGATAATGTGATTTCGAACTAATAAAGTTTAAAGTGCAGACTATTTTTCTTTTAATATAATTGGGGTACCGGTTAATTCGTGTGGTTTTTTTCGAAAATTGAAACTTTATTGTGAAAAAATGGTTACAAATTTAATATTTGCGATGCCAAGTGATTTTGCAAGTTCTTCTTGCGTTTGGGATGGATCTTGGTCGAGCAATGTCTCCAATTCGTGATCTTGAAACTTTTTTGGCTGTCCGGGCCGTTCATCGTCCTCAAAGTCAAAATTGCCACATTTAAACCGTGCATACCACTTCTGGCACGTACGCCCTTCCACCAAAGTACGATGACTTTCGGCAGCCTTTTTCTTCATATTGAAGTAATGAAGAAGTACTCCCCGCAAAAACACTTTATTCGGCACGAAATTCGACATTTTCAGCGTAAAAAAAAGGATTGCTGTTTACGCTTCAGCTAAATGACACATACTGATTCTGAAACTATATGACAGTAGCTTTCCAACACATATTTGGAAAGGTGAATCACTGGAATAAAAGTCAAGTTACGCCATCTGTTAGAAAACCGCACGAATTAACCGGTACCCCTATTAGTATTTTTATAACATTTATCTGCTAGATCGTATAGGAATTTATGGTTTCTAACCTCTTCAATTAGTTTGTCATCCACATTTTCCATTCTGAAACTACTTCGTTTAGAATATAATATAATTTATTTGTATAATAATATGTAATATAAAATAAAAATACTCACCCAACAAAATTTTGTAGAGAATTGTTCTGAGTAGAATCACTGGTAACGAAATCATTACTGTGAAACGAACGTTCTCGGATATATGTATCAAAGACTACATATGTATACAAGTAGTAGCACAGAATAAACAGTATACTGTTTATTCTGTGGTAGTAGTCTTTGATATGTATACAAAAGAACATTAGGAAAAACAACAGCAGTGCTCAGTAACGAGCCTGTGTTCTCGTTAATAATGACAGCCGTTTATAAATAACGGTGATTAAATCACCAGTATGGAAATATCACTCAACTCTAGTCAGTTTAGTGTAGGGTTGCCATAAATATTCAAATACAGACCGGGACACATAGATAATCCGAATGGAAAAACATATGAGAAATACGCTATACGAATTTTTATCCATGTATATAATTCCTTCATTTTCTCAATGTGTAAATGAAAAGGCAATTCACAGCTTCCTTATTGAATATACTTTTAATACGTAAAAGTAAATAATAAATATTTCCGAAATACACATGTATTGTTAATTATTATTTACAAAAACAAATAAATATATATGTACTGTGAAGTTTGCTTACTATTTTTGTTTATTATGTATTTTGGTTAAATAATTCTTTATTAACATAAATTATTATACATAATTCATTTATAGCATATATTTTTTTGTAACATGTCCATAGTTATAACAATATGCAATAACCGGTACAATTTAAGTGCCAGCCGGGACCCCGGGACACAGGCGCTCAAACCGGGTCATGTCCCGGAAAACCGAGACGTTTGGCAGCCCTAGTTTAGTGTCCATAATCATGTCTCTTCTAATTGTACCTCCGGTGTTTAGTAGTGAAACCACCGTACATCAATTTAATCAAACTGCAGGAATTCATTTTGAAAAAATAGGATCTGCATACGTCAGTGCGAACCAATGGACCCTCATTATTCATTACAATTTAGGACGTTTGAAAACCTATCTTCGGACATTATCATTACCGAAATCATCTGATCCCAGACGTACGACGCAATATAAATTCGAAAATCGTCTCAAAAAACCAGAAGTAAAATTTGAAATAGAGTTATGCGACGCATATTTTATAACAACTTATATTTCGATAGAATTTTTATTTTAGAGTTTTCGGTTTTAAGTTAACGGTTAGAAAATGATGGGGTGAGTTAGTGACAGGAATACCAACCACACAACTTTATTATTTATTATTTGTTTGGCTTTTAACTAAACATTAATAAAAAAATTACTTTGCATTTAAGAGACATCGCGGTTTTGACGACTTAGCGGTTTGGAAATATTAAAAAGTAATGGAAACTTGCTTGCTTTTTTAATTTTTCTTTTATTTAAATTAAAATGAGTTAACAAAAATAAATTTACAATTAGATAAACACATATAAATTCACAATTCATGCATTTAAATCAAAATTCATTTAAATTGAGGACCAAAAGAACTAAAACCTCAATTAAGTAAATATTAAACTAAATCACAGATTAATATTCAACAAAACAGGTTGAATACGTTGGAATCTCTTTTAGCTAAAAATACGTGTGGTAGGTTAAAAACAGCTGACTAGCTTTGTGAAATGAGCAATTTTTATGAATTTTAATTGCGTTTTACTTGCAAAATATGCAATATTGTGCAACTAAATAACTTAAAAAAGGTTTTATGTACATTTCTAGAAAGATGCGTTGGTTTTAAGACTGTCCCCTTGATCTTTTTTTCGTATATAAAAAATCATATTTCTGGCTAATTGCTATGAAGTAGAACCAGAGTTGCATTCCTCTCTCAAAATATTTATCTGAATCTTGTAAACAAACTCCCGAGTTGTCAAAATTCACTCCCTAGTTGTCAATATTGTATGAATTTCGGGCAGAAACATGTCCCAATCGCGATGGTCGTTTTCTAAATACGCTCTAATAGGTGCTAGCACAGACCGATTAACTCTTTCGAACGCATTTGATTGTGGGGAATATAACGCTGTTCTCAGGTGTTTTATTTTAAACTTTTCTGTCGTACTGGAGTATTCTTTTTAAATAAATTGCTTGCCAAAACCCCAAACTTATAGAAAACTTCCTGTATTAGGAAATCGACCACTTCTTTAGCCTTCGCTTCTTTCATGGCTTTCAGGAAAATGAATTTAGAAAAGTGGTCCACTACTATAAAAATGTGAGTATTGTCTTTTTTTGAAGTCGGGTATTTCCCTAAAAAATCCTTATATAACATTTGAAATGGCCGATCAGTGATTAATTCCTGTCCTATTCCTGGCCGAATTTCCTGATTTGAGGTCTTCGTCTCTTTACATACCCTACAATTCTTTACAAACGTCTGTACATGTGTTGTTATTCTCGGCCAATAATACAACTGTCTTATTCTATGCAACGTTTTTGTTATTCCGCCGTATGCTGACGTGGCTGGATTATGGGCTTTTTCGATGAGAAAACACCTTCTGGTACCCACAACTTCCAACTACTTTCAGATCCCTCAATCTGTCGGTCGAACATAGCGCGTTTGAACATCATTTCATTTTGTATCTTGAGATCTGGCAACCTTTCCCCATTCTCGTTTACTACAGCTACCAATGTAGTATGCTAGAAGACATATTTCAAGTCCACGCTGCTTATGAAATGGGTATAGTCAATTCGGCTCAATATTCCCTCTATATTTTGAAGTGGAGAGGCATCTTTTATCGTTAATTGGATCAATTTCCATGCATCTAAGCAAAAGCGATTTTTCTCCGGTTCGCGAACGATCGTTGTGCCCCATGCGCTGTTACTTTCTTCGATCACGCCAAGATCCAGCATCTTGTCGACCTCTTCATAAACAATAGCTTGCACTGCTGGCGAGATCGGATATTATCTTTCTTTTCCGGATTTACATTTTTAACTAATTGTATACTATGTCTTTATAATTTCGTATGACTAGGCCATGCTGTTCAAACGTTAGAAACAACTTCTTTACTTCATCTAGTTGTCTACTTGGTTCGTCAGTCAATTCATGCATGTTTATGTCTTGTTGTTCTGATGCTTACACTTCAAACTCGATTTCTGCAACCCCTACTACATCAGCAGCTAATTTAAAAGTACGTCAAAAATCTATACCAAGGTACACCTCTTGCTCTAAGTCAGGACACAAATAGAATGTTACTACCTTTTCGTCACTCGGCATCCTCGGCCTAATATACTCACTGATGCCCCATTATCTAACAGTCCGCGTATCTTCTTTCCCCTAAGCTCTATTTCAGCAAAAACCCTAGGATCATTTTCATTCGATTGACGTACAGCCGCAACTCCCTGCTGCCTTATGACTTTACGTTTTGCATATCCTTCTCTTGCTTTACGAATTCTCTTCATCATCGCTAACTTTTTTTCTACACCGAAAATCCTATTTCTCACCGCATCGTGTTTTTGCTTACGCTCATCTATTGATTTATTTGTATTTAACTGCCCTGATTTAGTTGCCTTATAAGTTATAACTAGTATTTTGCTCTTTTCCTTGATCATTTGATCTTCTACATAAAACACTTTCTTTATCTTTTCAGCTTCGTATCTTTCAATCTCTTGTGCTCTTTCCTCTAGTTCGGCATTTCGTTGGTTTTGCTCACTCTCCATGAATTCACGGGATTTTGTTGGGAACGACACCCCCGGTCGTTCACTGGCTCAAAGTTTCCGCACTTACTTCGCAAAATTATTCGGATAACGAATACAAACTTGCAATGCAAATCCTGAGAACAGGAATCAACTAGAGCTTCAAACAAAAGCGAAACTGTATCTCCTGGTACACTATCACCTACGATATTAAAACCATGACCAAAAAGATTGATGTTTTCAATAAAACAACAATTTATAATTTAATGTATGGTAATTATTATCCAAAGAAATTATAAATCTAATAGCAAAGGACCCACTAATATAATAATTATAATAAACAAAACATCTAATATTTCTCAACCCACTAATATAATACTAACAAACCAAGTAAATAATAATTAAATAAAATCTATTAATATTATAAATTCTTAAACAAAATATGTAGTAATCAAATAATCTTAATACTATTATAACAAAAACAAACAACGCACGTGCTAATTTAATACTCTTACTAACTATAAATGAGATATTGTTTAAAATGAAAAAAAATTATTTTCAATTCTGTGTAAAACACGACAATTCAATTTCTTTTTCTTTTCTTTCGCTTCTAGATTACCACGAAAACACAAAAAAAAATAAAGCACTCTTAAATTTTCTTCTTTGGGACAATATTCATACAGGGGTTTGGTTGGCAAGGATGATTCAAAAAAAAAACGTGAAACTACAACAGGAAAGAAAGACACATTTATATTTTCTTAAATTTGTTTGTCTATTCTTATTCTGACTCACAAAATTTACTTTCAGGTGAATTCTTCAACATGTTCGACTTTTCTACGATGAGCTGTTCTTCGCGATTTTCATTTTCCGTGCGTTTGGATTTGACTGACTTCTGTCATTCCAAGTCACGGCTTTGGATTAGTTAATTTTGACTTTGATGCCAATCTAAGCTATCAGAACTCGGAAACTCTGCGGGTGGACCGTTCTCTTCGCAAACAAAACGCTATGCTGTCTTCTCACTTACGAACATTTTTTGATCTGTCGACCACGGCTCTTCGTCGCCCGTGCCTACGCACTTCGATGCTATTGGACTTTGCACTCCGTAGCTTATCCAAGCCATCGGTTTTGAAGACACGGGAGAAGACAGTCACGACTTCTATAAGAAATTGTGATTTACTTCGTACGTTCCAATTTCTGCCTGCGGTTGTTCTTGCACAGCGCTTCCTTTACTCGATGCAGTTCGACCTAGCTAGTTAGCCACTCTAAGTCATCGTGCGTGGGGAAGCTCTGTGGAAGAAAAACCGCAAAGCCCACTTCTACCATATTTTGTTACGAACTTTAAAAAAAAAATACTTTAAAAAATACGAACTTTAAAATACAAATAATCGAATCCGGTTTGAGCCTGCTGTTCCTCGTCCGCAGTGTTTCTTTCACCGGTGCTATTGGACTTGGCTTATTCTGCCAGTCCAAGTCAGCCGGCTCAAAACCTGCGGAGGGGAAACAGCTTATTTACTTTATCACCAAAAAAAAACTAACAAATCATAGTTTCGGCCTGCGGTTACTTATCAGCGGTGCCTCCTTTGCACGCGCTATTGAACTTGGCTGCTTTGCCCGATCAAGCCATCATGCTCGGGAGACGCTGTCGAGAAGGAACCGCTAGGGGTGCCTTTTCCATTGGCGCCATATTGTTATGGCGCCGTTTTTTTTCACAAAAAAACGACACTTTGCCACAGCGATTCTTCATCACCACGTCTCCGACTTTCGTGCAATTTGATGTGGCTGTAAGCCATCAAAGTTAGCAAGCCTTGAATACCTGGGTGAGAAAGAAGCCGGTCTGTTCTTTTACCTGGTCTGACTTTGCCTCGCTAGCCCCGGTCAGGGCGCAATTCTCAACCCTGCCAGATCAGGTCTCGGCAGTCACAATAACCTCCATTTCCGGAAGCTGTCTTTCTCTCTCCTTTTCCTGCTCTACATCGCATCACTCTCCTCTTCTATCTGCCCACCAAACCCCTCAAATAATACTTTATGCATTTACATTTAGCAAACAAATTCTTTCTTAACCCTTAATATCCTACTGGTACCGTCAGGAACCAACCGACTAAAATCAAAACTTCGTTAAGCGAATTTCTTTCAAACTTCGCGCTTCAACTTTGTAACGAATCGTTGATTCAAGCGACATTTTGCGACAGTTTGCGGGGGTCGCTGGTTGAAACCAACTTCATTTAACAACTGTTTGGTTAATAGAGCGACTCAACCTCGAGAAAAGTAATTTTTGCGTTAATTTCAAACAATAATTATGGCGGTAAATTCGTATAAATTGAAGTTTAAAAAAATATTTCTGTCATCGTTATAGTGTCTAGAAGTTATCGTGAGTATTTAAAAAAAATATGTGTTTTTCTTTGGTGGATTTTATCGAATTTTCGGCTGGTCCTTTGCGGAACCGTGAGGCACCCGGAGTTGGAAATTGACCAAATGCGAATGTTTGTTATTTTGAAATGGCGCGTAGAATTCGTGATTTTCACACAGACGAGGAGCTTGCCGAATTTGCCAATTCATTTGCGAGGTCGGAAAGTGAAGATGATGGCGATTTTTCTGCTGACGACAGTGCTAATCATCTCGACATAGACTATGATGCTGATTTGCGTAGTAAAAACTTCACCGCGCGACTTCGGCTTGGATAACGTTGTGCATTTACCAGAACATATCAAGGAATGGGAGCAAAAATCCTAAATGTACGTCCCGAAAAAAAGGTCGTATGCAAAAAATGTGGGGTAAATTTGTATTTTGCGCCTGAAAAAAATTCTTTCTGAGTTCCACCAAAACTAAATGCCATTTTTGATACTTTTATGTTAATTTTTCTGTAAATTTTTGATTGGTCTCAATAAAATTTCTTGGTTTTTGCTAAAAAAATTTTTGATGCCCGGGCTCCTAGCGGTTCCGCTAGGAACCAACCATTGTTTACCTAGTTCCGGTAAGTGGCTCCTATAAACAAAGTCATAGAAGAATAGTAGTTCAGAATCGCGAGTTTTATAATACTCATTTTTTTTCGGTTCAAAAAGAAAAAACACGGCCCTAAAGGGTTAGTTAACAAAAAAGAATTCTCTCCTTCATCCTTTAGGCTATTAAGTGTCGCAGGGTCAAAAGTAATCTTCCTGAATTTTTATGAACACAACTAATCTGATAACCTTCTCTCCACAGGTTCCCCACTATCCCTAAGGAGCTCCCTAAAGGACTGAGAGATTGGATGACGGACGGCCTCTATGCCCCACCCCCCTTTTTTCTTCTTTTACACCCCAGTGGATTACGCTGACTTGCTGCTGCGCTTTTACACACACAAAAAAAACTTAGTTTAGATGCTAATATTAATACATATATCTTATAGTACATAAAAACGAAATACAAAAAATTAAAATTAGAAATGAAATGTTAAATTAAAAAAAACGGTAATGATTAACTTTATGTAGCGACAAAAGAATTATGTGCATGCATACTCTAATTTGATGTTTTCTTTTCTGTTGTTAGCTACGACTTTCCTTGATGTTTGAACTTCTGTCGACAGTTTTATGCTCTTCGATCTCGTGTACATCCTAAAACTATATATTCCCTTTGCGGAACTTTTCCTTGTATATATATATAGATACATATATAACAAATACCATGTATTCAGAATGCACGAAATAAAAAAAAATCCTTCACACATATCCACCGTTGTTGTTAACCGAATATACATACCATTTCAATTCTACCAAAAAAAATTCCGGTCCGGACAGACATTTTCTCACATTTATAGTTTTATTCCACCACCCTACCAGGAGATCATGATTCGCAGTTGCTCATTGCCTTTGCTTTTCGTATTTCCGTTTGTCCTGTTTCTTACTATAAACTTTCTGCCTCATTCATAAATAAATCCGTATATTTATTGTTCCGAATCTTGCGATTGGCAATTCCTTTACTACGGGAACTGCTATCAGAGATACTGTGGTACCTAAATAAGCGCGTCGTGCGTTGCGTTTCTGTCAAAATGAAATTGGAACACACAGTCTTATGGAAGTGGCTGAAATAAGAAACGCACTGACGGAGACCACTTCGAATTTCCAATTTTGACATGCGCTACGAAGTGAAGTTGGCGGCAGATATCAGAAAAATGTTCATGTGCGTGTGAATGTTTAAAAACTTTTTGTCAAAACATATGGCGACGCAACGCAGTTATTTCGGTATAGCGCAGCGTAGTTTCTAAGGCGCAGTGATAGACGCAACGCAAGACGCACTTATTTAGGTACCACAGATAATGAGATAGGACACTTCGAATTCGCCGCTTAAAAAATCGGTTTGACGTCTATTTTTTATGATCTGATGAATTCATGTACACTATACGTGAGCGATACCATGTTGTTGTTCTTGTTTTCTGTCTTTCTGTATATTGAAAAGAAACAGCTGTTTCATGTTTCACCACGTTTTCATTTAGTTGTGAAATTATTGCTTGCAATTGTTTACAATATAACAAAAACTGATTAAGTAAGCCAATAAATAAGCTGATTAAAGCAGCAGAAGTATTTTATAGTGAGAAAAATATTTGAGACCTCTTCTAAAGCACGAACCTTAGATAATCGTGTGTAATTGTAATAAAAATAATAAGTGTACTCACTGTACGCAGAAGATACATATATTGGAGAAACAGCAGATTGTAAAACTATTGCAGAAGATGGAAAATTGTTACTGCAGGCTCAACACAAGGTAATGTAAATATCTGGATTAAAAACTGAATTCTTATTTGCTTCATATTTAAGGTAGAAGCCCAAGCATGAATTCTCCAACAAGAAGGGGAAAAATGGAAGCATCGTTGGAATGGAGCATCGTTCCCTGTCGATATTTGTTTCACAATCTGGTGCAAACACGGGCGCTGGTATTGATAATTCCGAAATTATTTAAACATATAATATATAAATTGCTATTGCAAGGTAAGCTATTATTATATTAAGCGCATCAAATATATTTTAATAATGTTAATGTTGTTTAACGATGTTTGTTAACATGTTCTCTTGTTTTCTGAATAGTTGGGTTACTTTGTGTTGTTCGAAGGCATGGTGGACAGTGTCATCTACGCTCGTGACAACCATTTGAACGGAGGAGGCACGTTATTACCCTAACGTTGTTAGGATATGGCAATGAGGAACTTTTCCAATCACATGTCGGCTTTTGAGATGATGTTTACGGTTAGACAGTTTGAAAAGTTAGGTTGGTATTTATAAATTGCATACAATCAAATATGATTAAAATTTCCTTAACCGCAGATCGGCTTTGCTACAGCTACTCATTATGTAGTGTTAAGTTCCGTTTTAAGCTACATATTTGCCAAATGCAAACAAAACAGTGTCAACACGACCAGAAAATACTGCTGACTCTGCTGCGACCAGAAAACATATATGATTAGAACGTTTTTAAGTCAATCTATGAAATTGCATGCCATAAGATTTATAAATATAACATGTGTATATATATAATAAAAAAAATTGTTATTACAAGCATGTCCGATATTAAATATATTATAAATGACGCTATATTAGTTTCTTCTTAATTACTGCATAATTACTGTCCAACCTAGGAAGAAACATGTCCATTCTGGAGTAAGTAATCGTAATTTTTTTTAGTGGAAAGGTGAACAACTATGCATTTGGAAGAAAAAGTTAGCACAACGACTTTATTTCAAATAAATATATGAGTACTGTGTAAAATACAGAAGCATATATTTATTGTCATTATAGGAAACAGGGAGTAATGTTTTATATATATATATTAATTTAATTAATCTATAATTAAAAATAAATTTATATAACGCATTTCCACGCTACCCAGGAGGTATGCATTGCAGCGCGTTACCAATTTTTTAGGGTGTTTGGTTCCCCAGTAGGCCTATTGCACCCGTACATAATTAATAAAAATAATAATAAATATCATCAAATTAATTAATAAGATACATCTAACTCCGGAGCAGTTCTTAACACATTTTCTTCCCATCGTAACGTTTTTTCCTTTCTGTGTAAGCTTGTTGTAGTGGGCTAAAAGAAAAGAACTTTTAGAAACAAATTCACTACTTTCCGTATTATTTGAGTATATATTTTATTATATTTAAAGTGTATACTTTATTTTACACTTATTTAATATCTGTTCTAATAATTTTTTAATTTATCTTATGCTTGCTTTATAAAATAATATTTCACAACGATCAACTTCTGATTGGTTTTATGAAATTAATTTTTCACCATATGTAAACAAAGGTGGTGAAGGTTCTCAAATATACAAACAGTAGGTGTTAAAAGGGAATTTAAGTCCCCCAATTGGATCAACAATAGATAATTTTCAAATATATTGGAAAATAAATGAAAATATATAAATGCGACCATTCTGGAGTTACTAATCTTAATTTATTTTGTAAAAATTCGAACAACTTTGCACTGACAGCCAAATATTCGCACAACGACAACTTTATACCAATTAAATATAAACAAATAAATCAACAAATACAATGTAAAATCTGAAAGTATACATTTATTATAATTATAAGGAACTGGTAGATATCTTAGGTATATAATCTGAGCATAAGCAAAAGTTTATTTTGTTAAATATATTTTTGACGTTTGCAATAATACACCCCGTAAAATCAATATTGCATGCGTGCATGTGATACTGCGGCGAAGTACACATGAGAGGACAAAGCACACGATTTTGTGCGGCGAAGTACACATGAGAGGACAACGCACACGTTTTTTTGTCATAGGTTTAGTGAAATTTCCGCAAAATGCATATGTATTGAAACAGCGAATTCGAAGTGTCCTATCTCATTATCTCTGGTCGACGTGCAGACTTCAAGCGAGCAGGATCGCACCAGACTATTTTATGATTGCACTGAGCAAAATGTTTAATAAGGAATGGGAGAATCACTATTTTTTCTTTAAAAATTTTTTAGGCGAACCGTAATGAATGATTTGCAATAAAAAGGTGGGACGCGCATTTTCATTGCAAAATCATTTGCATAATTTAAAGTTTAACAACCCCCAAGGAACAATCTTCTCAGTGTACCGCGCAGAGAGAATTTGTCCGCAAAAAAACCTCTCTCAACGCTTCACACATGCACAAAATATGATTGTATAAGTTTTGGCCAGCACTGGTTTACAGCATATCTCTGGCATGACCCCAATAATGTCTTTTTTGTAATCGAGAAAAAAGAAAAAGCACAAAAAAGGGTCACCGACATCGTCGTGACTCTTGGAATACAGTCCTTAATTTACTTTTCTAATGGTACATATATGAAATGGATTTGCTCTCCGTCTACTGTTCGATTTCCACAATATAACCATAATAAAATTGGAACATTCCGGCGGATACCGTATCCGTTCTTATTACATCACGAATCCGCTTCTTGCTACATTATTTATTTACTCCTTGGTGATTTCAATCAATAAATAAATACATCAATTTTCATTTCATTTGATATTTTTCAAGCACTTCAAAGCAGCATTTGTTTCAAACGTAAGTTCCAAATCAACAAAAAATGGTAATTTGAATTAACTTTTTTGAATTTGCATTTAGTTAATTAATTCACGTATCGCTATCAAAGCTCACATTGAGGAGGTCAATAATATGCTTTCCGATTCAATTAGAACATCATTCAGTGTTCCACAAAATAACTAATTGAACAGACCTGGAAACAGTCATTATGATCAATTTAAAATTTCTTCTAATAATTGCTTTCCATATACGTTTCAGCATGACATTCCATGAAGAATCCATATTTGAGGACGAAGACATCTTTAATCGAGCACTTCCACCTTTGCCGCATACTGGATTAACCGCGCCAGGCACGAAGTGGTGTGGACCCGGAAATACGGCGACGAATTATGACGATCTCGGGAGGTCAAGCGAAGCAGACAGCTGCTGCAGAGCGCATGATCATTGCGATGAAATCATGGAGACACATACATCTCTACATGGCCTACGAAATCCGGATTGGTTCCCTAGGTAGTTTTTTATTCAATTATACATAGAAGCCAAGTTTAAGCGAAAACAACGTATTGGCAGGCTAAAATGTTCTTGTGAACAGGCTTTTATTAATTGCCTACAAGAAGCGAATACGATGACTGCAAATACTTTGGCGCGCGTCTACTTTGGCACTCGTAGTCACTGCTTTGCGCTCGGTTATCCAATATTGCAGTGTAAAGAGTACCAGCAGGGCACTTTCCAAAAACGCTGCATACGCTATCACGTGGACAGGTCAAAATCTAAAATATGGCAGTTTTATGATTTGCCATTTTACACTCTTAGTAGCAGTGCTTCCACGAAAATAATATAATCGTAATATTTAATAAGTGTAAATTACCCACTGCAACATGCAAAAAATTACAAAAGCAAGTAGAGTAGTTCTGAAAGCAAAAGAAACGCGTTTACGTCTGCAAATTATTTAAATATGTACATTTTTTTATTGAATAATACAATTGCATTTTAAAAAATGTGTAATTTAGTTCTGTAAAAGTCATTCTATATTAACTTCAGCTAACTAATGATGTCCTTAAAGAACTCCACAGCCTTATTTTCCTTTCTGTTATTGCTCGACCTCCATTGCGCTGCAGAGAGCCCATAGGTTTCTATACGGAATTTGTTATACAACAACAGTCCGTAAGGAGAGCCCTTGAGCAAATTTTGCTTATCAGCCAGTTCCTTGGCAATGCGCTCTTTTTGTGAATCATTCGCGGCTTCAAAGAAATTTTCAATCACACGTGAACCTGCTCTAATAATCGCCAGGTCCACATATAAACCCTGTAGATGGCGTATCAGTTTCTCGCGTGATTTCTCACCAATAAATTCACTCTGTAAGAATGCGTCGGTTATATGTGAACCGTTGGGCGTATTAAATACCGTGACTAGTTGCGCGGGCGATGTATTAAGTATGCAATTAACCAAGTAGATGGGCTTATTAAATTTTAAAATATGCTGCACAATTAACGAACCATTCAGATGAACAAAGTTAGAGTTGTCCTCAATAGTTATCTCGTACGGTTTAAGCTTGATGAGACATTGGAAGAAATACTTCGCCTTTTCCTTGTCATTACTGGGCACGTGCAGTGCAGTCTGAAGGCCAACAATCATTTGCGACTGCTTGGTGACTAGACGCAAACACGCACTACATAACGATTCGACGACTCCAGTCATTCCCAACTTAAGCAGTTCTTCAATGTGATGGATCAACTCGCTAAATATGACTTCAAAATCGTCCCTTTCTTTAATATGCTGCAAAAGCTTTTGTACGCTGAAATTTAATTGCTGGTCACTGGCCAGAGTGGCTATGCGTCCAGTGAAGAGCATGGCGTATAATTGTGTTAACAGTTTGGGACCAGATACTGTTATCAGCATCTCTAGTAATCGTACTGAACTTTGGCACTCGAAAACTTTGGGTAGTTTTATATTGCTGGTTGACTCTATTTCAATTTCTGCAGCTTCTTCTTCGTCTTCATCTTGTTGCATTTTAATTTTTTTTGTTTGTTCCTTATCACCGATTTTTTCCTCCTTATCATTTACGTGACTGGTTTTCAGAAATGACTCAACTAGTATTTTCTTTCCGAAATGTTTCAGCAAACGTTTATCCACTACCTTTAAAGAGATGCATATAACTCCGAGCAGTGCGGACGAGTGCTCCTGGTATGGAAAATCAACAAAATGTGGCCACATTTCCAAACGTTGGGGGAATTCTTTCATAACATCCCACCAGTCCTTGGGTACCACAAATAACTTTCTATTCTTTACTACGTCTGGCTTACCTTTGACAAAGGCAATTTTGGGTACATAGATGCCTGCTAGTGAAAAAATACATGTTCGCATAATATGATTAGCACAGGAATCCCACACAAAATCTTCTAAGTTATTCAACAGAAATTTTCCCACTCGCTGCACAAACTGTCCACAGTTTTTCTTGTGTTCTTCAGAAAACACTGTTTCTGTATTGTAGTATTCTTCATTGATGAAGTCAACTTTTGGTTTCTTTGATGCTACAGTTTCTTCCGCAGATTCTTTGCAAACTGCACGCAGGAAGGCGACCTCTACCATTTTCTGGAGGACATGCGATGCAAATCGATCTGAGCAAGTAGGACGAAAGTTCCCTGCAAAAACATTGAAGAGTCGCTCTAGATTAGCGGCGTCAACGTAACCAACAAGGGATTCAAAGACTTTGCACACAATTTGGTTTGATGCCAAGTGGAGTTCCTGTTCCGCAGCCTGCTCAAACACATTATTGGCCATGTTCACTGAGATAATTTAAAAAAAATCAATATATATTCTATACATTCTACTAAAGATAATTTTCACCTTTCTCTTCTATGTCCACAAATCCGTTCTTTAGGGCATCCAATATATTGATGTAATACGTGTATTGATCACTTTCTATAGCAGCACCACGGCCATATATTCCTTTTTTGGCGAAGCCCTTAGCATTGTTCATAAATTTACGCTTTTTCTTGTTATTACTTTTCTTTTCATAGTTCCCAAAAGTTTTTGTATTCATCCCGTCACTATGCTTTTCTATATTTTCTAACACGAATTTCGTTGTAGATGTAAAGATTACGCATTCCAGGGTAGAATTATATCTTGCAATTCAATTCAATTCAACTTTATTGAGACGATGACAACCAGAGATAATGAGATAGGACAACTCGAATTCGCTGTTTCAATACATATGCATTTTGCTGAAATTTCACTAAACCTATGACCAAAAAACGTGTGCGTTGTCCTCTCATGTGTACTTCGCCGCACAAAATCGTGTGCTTTGTCCTCTCAGGTGTACTTCGCCGCACGAACTGTACTTCGCCGCTGTATCACATGCACGCATGCAATATTGGTTTTTCGGGGTGTCTTTTTGGAAACGTCAAAAACATATTTAAGAAATTAAACTTTTATTTATGCTCACATTATATACATAAGATCTACCAGTTCCTTATAATTATAATAAAGGTATACTTTCAGATTTTACATAGTATTTGTTGATTTATTTGTTTATATTTAATTGGTATAAAGTTGTCGTTGTGCGAATATTTGGCTGTCAGTGCAAAGTTGTTCGAATTTTCACAAAATAAATTAAGATTAGTAACTCCAGAATGGTCGCATTTATATATTTTCTTTTATTTTCCAATATATTTGAAAATTATCTATTGTTGACCATCTGGGGGACTTAAATTCCCTTTTAACACCTACTGCTTCTATATTTGAGAGACTTCACCACCTTTGTTTACATATGGTGAAAAATTAATTTCATAAAACCAATTAGAAGTTGATCGTTGTGAAATGTAATTTTATTTTATTTTATATAATATAATTCTTTAAGATAAATGATTTATTTTTGTTTTTGATTAATGAAAATCAAGAAGAAAATAAGCATCTTATAGCATGTTCTTCTCTAATGGGTGGAAAGCGCAGATGCGTAAAGCACTGCGTTTTTCTATTTCATTCATCCTGATCTTTCCATATTAAGTACATACATATATAGAAATTGCATTGTGCACATTTACATAATTTATTTTAATTTTCTCTTTGTTACAACATACTATCAATATATTTGCATATGTACATATATAGGCATTACAAAAAGAATAAGAAAAAATACCATTTTTATACATTACATTTTTATACATTACAAGAAAATTGAAATTACAGATTTGTATGCATATTCTCAAATTTACTTAAATCGCCAGCAAGCAACTCGGATGGCACTTTAGCAATATCCTGTTGCTTTTTCTCTATTTGTCTGATCCGTTCATCACGTTCCTCTTTGATAATCCTTGGAATGAATCACTGATTGCAGCTGTAAGAGCTTGTTAAAAAAGTAGGCAAAGTCAAGCTCAGCAGGAATTAGCAATTGCAGCTATTTCCGATTTCTTCTATTTAATTGTGCCTGCAGTTCATCCATATACAATGACACGCGAAGTGAAGAAACTTCCGAGTTCAGCGTCGCCGGTACATTCTGACTATGATGCTTCTTATGTTCCACTAATTGACTTGCTTCTCTGAGTCATTAATGTGAGATACATTCAACAATTGCACTTTGCAAGTATTTTGATTTTGTTGCAACAACTTTCCATTGTGCGTGCCTAATTCAAGCACAAAACTACATAATCAGTAGCTGTGGCAAGGTGGACCTGCGATTAAAAAAGTATAAAAACTCATCTTATTTCACTGTATGTAATTTATAGACACAAACCTCATTTTTCAACCTATCTAGCCCAAAAACATTATTCCAAAAGCCGACACGTGATTGGAAACGTTCCACATTGTCTTGCATTACTTTGTGCTGATCCGGCAGCAATAATTATGAATCATCTGCAGTACTTTTACCATTTCTGTTTCTCCTGGTATATCTTCATAATCTGTATGAAATGAGTTAACTTACTGTGGTACCTAAATAAGTGCGTCGTGCGTTGTGTTTCTGTCAAAATGAAATTGGAACACGCAGTCTTCTGGAAGTGGCTGAAATAAGAAACGCACTGACGGAGACCACTTCGAATTTCCAATTTTGACATGCGCTACGAAGTGAGGTTGGCGGCAGATATCACAAAAATGTTCATGTGCGTGTGAATGCTTAAAAACCTTTTGTCGCATGGATATGGTGACGCATCGCTGTTATTTCGGTATAGCGCAGCGTAGTTTCTAAGGTGCAGTAATAAACGCAACGCAAGACGCACTTATTTAGGTTCCACAGTTATTTGTGTTTTTATTAAAATCACACTCAGTCTTACCATACCTTTGTGCATTACAGGCCTCAAATAATATCCATTCCAGATATCGTATATTGCTTTATCAGCTTATATTGCTTTAATTATATTAAAGCCAAACTTTTGCAAACAATAATGTTTAACCCTTCTGTCAACAGATATTTTTTCCACCTTCCGTCAACAGGTAGGTCTGGCCAGACCTACAGTATGCTTTGTATGCTAAGCAAGGTAATGTCCCCATAAAATTAAGAAAAAACATCAAATTTGTTGTGAAATTAGAAAAAGGCACACTTTTTTAAATATTTTTGGCTTTAATTTAAAAATGTTGGCATTTATGTAGAGCTTTGCTATGTTGTAAGCATACAGGATCATTGACAAATATGACAACTAAATCTTGTTTTATGCTGTCTTTTATCATTCGCCCTACATATAGAGCAAGATTTTTTATTTTTTTATTGTTTGATACTGTAATCCCAGTGCTAGTTGTTGGTTGTGCAATTTTTACGCTGAGAAGTATTTCGAAAAATGACTAGTGCATTTTTAACTGGAAAGTTTCCAACTATTTGCGGATTTCTCAGTCGGTCTTCAATATATGGAGTCACAAGCTCCTCTGCGAGAGCTTTCCAAAAAGTCCTGCGAGCATTCGCTTTTTGTGTGCATTCAGACTGATGTGAAATATTATATATGATGTATGCAGCCAATGCAGATATGTCCAGCATATTGTAGAAAAAGGCTAGTGGCCACCGCCACGTTTGCCTCTTGCCTTTATCCTTGATTATGTTCCCGTTCTTGGTCTCGTTCTTTTCCGGTGTACAGAATTCCTTTGCTCGGATAAACATTCGATGAGTCGCAGGCCCACCATACTTACGGCAGCTAGCAGTACTCCAAAATATGCATACAGTTCTTTATCTGTAACCGCTGTCCACTGCCGAGGATATTACTTATTGAATGTTTCTCGTTTCCGTTCTAGCTTTTACATTTGTTTGCATTACAATAATGTCAACAATTTCAGGTGTAATGACAGATTTGAAAATATACCGCTTCCAATTTAACTGAGACGTTTTTATGGTATGGATATTTATTTCTATTATTTTTGAAAATGTTCACAATCTAAAGACTTTTTTATGGAATTATCACTTATTGAATGATATACATAAATCGTGTACCATCTTTTGCTTTTATATTCTCAACACAAGGTCATGCATTCGCAAAATGATGTTAGATGTCATAATCCTTTGGAACAGGTAACACATACAGATTTCTGCAGTCTCCCTACTCAATAGTAGGAAATATTCGCCCATAATATTATCACGTAACCCTTTTTGGTAAAACAGTAAAAAGTATTTGCTTTAACAGCATTGTTTTTTATACATTTTTTATTATGGGAAATATCCATTCAAATTCCCCTTATTTTTTACTAGTAAGCATAATGAGGGGGTTTTTTTATATTGACCTCAGCCATCTGCACTGATACTGATTTGATTTTCTACCCTTATGTGAAGGAAAAACCTAAAATCATAGCTACCTAAATAAAAAATAATTTTGTTTGCCATATTTCGCCTGAAGTTATATGTAGGTCTGGTCAGACCTATCTGTTGACGAAAGGTATAAAGTTGAAAAAATAGTTAGAACTCCCGTTCTATTCAATATATCTTCATGATTCTTAAAAATTTAGACAGATAATTAGTTGGTTGACAAAGTCAGGAAGTTTCATGAGGATACCCCTAACAGTTTTTTTACAACTCGTTCTCAAAGTTGGAAAAGGTCTGGCCAGACCTATCCGTTGACAGAAGGGTTAAATGAATAAATGTATAAACTAAATGAATCCGTGGGGAAACATGAAACAGCTGTTTTTTCAACATACTGAACGACAGAAAACAATAACAACAATATGGTAGCTCTCACGTATAGTGTACATGAATTCAACAGATTATACAAAATAGACGTCAAACCGATTTTTGAAGCGGCGAATTCGAAGTGTCCTATCTCATTATCTCTGCTGCGAACGAACTGTATCGATCGCAGATGCGATTTATTCGCCGCCGCAAGCAGAGGCAGCGACATAATTTTATTTTTTTTCTCGTTTCCCATAAGAGGCCGTGTAATTTTGACAGTTCGCACCGAAATATTCGTCGTGCGATTATCTATGTGTTCAAGGCAACATTCTGTATCTTTTAACGGAAACGTTTACACCCGTTTTGCTTTGTGTTTTTCGTGAAACAGCTGATCGCAATGCTGCTCAACGTACGCCGACGGTTCTTATTTATTTTGAAGCGGCAATCGCCGTTCCTTCCAATTTACAACAACACTTTCCACGCTGTTTGTGTGTTTGCCCTGGAATTTGAATATTTTTTTCAGCAAAATTGTTGTGTCTTTTTGTTCAGAATTGTTTGCATATTGTTGCGTGTAGCTTAGCTGAGCCTATTCCCTGAAAGAAAATTTGACATTACTTTATTTTAATTGAACCCGAAACGAATAAATAAAATTTCCATCTTTTGTTTCTATTTGCAAACGCCGAAATACTTACCATACTCCATGACAGTCGTCAGTTGAGTCGCTCCGGAAAACTGAGATTGAAGAGCAGGAAACTGTCAACAGCTAGTAAAACCTCAAGGAAAGTCGCAGCTAACAGCCAGGACCGGAAACAGAAGGATATCCGGGAGCAACAGATTAGTATTATGTATTAATACAGTGAAAGCTCCCGTGGGCGGACACCGATCGTCACAGCAGGTTTGTCCGTTAGCGAGAGGTGTCCGCCTACGGGATAGTTGAACTCGAACTGAAGAACGCCAAGGAACTTAAGAGACTGTCCGCTTATTAGACGTGTCCGCCTGTGGGAGATGTCCGCAAGTAGAGCTTTCACTGTATATATATACAGAAATACGCATGTGAAAATGATTTATCAAAAAACATTTGCTCTTAATATCATTATGATTTTGTTAATATTTTGCCACCACATTAACCTGCTCAATAAGAAGCTCAGTACACTAAATCAAGAAGTTTCTTGTCTGTTCTAACAATCGCAAAAATTTAAAAGAGAAAAGAAAAAAAAAGAATTTTAAATATACAGAAAAAATTATCTATATTATATATATATATCAACGTCGGCAGACGAACAACAAAAAACACCAAATTTTTCATATATACCTATTAATTTTCTTCTGCCGCTATAAAAATTGTTCATTACTGTTTTTTTTTAAATTTATGTAATTATTTTAACTTTTATAAAATTTAATTTAAATTTATCTATCCGTATAATTAAAATTATTTAATTTAATTTATTATTATTATTATAATTATTATGCAGTAATTAATTACTACACAAATAGGACAGTACTGGCAACTAAGGCCATCGACTGATAAGGGGATAGAGGGGATAGAAAGGTAGAGAGAAAGAAAGATAACAAACACAATTTAAACATCCATGCGTATGGGGATTCGAACCACCGTCCTCAAGGTTGGAAGGCAAGTGCGTTACCTTCCACGCCATCGAGGACCGCTATAATTTAATTTAATTAGTACATTTAATTTTCAATTTATTTAATTTAATTTATTTTGTTTCTACCTGTCATTTAATATTTCGTTTCTATATGTATTAATATTATAACACTATTAAGTACTTCTTTTCGTTCATGTGTGTGTAAAAGTGCAGCAAGTCAGCGTAATTCACTGTGGTGTAGATGAAGAAAAAGGGGGTGGAGGCCGTAGAGACCGCCAGTAAATTAATCTGTGAGTCCTTTAGGGAGCTCCTTAGGGATAGTGGGGAACCTGTGGAGAGAAGGTTGGTTTTATTCACAAAAATTCAGGAAAATTACCTGTGACTGCGGCGCTTAATAGTCCAAAAGAAGAAGAAGAAAAATTTTGTTTAACGTAAGAAATATATGTTTGCTAAATGTGAATGCAACTATAGCACATGTAAGAAAATATAGTTTGTTATTGGAATTTTTGAAATATAGAAAGCAAAAAAGGAAATATTGAAATGACTTGCTAAAGTATATTTGAGGGGTTTGGTGGGCAGAGAAAAGAGGAGATTGATGCGATGTAGAGCGGGGAAGGGAGAGAGAAAGACAGCTTCCGGAAACGGAAGTTATTGTGACTGCCGAGACCTGATCTGACAGGGTTGAGAACTGCGCCCTGACCGGAGCTAGCAAGGCGAAGTCAGATCAGGTGAAAGACCAAACCGGCTAGTTAACAATATCAAACATCTGCTTTTTGTTTTTGCTTGTGATGGAGGTGTCAACCATCTAAAATTATGGGATCCTAGTAGTAAGGATGAACGCCGAGGTCCACCGAAGAAAACCTAAAGCATTTTAACTCTTTGAAGCAAAACTTGGATTTTTTTAACCCTATCGTCAGATATGCACTTCTCTAAGGATATTTAAAAGTGTTTCGAAATCTGAAGCAATTATTAGAAGGTCATCTAGATATACAAACACGTTTGATCTTAGTCTTTCTGGGATAACCTTGTTCATTAAATGACCTAACCTTTGTGCAGCATTGCACAAACCAAACGGCATAACTCGGAATTGGTACAAAGGACGACCGGGTATGGTAAACGCCGTGTACTCTTTCGATGATTCTTCCAGTTCAATCTGCTAGAAGACATATTTCAAGTCCACGCTGCTTATGAAATGGGTATAGTCAATTCGGCTCAATATTCCCTCTATATTTTGAAGTGGAGAGGCATCTTTTATCGTTAATTGGATCAATTTCCATGCATCTAAGCAAAAGCGATTTTTCTCCGGTTCGCGAACGATCGTTGTGCCCCATGCGCTGTTACTTTCTTCGATCACGCCAAGATCCAGCATCTTGTCGACCTCTTCATAAACAATAGCTTGCACTGCTGGCGAGATCGGATATTATCTTTCTTTTCCGGATTTACATTTTTAACTAATTGTATACTATGTCTTTATAATTTCGTATGACTAGGCCATGCTGTTCAAACGTTAGAAACAACTTCTTTACTTCATCTAGTTGTCTACTTGGTTCGTCAGTCAATTCATGCATGTTTATGTCTTGTTGTTCTGATGCTTACACTTCAAACTCGATTTCTGCAACCCCTACTACATCTGCAGCTAATTTAAAAGCACGTCAAAAATCTATACCAAGGTACACCTCTTGCTCTAAGTCAGGACACAAATAGAATGTTACTACTTTTCGTCACCTTTGAATTGCACAGGCGTCTCTCCTTTACCAAGTATTCTCTGCTTGTGCCCCGCCGCTGTTTTGAATACTGAGTAAAACGGACTCAAGATCTTCTACCAATTCTCGGCATCCTCGGCCTAATATACTCACTGATACCCCATTATTTAACAGTCCGCGTATCTTCTTTCCCCTAAGCTCTATTTCAGCAAAAACCCTAGGATCATTTTCATTCGATTGACGTACAGCCGCAACTCCCTGCTGCCTTATGACTTTACGTTTTGCATATCCTTCTCTTGCTTTACGAATTCTCTTCGTCATCGCTAACTTTTTTTCTACACCGAAAATCCTATTTCTCACCGCATCGTGTTTTTGCTTACGCCCATCTATTAATTTATTTGTATTTAACTGCCCTGATTTAGTTGCATTATAACTAGTATTTTGCTCTTTTTCTTGATCATTTGATCTTCTACATAAAACACTTTCTTTATCTTTTCAGCTTCGCATCTTTCAATCTCTTGTGCTCTTTCCTCTAGTTCGGCATTTCGTTGGTTTTGCTCACTCTCCATGAATTCACGGGATTTTGTTGGGAACGACACCCCCGGTCGTTCACTGGCTCAAAGTTTCCGCACTTACTTCGCAAAATTATTCGGATAACGAATACAAACTTGCAATGCAAATACTGAGAACAGGAATATACTAGAGCTTCAAACAAAAGCGAAACTGTATCTCCTGGTACACTATCACCTACGATATTAAAACCATGACCAAAAAGATTCTCGATCACGATACTATGTTTTCAATAAAACAACAATTTATAATTTAATGTATGGTAATTATTATCCAAAGAAATTATAAATCTAATAGCAAAGGACCCACTAATATAATAATTATAATAAACAAAACATCTAATATTTCTCAACCCACTAATATAATACTAACAAACCAAGTAAATAATAATTAAATAAAATCTATTAATATTATAAATTCTTAAACAAAATATGTAGTAATCAAATAATCTTAATAATATTATAACAAAAACAAACAACGCACGTGCTAATTTAATACTCTTACTAACTATAAATGAGATATTGTTTAAAATGAAAAAAAATTATTTTCAATTCTGTGTAAAACACGACAATTCAATTTCTTTTTCTTTTCTTTCGCTTCTAGATTACCACGAAAACACAAAAAAAAATAAAGCACTCTTAAATTTTCTTCTTTGGGACAATATTCATACAGGGGTTTGGTTGGCAAGGAGATGATGCAAAAAAAAAAACGTGAAACTACAACAGGAAAGAAAGACACATTTATATTTTCTTAAATTTGTTTGTCTACTCTTATTCTGACTCACAAAATTTACTTTCAGGTGAATTCTTCAACATGTTCGACTTTTCTACGATTTTCGCGATTTTCATTTTTTGATGCCAATCTAAGCTATCAGAACTCGGAAACTCTGCGGGTGGACCGTTCTCTTCGCAAACAAAACGCTATGCTGTCTTCTCACTTATGCTGTAAACACATAGAATGTAGCTCAGCGACAATAGTAGCTGTATCCTGTCAAAAATCTGAGCTGCTGAGACGCCGCAGAGAACAGCTGGTTTAATTTTTACAAAATCAAATCCGCAAAATTCATTCTGAAAATAAAAACTAATAGATAAATAAAGCTTAATTTAATACAATTAACATATAAAAACTCACACAGTACGATTTTGCCTCAAAATATTAACTCAAATGATAAATACCATGTAAACAATCACAAAGAGAAGGAGAACAAAAGCAGCGACAGCGACAGCGACAAAATTGGAAAATTTTCCAAAATTGTCGCCGTCATTGGCAGAGGCAGCGGCTACCTTTTATTTTTTTCTCGTTTTCCATAAGAGCCTGTGTAATTTTCACAAGATGCAGCTACAATGTCGCTGAGCTACATTCTATGTGTTTACACCATTACGAACATTTTTTGATCTATCGACCACGGCTCTTCGTCGCCCGTGCCTACGCACTTCGATGCTATTGGACTTTGCACTCCGTAGCTTATCCAAGCCATCGGTTTTGAAGACACGGGAGAAGTCACGACTTCTATAAGAAATTGTGATTTACTTCGTACGTTCCAATTTCTGCCTGCGGTTGTTCTTGCACAGCGCTTCCTTTACTCGATGCAGTTCGACCTAGCTAGTTAGCCACTCTAAGTCATCGTGCGTGGGGAAGCTCTGTGGAAGAAAAACCGCAAAGCCCACTTCTACCATATTTTGTTACGAACTTTAAAAAAAAAATACAACAAATAATCGAATCCGGTTTGAGCCTGCTGTTCCTCGTCCGCAGTGTTTCTTTCACCGGTGCTATTGGACTTGGCTTATTCTGCCAGTCCAAGTCAGCCGGCTCAAAACCTGCGGAGGGGAAACAGCTTATTTACTTTATCACCAAAAAAAAACTAACAAATCATAGTTTCGGCCTGCGGTTACTTATCAGCGGTGCCTCCTTTGCACGCGCTATTGAACTTGGCTGCTTTGCCCGATCAAGCCATCATGCTCGGGAGACGCTGTCGAGAAGGAACCGCTAGGGGTGCCTTTTCCATTGGCGCCATATTGTTATGGCGCCGTTTTCGCACAAAAAAACGACACTTTGCCACAGCGATTCTTCATCACCACGTCTCCGACTTTCGTGCAATTTGATGTGGCTGTAAGCCATCAAAGTTAGCAAGCCTTGAATACCTGGGTGAGAAAGAATCGCCGAGCTTCATTTTCCTTTGAGCGCCATATTGCTAACTAGCCGGTCTGTTCTTTTACCTGGTCTGACTTTGCCTCGCTAGCCCCGGTCAGGGCGCAATTCTCAACCCTGCCAGATCAGGTCTCGGCAGTCACAATAACATCCATTTCCGGAAGCTGTCTTTCTCTCTCCTTTTCCTGCTCTACATCGCATCACTCTCCTCTTCTATCTGCCCACCAAACCCTTCAAATAATACTTTATGCATTTACATTTAGCAAACAAATTCTTTCTTAACCCTTAATATCCTACTGGTACCGTCAGGAACCAACCGACTAAAATCAAAACTTCGTTAAGCGAATTTCTTTCAAACTTCGCGCTTCAACTTTGTAACGAATCGTTGATTCAAGCGACATTTTGCGACAGTTTGCGGGGGTCGCTGGTTGAAACCAACTTCATTTAACAACTGTTTGGTTAATAGAGCGACTCAACCTCGAGAAAAGTAATTTTTGCGTTAATTTCAAACAATAATTATGGCGGTAAATTCGTATAAATTGAAGTTTAAAAAAATATTTCTGTCATCGTTATAGTGTCTAGAAGTTATCGTGAGTATTTTAAAAAAATATGTGTTTTTACTTTGGTGGATTTTATCGAATTTTCGGCTGGTCCTTTGCGGAACCGTGAGGCACCCGGAGTTGGAAATTGACCAAATGCGAATGTTTGTTATTTTGAAATGGCGCGTAGAATTCGTGATTTTTACACAGACGAGGAGCTTGCCGAATTTGCCAATTCATTTGCGTGGTCGGAAAGTGAAGATGATGGCGATTTTTCTGCTGACGACAGTGCTAATCATCTCGACATAGACTATGATGCTGATTTGCGTAGTAAAAACTTCACCGCGCGACTTCGGCTTGGATAACGTTGTGCATTTACCAGAACATATCAAGGAATGGGAGCAAAAATCCTAAATGTACGTCCCGAAAAAAAGGTCGTATGCAAAAAATGTGGGGTAAATTTGTATTTTGCGCCTGAAAAAAATTCTTTCTGAGTTCCACCAAAACTAAATGCCATTTTTGATACTTTTATGTTAATTTGTCTGTAAATTTTTGATTGGTCTCAATAAAATTTCTTGGTTTTTGCTAAAAAAATTTTTGATGCCCGGGCTCCTAGCGGTTCCGCTAGGAACCAACCATTGTTTACCTAGTTCCGGTAAGTGGCTCCTATAAACAAAGTCATAGAAGAATAGTAGTTCAGAATCGCGAGTTTTATAATACTCATTTTTTTCGGTTCAAAAAGAAAAAACACGGCCCTAAAGGGTTAGTTAACAAAAAAGAATTCTCTCCTTCTTCCTTTAGGCTATTAAGTGTCGCAGGGTCAAAAGTAATCTTCCTGAATTTTTATGAACACAACTAATCTGATAACCTTCTCTCCACAGGTTCCCCACTATCCCTAAGGAGCTCCCTAAAGGACTGAGAGATTGGATGACGGACGGCCTCTATGCCCCACCCCCCTTTTTTCTTCTTTTACACCCCAGTGGATTACGCTGACTTGCTGCTGCGCTTTTACACACACAAAAAAAACTTAGTTTAGATGCTAATATTAATACATATATCTTATAGTACATAAAAACGAAATACAAAAAATTAAAATTAGAAATGAAATGTTAAATTAAAAAAAAACGGTAATGATTAACTTTATGTAGCGACAAAAGAATTATGTGCATGCATACTCTAATTTGATGTTTTCTTTTCTGTTGTTAGCTACGACTTTCCTTGATGTTTGAACTTCTGTCGACAGTTTTATGCTCTTCGATCTCGTGTACATCCTAAAACTATATATTCCCTTTGCGGAACTTTTCCTTGTATATATATATAGGTACATATATAACAAATACCATGTATTCAGAATGCACGAAATAAAAAAAAATCCTTCACACATATCCACCGTTGTTGGTAACCGAATATACATACCATTTCAATTCTACCAAAAAAAATTCCGGTCCGGACAGACATTTTCTCACATTTATAGTTTTATTCCACCACCCTACCAGGAGATCATGATTCGCAGTTGCTCATTGCCTTTGCTTTTCGTATTTCCGTTTGTCCTGTTTCTTACTATAAACTTTCTGCCTCATTCATAAATAAATCCGTATATTTATTGTTCCGAATCTTGCGATTGGCAATTCCTTTACTACGGGAACTGCTATCAGAGATACTGTGGTACCTAAATAAGCGCGTCGTGCGTTGCGTTTCTGTCAAAATGAAATTGGAACACACAGTCTTATGGAAGTGGCTGAAATAAGAAACGCACTGACGGAGACCACTTCGAATTTCCAATTTTGACATGCGCTACGAAGTGAAGTTGGCGGCAGATATCAGAAAAATGTTCATGTGCGTGTGAATGTTTAAAAACTTTTTGTCAAAACATATGGCGACGCAACGCAGTTATTTCGGTATAGCGCAGCGTAGTTTCTAAGGCGCAGTGATAGACGCAACGCAAGACGCACTTATTTAGGTACCACAGATAATGAGATAGGACACTTCGAATTCGCCGCTTAAAAAATCGGTTTGACGTCTATTTTTTATGATCTGATGAATTCATGTACACTATACGTGAGCGATACCATGTTGTTGTTCTTGTTTTCTGTCTTTCTGTATATTGAAAAGAAACAGCTGTTTCATGTTTCACCACGTTTTCATTTAGTTGTGAAATTATTGCTTGCAATTGTTTACAATATAACAAAAACTGATTAAGTAAGCCAATAAATAAGCTGATTAAAGCAGCAGAAGTATTTTATAGTGAGAAAAATATTTGAGACCTCTTCTAAAGCACGAACCTTAGATAATCGTGTGTAATTGTAATAAAAATAATAAGTGTACTCACTGTACGCAGAAGATACATATATTGGAGAAACAGCAGATTGTAAAACTATTGCAGAAGATGGAAAATTGTTACTGCAGGCTCAACACAAGGTAATGTAAATATCTGGATTAAAAACTGAATTCTTATTTGCTTCATATTTAAGGTAGAAGCCCAAGCATGAATTCTCCAACAAGAAGGGGAAAAATGGAAGCATCGTTGGAATGGAGCATCGTTCCCTGTCGATATTTGTTTCACAATCTGGTGCAAACACGGGCGCTGGTATTGATAATTCCGAAATTATTTAAACATATAATAAATAAATTGCTATTGCAAGGTAAGCTATTATTATATTAAGCGCATCAAATATATTTTAATAATGTTAATGTTGTTTAACGATGTTTGTTAACATGTTCTCTTGTTTTCTGAATAGTTGGGTTACTTTGTGTTGTTCGAAGGCATGGTGGACAGTGTCATCTACGCTCGTGACAACCATTTGAACGGAGGAGGCACGTTATTACCCTAACGTTGTTAGGATATGGCAATGAGGAACTTTTCCAATCACATGTCGGCTTTTGAGATGATGTTTACGGTTAGACAGTTTGAAAAGTTAGGTTGGTATTTATAAATTGCATACAATCAAATATGATTAAAATTTCCTTAACCGCAGATCGGCTTTGCTACAGCTACTCATTATGTAGTGTTAAGTTCCGTTTTAAGCTACATATTTGCCAAATGCAAACAAAACAGTGTCAACACGACCAGAAAATACTGCTGACTCTGCTGCGACCAGAAAACATATATGATTAGAACGTTTTTAAGTCAATCTATAAAATTGCATGCCATAAGATTTATAAATATAACATGTGTATATATATAATAAAAAAAATTGTTATTACAAGCATGTTCGATATTAAATATATTATAAATGACGCTATATTAGTTTCTTCTTAATTACTGCATAATTACTGTCCAACCTAGGAAGAAACATGTCCATTCTGGAGTAAGTAATCGTAATTTTTTTTAGTGGAAAGGCGAACAACTATGCATTTGGAAGAAAAAGTTAGCACAACGACTTTATTTCAAATAAATATATGAGTACTGTGTAAAATACGGAAGCATATATTTATTATCATTATAGGAAACAGGGAGTAATGTTTTATATATATATATATTAATTTAATTAATCTATAATTAAAAATAAATTTATATAACGCATTTCCATGCTACCCAGGAGGTATGCATTTGCAGCGCGTTACCAATTTTTTAGGGTGTTTGGTTCCCCAGTAGGCCTATTGCACCCGTACATAATTAATAAAAATAATAATAAATATCATCAAATTAATTAATAAGATACATCTAACTCCGGAGCAGTTCTTAACACATTTTCTTCCCATCGTAACGTTTTTTCCTTTCTGTGTAAGCTTGTTGTAGTGGGCTAAAAGAAAAGAACTTTTAGAAACAAATTCACTACTTTCCGTATTATTTGAGTATATATTTTATTATATTTAAAGTGTATACTTTATTTTACACTTATTTAATATCTGTTCTAATAATTTTTTAATTTATCTTATGCTTGCTTTATAAAATAATATTTCACAACGATCAACTTCTGATTGGTTTTATGAAATTAATTTTTCACCATATGTAAACAAAGGTGGTGAAGGTTCTCAAATATACAAACAGTAGGTGTTAAAAGGGAATTTAAGTCCCCCAATTGGATCAACAATAGATAATTTTCAAATATATTGGAAAATAAAAGAAAATATATAAATGCGACCATTCTGGAGTTACTAATCTTAATTTTTTTTTGTGAAAATTCGAACAACTCTTCACTGACAGCCAAATATTCGCACAATGACAACTTTATACCAATTAAATATAAACAAATAAATCAACAAATACTATGTAAAATCTGAAAGTATACATTTATTATAATTATAAGGAACTGGTAGATATCTTAGGTATATAATCTGAGCATAAGCAAAAGTTTATTTTGTTAAATATATTTTTGACGTTTGCAAAAATACACGTAAAAAAAACACGTAAAATCAATATTGCATGCGTGCATGTGATACTGCGGCGAAGTACACTTCGTGCGGCGAAGTACACATGAGAGGACAAGGCACACGATTTTGTGCGGCGAAGTACACATGAGAGGACAACGCACACGTTTTTTTGTCATAGGTTTAGTGATATTTCAGCAAAATGCATATGTATTGAAACAGCGAATTCGAAGTGTCCTATCTCATTATCTCTGCTTATAAGTTACCTCATTTCAAATATAAATTTTAATGTTGACTGCAAAAATAAGCAAAATTGGAAAAGTAGTGATTTGTGGAATGAAAGGAGTTGGAAAGACAGCGTTGCTGGAACAGCTAATCTATGGAAATATTAATGCAGATTCGGTAAATAATTTGTTGGGCAAAGTTAAGGAAAACATTAAGAAACTGACATTAAGAAAAATAGGAAATACAGTCCACTATCGAAGACATATACGTGGCTAGCGTTGATACGGGTCGCGGTACACGGGAGAACTTGCGTATCTATGACACAGCTGGGTTGCAGGTAAGTGGCAACCAATTCTTAATTGCTGTATAACATCAAACAAATGCATTATACAGGGGAAAGCACAGCTACCACGACATTACCTACTCTTTCCCGATGGTTTCGTACTTGTTTACGACCCTAGCGATTCTTCCAGTTTGGATATGTTAGCCGACATTAAAATTGACATTGACAAGAACAAAGAAAAAAAGGAAGTGCCAATAATAATACTGGCAAATATGCATTCACGTTCCCACGCACGCAATGACTCATCGCCATCAACACTGGATATAGCTAATCAACCTGATCCTGTGGAATCAGTTGTAAAGCGGGCCAATAGCTGGTGTTCACGAGAACGCATAAAGCATTACACGGTGAATGCCATGGAGCGCGCCTCATTGTATGAGCCATTTTTATCGTTGTATGCGCGGTTGCACCCGCCTCCAACAAAAAGTTCCTTTCCACAGCTTAGACAAGTTATGCAGAAGACTCAGAAAAACGAAGGATAAACTTCCTAACCGTATAAAGTATTTCTAGTGCTTTATTTTTATTTTAATTTGATATATTCGACAAAACGTAACAATTTGACATTTAGGGCCTGATTCAGAGAGTCATGACGACGGCGTAATCGGGTGACCCTCTTTGTGCTTTTCGTCGACTTTGACACTCTCTAATGTGTTTGTTTTTGTAATCGACGAAAAGTACAAAGAGAGTCACCCGATTACGTCGTCGTCGTGACTCTCTGAATCAGGCCCTTATTCGATTGTAATTTTATTTGTGTGCTTCCTGCGCCAATATTTCTTTTATTTGAATATAAATCTCATATATCAAAGCTTATATCCTAAATCAATTGGTAGCACAATGTTCGCAATTGTATTTCGGTGCTGAAAACAAAGTCCCACACCGGGCTGCTAATGCCAAATCTCATGTTTTGGAGATATCTAAAATCTTTGTATTCATTGCTACTGCTGCGCAGAAATTACAATTATGAAACCTTTTGTTAAAAGAAATTTAATTTTAACCTGAAAATTACGAAGTTATATTTCGAATCGAACAAAAAATGAGGTTGAAGTATTTCAAATAAATATTTAATTATACCAGAGATTTTGTATATCAGAGATTTTGTCGTACTTTCACGAAATGTGTGCACTATTCTTTTAATCTATTAATTAATCATAAAACGTGTTAAATTTTTCTTAGTATTCTTATTATGGCTAAGATCGGGTTTCGGACAAACAATTTTGTTGTTGGCACTGACCCCTAAGAATAACACCAGCTAAACTTGACCGTTGGAGAATAGTGAGTGCACAATGTTGTATCTTTTGATGCTAATTACAACTACAAGAACTTATCCCGTATAGTTATTGAGTTATTATTATTATTATTATTAATTTTTTTCTAAGAAAAATTTATAATTATCCATATATATAAAATCCGTATATGTCGTGTGCCTGTCTGTTAGCAAAATATGTCCGGGACTTTTTTTTTTGGACTTCCACACCGCTTAGAAATCTGTAATTTTTCAGAGATGTTCCTGGGTATCTAATGTTGATCAGAAAAATTTCAAAATCCAAATGGGCTCGCCATGTTTTTAAAAAAATCCGATTGGAATGAAATTTGTATTTTTTTCCTAGGTTGTGCTGATTAATTTGTCAGATTTTATTATGAAAAATGTAGTAATTTAAAAATTGAATAATTTTTCATAATAGTTTAATTTCATTGAATTTATTTTGCTTATGACTATTTTTTGTGGTTAATTGTTTAAAAAACGAACATTAGAAATTCAGTTAATGTTTCTGTGTCTCAGTTAAAATCCCGGAGCAAATCACTTTCCAAAAATGTAATGTTGGGAGTTGGGTAGAGAGAAAAAGAGCGAGTGAGAGAGTCATAGGACGAATGTACACAGTGAGTGCGAGTGAGTGAGAAATCAGTTTTGAGAACCTTAGAACTGTGCACGGGGTCACATTCAAAACATTCAAAGACGCATGCAAGGGGTTCGGTATCTTAGAAGACGGTTTTGTTTGGGAAGCCACACTGGCTGATGATGTAGAAGTCAGCATTCCCAAAGCCCACAGAGAATTGTTTGCTTTCATCTGTTTTTTTGGGTGCCCACTTGACCCGCAGAAATGGTGGGACAAGTTTCTTAACCACTTTACAGAAACCACTACCTGGAAGACACCCGGATTGTAGAACACACGCAGATTGTGAAAATTTAGCCCTACGCGATGTCCAAGAAATTCTTATTTTTCATGGTAAAAATTGTACAGACTTCGGTCTTAAAAATACACCTCAATACTTGCTACATTATGCCGGAGCAGCACTTGATATAATGAAAGAAAGAGCAACATGTCAAGATATGGTCGAAAGTTTAAACGATGAACAAGATATTGCATTTAATAGAGTTATAGATGCAATATACACATCTAGCAAATCATCAAAATGCTTGTTGGATGGACCTGGGAGAAGTGGAAAAACCTACCTATACAAAATCATAGCGATATAGCGTTACCTGTGGCCTCCACGGCAATCGCGGCCAATTTTTTAAAAGGAGGTCGCACATACCATTCCCAAATCAAACTGCCAGTACCGCTGGTGGAGTCGTTGGTTATCACAAAAAATGTTGAATCAAATACATATTTGAATCAAATACAAACAACCGATATTAATTGCGATTAATTTTTTACTTCTGATGCTCCTGAATAAAAAAAAAAAAAAGAAAGTGTCAGGTGAGAAAGTCCAAACGACTACGCAATTTTTTTACGAAATAAATAAAAAATAATAACTTCCTGGCGAAGACAGGCTTGTATACTAATACTATATAATTTTCTTAATTTTCAGACAGTTCAATTCATTAGTTCTTTTATAATTAATGTATATAATCAACGCACATAAGTATATATTATATTTGTTGAATGCACAAGAATTTCAGTTTTACACAATAACACATTCTTATGAAATTCTGTAACACGAAGCAAAAATACGTTGATCGGAAATACATATGTTATTCCGTTAGGTCAAAGTAAACATACCTTCAATTGTTTTTCTAAGAAGATAAGTGGCGACGAGTGGTCGCATGTTATCTATGTCCGTTTTTAAAAGGATACGTAATAGTAGTTTACTTTAAAGAAACGAAGAGTTCATTTATTCTTTCTTTTGTGATCTCTAATAGTGACAAGATCGTATCTTAAAGTTATTTTAAATAAAGACTTTAACATTCGTATTGAAAATTGAACTTGTGTTTTATTTCTACATCTAAAAGGTTATGGCCCCAGATACGGTCCATTGATTGTGATTAATATAAAATAAAAATATTATTAAACTTTTCGTGAACTATAAAAAAATAAAAAAAAACTTGAACTATTAAAATACATAGAAGAATAAAAATAAAATATTAAAAAAATGGAAAAAGTGAAGTGAGAAATAATTTTAATATATATTAAAGTATACGAAAGTTAGATTAAGGTGAAATAAGTAAATAATTCGAAATAGGTAAATAATTCAAATTTGTAGATATAACTAAATCTATGTATATCAAAGTAAATGTATAAGTAACTGCCCGATTCTGGCGCACCGTCACAAAAAGTTGTGACGATAATAATTTGAGGCGAAAATTATGATGGTTGGTATTCTGGCGCAAATGTCAGGGGAAAAGCTCTTTTGTGATTTATGTCAAAAAAAAGCTTTTATGTCAAACCGAATTTCAGCAATTAATCGTTAAAATGAAAAAATATGAAATATGAAAATACGTTGAAAATATGAACAAGATGTAAGTTCAAATTTTATATTTATAGTAATAAAACTATATTTTTAATTGATTTTGTATTTTGTAGACCACCTAAATACGAGCGAACGACGCAGGAGCAATTGGAGATATATGTGGAGTTCCTACGTTGCCACCCTGAACTTCAAATTGGGAAGAATTCCCCATCGTGCCCAAAACGTATGAGCGAGCTGTGGAAGGAGCTGGCTGGAATGTTAAATTCGGCAAGAGGACCCACTCGAACGTCGCAGAAGTGGAAAGAGGTAATTACTGCCACACTGTTGTCACTTTGTAAATAAAATCAATCAATGTATTCAAATATCTTCAATTAGTGTTTGGGACATTGGAGGTCCCAAGTCAAGAGTAGAGCTCGCAGGTCGGCAGAACGGAAGAAGACGGGAGGAGGGCCCCAAATCACCAGGGACATTGGAAGCTTCGAGGAGCTAGCGCTGAATACCTTTGGCATCGCCACTGTAACTGGTGCAAATAATGTCAGCGAATTGGGGTTCACGGTAAGGTTCAAAGTAAAAATTACTTAAATATTTTAATAAAAATGTTCCTCGATTACAGGCCGTGCCGCAGAGCGCATCGCTGGATTCCGACCGTCCTCCGCTTCCATCGCCAAGTTTCGAAATTACACCATTGTCATCTCCCATCATTGCTCCTACTCCATTTTCATCTCCCATCATTGCTCCTACTCCATTTTCATCTCCCATCATTGCTCCTACTCCATTTTCATCTCCCATCATTGCTCATACTCCATTTTCATCTCCCATCATTGCTCCTACTCCATTTTCATCTCCCATCATTGCTCCTACTCCATTTTCATCTCCCATCATTGCTCCTACTCCATTTTCATCTCCACCTCATGGTGAAGCTCTTTCACGTGCTCGTCGTCGCAGGAGACGATCAGAGGATGATGGCCAACTCATAGCGGCTTTGCTGCGCTCCTCTGAGCAGAGGGCTCAAAGAGAGGAAGCTTTCCACAGGCAACATTTGCAACAGATGGCCTTGTTTACCGAAGCGCTAAATTCATTCACTGCCGAAATGCGTAATTTTGTATTACACCAAAAAAATAAACAATAAAACAAACAATTTTTGTTTTTGAATTTATTAGAAGTACCCAAAATTTAGGTCAATCATAGGGTCAAAATGTACTGATTTCTAATCCGCTCTCCTTCCCTGGATGTGACTGATATATCATCTGATTGGCTTTCTTCTTCTGGATGTTCACTTATTTCGAAATTCACTCCATTCTTTATAAGGATATTATGGAGGATAGCGCAAGCATATATTATATTTGCGGCGCGCTCGTGGTTATAGTGCAGAACGCAGTGCTTGGAGAGGCATCGGAAGCGACTCTTCAGAACTCCGAAACATCTTTCTATGGCATTACGAGCCGTGGCATGGATTCTATTGAACTTTTGCTCCTGAAGCGTAATAGCTCCGGCCACAGGAGTCATCAACCATGGCTCAAGAGGATACCCCTGATCACCTACAAGCCACGTATCGTAATGCATTGAATGCGCCTGTGCCATAGCTGCTCGAACCGACGAAGTTGTCCATATCCCCGAATCATGGCATGATCCAGGAAATTGCGCATTAATTGCGGTGAAAAGAAGGCGGTGGTCACATACAGCTTCCACATTAATGCTGTAGAACCCCTTTCTATTCATGTACATATTAAGGGGCGAGGCCGCATCAGTACTGCTTGGCGCAGCAATGGCAATATGAGTGCAATCAATAGCACCTGTTGTATTTTTCTCGGGTGTTAATGATGGTACTCCTTTTAGCCTCCCTTGCTTTAATAATTAAACACTTGGAGGTTCGTTTATAGTATTTTTATTGATATCTCCTTGTCACTCTACAGGTTTTATTCACACACTTATACTTATACTACAAGTATACTGCACACTTATACTTGTTTCTATATAATTAGTATTATGTACTTTTGTTACGTGACACTATTCGGTCTTTCACGATTTGATATGATTACAATTGTATGTCCTTTAGTGACACCTTTTCTTAGACTTGATCCTACAACTTTACACTATTTCTTAACGCTAGTTTTAACTCCTAACACGCGACTTCACCACGGGACGAGAGAGACGACGACCTCGTCGCTTCGATATCACTTTCAGACTCTCGTTGGAATCTGTTTCTTGTTTCCACTCTGGCTTGGTCGACCGCACCAAAGTGGGTCAGTGTTGGCGCGTGTCGCAATTTCCATTGTTTCGCAATTTTTGTATTGCGAAATATCAATATCGGCAGAATTAAATCGTTCCCAATTTAATTCTTCCGCGTTTGGTTTTGGATCTTTTATTTTTCCAAGCTAAGCTTTTTTGTGTTTATGGTTTGGGAGCTTGCTACTGAAAGTTAGCTTCCACAATCCATTCCATGCAAAGTGCTATGGTGGCTGGCCTAGCTTTGCAAAGCTTGGCTAAAGCTTTTGGCTACCAAGCGAAGTGCTATGGTTGCTGGTTTGGCTTTCGGATTTACGTTAATGAAAGCTTGACTGGAAATTGCGATCGCGACATACAACATCCCTCCACCCTAGGGGAAGAAAAATTTAGTATCGTATAAAACGATATTAAATTCTTCTTGTACATTTATGTTTTTGTGTTGGTGGTTTATTTGCCTTATGGCTTTGCTTATTGTCTATTTATGTTTATCTTTTTCCGAATGTCTTATGAATTATGTAAGTAGTATAATTAGGTGATATTAGCTAATATAATAATACAATTAATTAATAATTACAATCATAATAATTACAATAATAATGCAACCGATTGTTTACAAATATGATGCAAACGGTAGCTGCGCTCTTTGGATGTCACTTGTGTATGAGTTGATGATGCCGTCGACGTTGATATAAATGTTGATGTTAATGCTACTGTTGATGTACATGTTGACGATGGTGTCGACGTTGACGTCGATGTTTACGCTGCTGTATGTACGTTTCGACGATGGTGTCGAAGGTAGCGTCGATCTTGACGTTGCTGTTGACGAACATGTTGAAGTCGACGTTGCTGCTACTGTTGATGTTGAAGTCGGCGTTGCTGCTACTCTTGATGTACACCCCGTTGTATCAATATTTTCTTCTTGAGTGTTATGTAGGAATGCTGTTGCTGGGTAGCTGACTTAGCCGTAGGTTATGTGTTTGGAACGTTGTCAACTTTCCATCGCGATTGTATTGCTGTTGATCACCGGTTGCTTTTCGCAGTATGGGGTTGATGGTTGAAGATACGATTCCTGCCTGCATTCCCTTGTAAAGTAAGGTAAGCGCTGGTATTCTTGCTTCCACTGTAGTTGCGCCCCTTTCTGTTTTTACTTTAAACTGCTCCTCAGCCGTAATTTGGTCCTGTTTACTGCTGGTGTTACAACTCAAAAATTTTACTTTTGTAACTGTTGTTGTTGTAATAGGTATTACTGTATTACAGATGAATAGGTCGCAGTAGATTGAACTGGCTAACCTTTTACTGCTATTCGTTCGTTTGGGTGGTGGTTTATCACCTTCGCCGCCACTTGATGATGCGATAACATATGTTGTCCTAGGCGAAACTTTGCCTGAACGTAGATTCGTAATCGCGGCAGAATGCAATCCATTCGCAGGACTTATAGTAGAGCTGTCATGGGTGGATATGCTGCTAGGCTGCCATCATGATTTCATAATGTTCACGATGTTGGTTTCAACCTTGGTTGGTTGGTTTCGTGGTTCCAATGCTGCTTTTTTCAGATTTCAGGTTGTTGCTGGTTATCATTGTTGACCTGATCAGCTGCTTGGTACAGCTACCCTTCTCTCTTCGGGTTGTTTGGGAGCTTTTTCGGCGCCCTGTTGTGGTATGTTGTTGGACTATGAGTGCGTGGTTTGTGCTGCTGTAATGGGTGTACATTTAGATTGCTGTCCGGCTCTCTGCATGCTGGATTCTTCTTTTATATAAATACATTATTTCATATAATTTTTCATTTTTAGTTTTCTTTTGTTCTTACAGTATATTTTTAAGCTAATTATACTTTGTCTACAATTAAGAATGATATAAATTGTTATTATGTAGTTGTGTTATTTAAATTGTACGTAAATTGTATTTATTTTAATTCAATTACAAATCTTTTCTCTTTATCCTATTTCAATATAAATGTTTATGTTATTGTAGTTGAATAGAGTTTGTTACGCTATTTACTATATATATTATATTCAAAAGTATTTTAATAAAAATTTGTACAAGTATTTTAGTAAGTTATTTTTATGTGTAAAGTTATATACATATATATATATATATTTTTCCTCGATTTTATCTTATAATTATTTGCGTTACCATTTCAATTTCTATTATTATTTTTTTTTTTTTTTTTTATGCTTTTATTTCATCAATTTTTTAATAGAATGTACATATTCTATTTTAAATTACAAATCAATTAAGTTTTAAGTTACTTTTATATATGTATGAGTGTACATTATTATTTGCAATTGTACTTTTAAATATTATATATATGTATATAAGAATGTTGTTATTATTTGTGTAATATATTTTTCCTTTTCTCTAGGTTAATTTAAAGTTATTCACCTTTGGTGTTTTATGGTGTTTTTTTCTCTTTTTTTTTTATTAGCTGTTTTTAAACTGACACTGCATTTTGCTCGTGTTCGGTTGTTCAACTTTGTTTCTGCATTATTGCAGTGCTTGCGTTATTCGCTTCTTTTTTATTTATTTCATTTAATTTTCTTATTTACACTATATATATATATTTTTTTTCTCTTTTCACATTATATTATTTTTCGTACTTTTGGAAACTATACTTTCCGTATTTATCTTATTTCCTAAATCTTGTTTTCTTAAGCCATACATAGATTTCTTAAGGCATAGGTGCAAATTTATACGTACGTATATAGTGTATGTGTGTTTTATGCCTGAACTAACTCTTCAGGCATATTTTACATGTGCATTTATTAATATAATAATTGCAAATGCAAAGTTATATTGTCTGTTAATTTAAAACGGAACAGTTACGTTACATAAACCGTATATTATCAATTAAAATTAATACAAACTAAAAAGTTCAATTAGTTCAATACAAACTAAAGAAATTACTCAAATATTAACTATGAATTTATTTTGTTATAAGTTTTCTTTTCTTATATTTATACGCTTAAATAAACAAGTTCTTGCTTATTGAAACGCTATTCTTATTTTCTCTTTACTTTCTTGTTGAATTTTTTATTAATTCATTCGTTATTCAACCGTAAGACTGAAGTTAAATTAAAATTGTTAGTAGTAAAATTAAAAAATTTTAGTTTCCTACTATCCTATTCTAAATTCTATCAATCCTATTTTATATATAAATTTTTTATCCCTATCCTAATAAGGTGCCTATTGTGCTTAATTTAATTTTACTTTAACTTATGACTACTTAATTTAATTTCCCCATAAATTTATATTTTTTTTTTTGTTTAAGTGATTCTGATTCCTATGTAATTACCTAATTAATCCTATACTCCTATTTAATTGCTATTATATAACTTAAGTAAGTTATTGTGGAATGGCTTTTCCCTTCCCTTAATATTTAAAACTGTAGTAATTGGACTTTTAATCTTTACTACTTTATATGGTCCTATCCATATAGGAGAAAACTTATTTTTCCTAGTTTGGTTCTTAAGTAATACACTATCTCCTATTTTAAATTCTACTAAATTTAATTTATTATCGTACTGTATCTTAGCTGCCTGTTTCGCTAAATCCTGATTCTTTCTCACTATTTCGTGAGCCCTCTGTATTTGGAATTTTAATACCTTGTTCGGATCTTCGGTATTATATACCGGACTACACTTTCTTTTTAAGTTAGTCGGCATCTCTATAACGAAACCAAATAAAGTACGGAATGGTGTTTGCTTGGTCGTAATGTGGGGTGTGTGGTTGTGAACATGCATAGCAGCAGTTAACCATTGATCCCAATTCGACCCATCTTCTTTAGCAAAACTCCGCAAATATTCCGCTAATGGTCTGTGGCTTCTCTCTAATGAGCCATTAGCCTGTGGATGGTAAGGCGTTATGTGTAATTTTTTGATACCTAATAATTTGCAGGTATCTGAGAACAATTTCGAAATGAAATTAGTTCCGTTATCCGTAATAAGAATTCGTGGAATTCCGTATCGGGTTATTATTTCATCGTAGAATGCTCTGGCAACCGTACTTGCTTCCGCGTCTGGGATAGCTGTACATGCCATAAATTTTGAAAAGTCATCCTGAAAAGTCAGAATGTACTTATTTCCGGACACAGTTTCTGGTAGAATACCAACTATGTCCATGTAGACTTTATCAAATGGCCTCATTGGTGTATCTGTCAACACCATGGGCATTTTGGTTAATCTTGAACTTTTATTCGCTTGGCACTTTGGACAGCTTTTTACATAATCTTTTATCTGTCTCTGCATCCCTGGCCACCTATATTGTTGCCTGATTCTTAGGTACGTTTTCACTGCTCCCTGGTGACCTCCTAAGGGGGTGTTATGGAAATCTTTTATAACGGTCTCTATTTCTTTCGGGTCGGATAGCAATGCTGCTGTGTTATTTGTTCCGTTCCCCGGTTCCTCATCATCTTTATCGATTTCAACGGCTGTTCCCTGATTTTGATCCTGGTTAGCTGTTTTTGCTTTTGACCGTGTTTGTACGGCTGCTATTGTTTTGTGTTTTCCCTGTGGAATTCTGCTTAACGCGTCTGCATTTAAGTTTTTCTTTCCTGGCTTATATAAGATTTCGAAATCGTATTCTGACAACTTGTGTCTAAACCTTGCCAGTCTTGACGTCTGGTCCTTTATGTTTGCTATTCCTTTTAACGGTTGATGGTCTGTCACTATTTTGAATGGTCTTCCCAACAGATACGCTCTAAAATTTTTTGTTGCCCACACAATGGCTAAAAACTCCTTTTCTATAGTTGAGTAACGCTTTTCTGCGTCATTCAAGGCTCTACTAGCGAAGGCTATCGGCCTATCTTCGCCTATTTTACCCTGAGAAAGTACTGCGCCTAACGCTTCGTTACTTGCATCAGTAGTTAATATGAATTCTTTTTCAAAATCTGGATATGCCAAAACCGGTGGTGTTATTATTGCCCTTTTCAATGATTCGAACGCTTTCTGGCATTCTTGTGTCCAAATAAACTTCGCGTCTTTACGTAGAAGTTTGTTAATAGGCAGAGCTATCTTTGCTGTGCCAGGTATGAATTTTCTATAATAATTCACTAGTCCTAAGTATGCCTGTACCTCCTTTTTATTTTTAGGCGGTGGAATGCTCTTAACGCATTCCACTTTGCTGGGGTCAGGGAGTGCGCCCTGATCTGTGCATTTATGTCCTAAATAAACAATTTCTCTTCTTAGAAATCTGCATTTTCCTGTATTAAGTTTTAAATTATGTTCACGTAACTTCTGTAGTACTGAACATAATCTTTCTTCGTGTTGCTTGAGATTTCTACCGTAGATAACAATGTCATCTAAATAAACAAAACAGTCTATCCCTTGTAGACCTGTTAGGATATGGTTCATTATCCTTTGAAATGTGGCTGGGGCCCTAGTCCTGTACTGAATGCTGTTTTTTCCCTGTCCCTGTCATCGACTAAAACTTGGTGATATCCACTTGCCAAATCTAGCGTTGTGAAATATCTGCTGTGGCCTAATTGCTCTAAGATTTCGTCAATACGAGGAATGGGAAAAACTTGTTTAATTGTTGCTTCATTGAGTTTCCTGTAATCTATTACCAGTCTCCATTTTTTCTCCCCGTCCTTGCCACTTTTCTTGGGCACTAAAAGTAACGGCGAGTTCCATGGTGATGTACTATGTGTTATTATGCCATCATCTAGAAGTTTGTTTACCTGTTTATTTATTTCCTCCCTATGTATTTGAGGTAATCTGTATTGTTTTATATTTATGGGCGGCTGATGTGCGCCTGTTAGAATTTCGTGTTTCAATACACTTGTAAACGAGAGTTCGTCTCCGTCTAATAGGAAGACGTCATGAAAAGATTTTACTATTTCCTTTATTGAATTCTTTTCTTCAATATTTAAATTTTCATCTAACTCAAGTTCATTGAGCAATTCATTTATTCTTCTTTTGGCATCTATTCTGCCTATACTATTAATTGACGTAGTACTTTGCATTGTATACTCGTCGGAATTTGTGAATTTCGGTTTAAATTCGCTGTTTATCTCGTAATCATACTCTGTTGTATTTAGTATGGGTGCATAAACAGTATTATCTTTCACATTTACTAATGTGTCCGCTATATAGATTCCTGGATCTATTTCTTCTTTCTGAATTAAAACATTCTTAAATTTTGTACGTAGTTTAAATGGTACTATCGTAATCGTTCTTGCGTTAACTGGTATGTAGTATTGTTTACTTTTCTCTTCAATCTGCTCGATAGTTTTTATTGGTAATTCCAAAATAACCTCTTTCTTTTCATTGAAGAGTGTTAAACTTTTTTCCATTGCATTTATAATGGAGTTGTTCCACAAATTATCTCTTCCTATTATGCCGTCTGCCGGTACTCCTTGTTTAAGTGACACAACGTGTAGCGTTAAACGTAAGGACTGTACCTCATTATGACATATAGTTGTTGATCCTTCTGTGGTCACACAACCTCCAAATGCTCCGCTCAAGTCTTTCCTATTTGACTTGTTTATTATTGTGCTATCCCTTATTGCACTTTTCTTTATCAGGCTTGTATCTGCTCCTGTATCTACCAGTAAAATGAGTTTTCCATTTATAGCCTCTTCGCAAGGTAATTCGATGAACACGTCACTTAGCTGGGTTTGAGTGCAGTTAGATACCCCTATTTCTACAATTTTATTTTTAATTTCTAACTTATTCATTGAGCACGGTATCTGTGTATTTAAACTTTGGTTTCTATCTTTCAACTTAATTGGCATCTCTAAATCAACTGTTTCTCCAAACGTATGATTTCTCTCCGTTACGTTGTTTTTCTTATTATTATCAGTCTTCTTCAACTTGATATTAATTTTTAAGTCTTTTGAAGTTGGTAACGTTTCAACAATCGCTTCCGATGTCGGACTTACGGTTACCACTTTATTTCTTAAAGTTGGTAACGTATCCACAATCGGTTCGGATGTATGAATTACTGTTACTCCTTCATTTGGCCTTAAGTTACTAATGTTTTTGGGTCCCCAGATTATTGGCCTGTTCTGGGCCCTTGACAGTTTCCCGGACGATTACTTTGCAACGTTTCCCAATTTCTTTTTGCCTTGCAATTTTTTATCATGTGTCCTGGTCTATTACACCAATGACATATCGTTTGGTTTGCTCTGTTTGGCGGGTTCATAGGAGTCTGATTCCTTTGCAAACCGTTGACTGTATTCGGATTAATGTTTATTGCCATTCTTTGGTTCCCGTTTTGTTGAAATTGGTTTTGATTCCAATTTTGCTGGGTTTGGTTTGGCTGCCAGTTTTGTTGTATTCGGTTTGATTGTCCATTTGGCTGGATTGGATTCCCTTGTTGATATCCTTGATTTCGATAATTATTCCCTTGGTATGTGTTCCTTGTCATCGTTTTCTGGCCTCCCTTGTGGCTAATTCGCACCCTTGTATAAATTTGTAGACTTCGCCGCGTAAGTAAAGAGCGGTACCAGCCTATTCGTAATCTTGGCTATCTCACCTATACCCATTTTATGTATGTTCTCTGTCGTCCTAATCTGTTTAAATGACCTTCCGTTGTAATCTTCCTCTATAACTGCGGACGGAGTAGCTTCCTTATGATAAAGCGTCTGATCGTTAGCTAATTCTATTTCTTGTTGTAGCCGTCTGTTTTTCTCTTTCAATTCTTGGATTCTTTTGTGCGCTTCTTCTAAAGAACTACAGTCTTCTCTAGATTTCTGTGAAAATCCCTGTTCTAGCGTTCTATTCAGCGTTTCCTCAGTTATTCCCTTTTTCTCTAATAGTTCCCTTAGTTTTATGTTCTCGCCCTCTACGTTCCTTAGAATATCCTCCTGAAATACTTTCTCTACTAAGTAATTATCATACCTATTCTTCAGTGCATTAAATTCTGATTCCCATATCTTGGCATCTTCTGCCTTATTCTGTATTATCTGGTTTAGGAATGTAAGCAATTCCTCTACTACTGCGTCTGCTCTTTCTACACTTGTAAGGTCTCCTAGCTCCCCTATTCTAGACTTTATCAACTCTAAGTTCTCTTTGTTGCCTACAGTCCCCTTTAAAATTGCCCAATATTTAGATATAAACTCCCCCAACTGGCGTTTCAGTTCTTTATGAGTCCTATCTAATTCTAAGTAACCTTGCTCCTGTAATGACTCGGCCATTAATTAAACGAACGAAATATAGTTTAATGGGTTTTATTTTAATAATATGTACATAGGTCTTGTATCTGTAAATTTTTCCCAATTTTCCGTACTTAAATTTTTATTAAAGCGATTACTTAGCGCTACCAATTATCGTTTAATCGTTTCATTAAACGATTAATTTTTTATACTACTCGTAGTACTTTGGATTGAGAAACCATTACAATTCTTAATATGAAGTTTCAACTCCCTTAACCTGTTTAGATTTCATGTTCGCTTCGTTTACCGAGCGTGCAGTAAACAGTCGCTGTACATCTGTTTATTCGTCTGTACGCTGACGTCCGCTGCTTTGTTTCAAGCAGAAATGAAGCGTCAAAATTTTCGTGACTGCGCTATTCTGCTTTCTTTCAAGCAGAGACGAAGCGTCAAAATTTTCGTGACTGCGCTAAGGTAATTTAAGACCTCACAGAATGGGACGAACGACCTGCCTCTATTTTTAAACGGTCAGCAAAACTGCAACGTTTGCAATCTCGTATTCGGACGATTAACCTAGTGAGCTCGCTCGAGTTATTTTTTGTTAATTGCTTGCTATTTGAAACAACGAATCTAACTTTGCTTTGATTCTCCAACCGATATGAAGTCTCTAAACGCATTACTTTAAATGTTTAACTTCTAATTTAGGGTTTTAAAATAACCAAAATAACTCCTTTTCCATGTTTCAATCTATGGTAATTCCGATTATTACCCCTTTTGAAATTTCATCCATTTGCGAATGTATGACGTATTATTTAATAATAAAAAAAAAATTTGTTCAACTTGAACTCGAATAAAATGATAAAATGAATTATCAATTAATCAACTTAAAATGTGCGACTTTGAAATCAACTACATTGAATGTTAAAATTTGTTCAACAGTGTATTTGAAGTCACACGACATTGTTGACCTTTCTTTATTTATCAAACTTAAATATAAACATCTTTTAATTTTGTTTCCTAACGTGGTTTCCATTAAGCTAGCTCAAAATTTGGTTTTGACTTGCCAAAAGAGCATTAAAATTTTCGGTTGTATATTTCGCCTTATATTGTAACCATTTAAGCAAAATTATTTTATTCGGTTGTGTTCTGACATATTAGTTTTATTTGTATGATTTTAATTATTGTTTCCAAAATTTTTTTTTTTTTTTTTTTTTTTAATTTTATTTAAGGTCTCTAATTTTGGATATATGTATAATTTAAGAACAATTATGGTCTTCTTTCTTAGGATTTTTTAGGAATATGTTGTATTTTTCTCGGGTGTTAATGATGGTACTCCTTTTAGCCTCCCTTGCTTTAATAATTAAACACTTGGAGGTTCGTTTATAGTATTTTTATTGATATCTCCTTGTCACTCTACAGGTTTTATTCACACACTTATACTTATACTACAAGTATACTGCACACTTATACTTGTTTCTATATAATTAGTATTATGTACTTTTGTTACGTGACACTATTCGGTCTTTCACGATTTGATATGATTACAATTGTATGTCCTTTAGTGACACCTTTTCTTAGACTTGATCCTACAACTTTACACTATTTCTTAACGCTAGTTTTAACTCCTAACACGCGACTTCACCACGGGACGAGAGAGACGACGACCTCGTCGCTTCGATATCACTTTCAGACTCTCGTTGGAATCTGTTTCTTGTTTCCACTCTGGCTTGGTCGACCGCACCAAAGTGGGTCAGTGTTGGCGCGTGTCGCAATTTCCATTGTTTCGCAATTTTTGTATTGCGAAATATCAATATCGGCAGAATTAAATCGTTCCCAATTTAATTCTTCCGCGTTTGGTTTTGGATCTTTTATTTTTCCAAGCTAAGCTTTTTTGTGTTTATGGTTTGGGAGCTTGCTACTGAAAGTTAGCTTCCACAATCCATTCCATGCAAAGTGCTATGGTGGCTGGCCTAGCTTTGCAAAGCTTGGCTAAAGCTTTTGGCTACCAAGCGAAGTGCTATGGTTGCTGGTTTGGCTTTCGGATTTACGTTAATGAAAGCTTGACTGGAAATTGCGATCGCGACATACAACATCCCTCCACCCTAGGGGAAGAAAAATTTAGTATCGTATAAAACGATATTAAATTCTTCTTGTACATTTATGTTTTTGTGTTGGTGGTTTATTTGCCTTATGGCTTTGCTTATTGTCTATTTATGTTTATCTTTTTCCGAATGTCTTATGAATTATGTAAGTAGTATAATTAGGTGATATTAGCTAATATAATAATACAATTAATTAATAATTACAATCATAATAATTACAATAATAATGCAACCGATTGTTTACAAATATGATGCAAACGGTAGCTGCGCTCTTTGGATGTCACTTGTGTATGAGTTGATGATGCCGTCGACGTTGATATAAATGTTGATGTTAATGCTACTGTTGATGTACATGTTGACGATGGTGTCGACGTTGACGTCGATGTTTACGCTGCTGTATGTACGTTTCGACGATGGTGTCGAAGGTAGCGTCGATCTTGACGTTGCTGTTGACGAACATGTTGAAGTCGACGTTGCTGCTACTGTTGATGTTGAAGTCGGCGTTGCTGCTACTCTTGATGTACACCCCGTTGTATCAATATTTTCTTCTTGAGTGTTATGTAGGAATGCTGTTGCTGGGTAGCTGACTTAGCCGTAGGTTATGTGTTTGGAACGTTGTCAACTTTCCATCGCGATTGTATTGCTGTTGATCACCGGTTGCTTTTCGCAGTATGGGGTTGATGGTTGAAGATACGATTCCTGCCTGCATTCCCTTGTAAAGTAAGGTAAGCGCTGGTATTCTTGCTTCCACTGTAGTTGCGCCCCTTTCTGTTTTTACTTTAAACTGCTCCTCAGCCGTAATTTGGTCCTGTTTACTGCTGGTGTTACAACTCAAAAATTTTACTTTTGTAACTGTTGTTGTTGTAATAGGTATTACTGTATTACAGATGAATAGGTCGCAGTAGATTGAACTGGCTAACCTTTTACTGCTATTCGTTCGTTTGGGTGGTGGTTTATCACCTTCGCCGCCACTTGATGATGCGATAACATATGTTGTCCTAGGCGAAACTTTGCCTGAACGTAGATTCGTAATCGCGGCAGAATGCAATCCATTCGCAGGACTTATAGTAGAGCTGTCATGGGTGGATATGCTGCTAGGCTGCCATCATGATTTCATAATGTTCACGATGTTGGTTTCAACCTTGGTTGGTTGGTTTCGTGGTTCCAATGCTGCTTTTTTCAGATTTCAGGTTGTTGCTGGTTATCATTGTTGACCTGATCAGCTGCTTGGTACAGCTACCCTTCTCTCTTCGGGTTGTTTGGGAGCTTTTTCGGCGCCCTGTTGTGGTATGTTGTTGGACTATGAGTGCGTGGTTTGTGCTGCTGTAATGGGTGTACATTTAGATTGCTGTCCGGCTCTCTGCATGCTGGATTCTTCTTTTATATAAATACATTATTTCATATAATTTTTCATTTTTAGTTTTCTTTTGTTCTTACAGTATATTTTTAAGCTAATTATACTTTGTCTACAATTAAGAATGATATAAATTGTTATTATGTAGTTGTGTTATTTAAATTGTACGTAAATTGTATTTATTTTAATTCAATTACAAATCTTTTCTCTTTATCCTATTTCAATATAAATGTTTATGTTATTGTAGTTGAATAGAGTTTGTTACGCTATTTACTATATATATTATATTCAAAAGTATTTTAATAAAAATTTGTACAAGTATTTTAGTAAGTTATTTTTATGTGTAAAGTTATATACATATATATATATATATTTTTCCTCGATTTTATCTTATAATTATTTGCGTTACCATTTCAATTTCTATTATTATTTTTTTTTTTTTTTTTTATGCTTTTATTTCATAAATTTTTTAATAGAATGTACATATTCTATTTTAAATTACAAATCAATTAAGTTTTAAGTTACTTTTATATATGTATGAGTGTACATTATTATTTGCAATTGTACTTTTAAATATTATATATATGTATATAAGAATGTTGTTATTATTTGTGTAATATATTTTTCCTTTTCTCTAGGTTAATTTAAAGTTATTCACCTTTGGTGTTTTATGGTGTTTTTTTCTCTTTTTTTTTTTATTAGCTGTTTTTAAACTGACACTGCATTTTGCTCGTGTTCGGTTGTTCAACTTTGTTTCTGCATTATTGCAGTGCTTGCGTTATTCGCTTCTTTTTTATTTATTTCATTTAATTTTCTTATTTACACTATATATATATATTTTTTTTCTCTTTTCACATTATATTATTTTTCGTACTTTTGGAAACTATACTTTCCGTATTTATCTTATTTCCTAAATCTTGTTTTCTTAAGCCATACATAGATTTCTTAAGGCATAGGTGCAAATTTATACGTACTGCCATAGTGTATGTGTGTTTTATGCCTGAACTAACTCTTCAGGCATATTTTACATGTGCATTTATTAATATAATAATTGCAAATGCAAAGTTATATTGTCTGTTAATTTAAAACGGAACAGTTACGTTACATAAACCGTATATTATCAATTAAAATTAATACAAACTAAAAAGTTCAATTAGTTCAATACAAACTAAAGAAATTACTCAAATATTAACTATGAATTTATTTTGTTATAAGTTTTCTTTTCTTATATTTATACGCTTAAATAAACAAGTTCTTGCTTATTGAAACGCTATTCTTATTTTCTCTTTACTTTCTTGTTGAATTTTTTATTAATTCATTCGTTATTCAACCGTAAGACTGAAGTTAAATTAAAATTGTTAGTAGTAAAATTAAAAAATTTTAGTTTCCTACTATCCTATTCTAAATTCTATCAATCCTATTTTATATATAAATTTTTTATCCCTATCCTAATAAGGTGCCTATTGTGCTTAATTTAATTTTACTTTAACTTATGACTACTTAATTTAATTTCCCCATAAATTTATATTTTTTTTTTTGTTTAAGTGATTCTGATTCCTATGTAATTACCTAATTAATCCTATACTCCTATTTAATTGCTATTATATAACTTAAGTAAGTTATTGTGGAATGGCTTTTCCCTTCCCTTAATATTTAAAACTGTAGTAATTGGACTTTTAATCTTTACTACTTTATATGGTCCTATCCATATAGGAGAAAACTTATTTTTCCTAGTTTGGTTCTTAAGTAATACACTATCTCCTATTTTAAATTCTACTAAATTTAATTTATTATCGTACTGTATCTTAGCTGCCTGTTTCGCTAAATCCTGATTCTTTCTCACTATTTCGTGAGCCCTCTGTATTTGGAATTTTAATACCTTGTTCGGATCTTCGGTATTATATACCGGACTACACTTTCTTTTTAAGTTAGTCGGCATCTCTATAACGAAACCAAATAAAGTACGGAATGGTGTTTGCTTGGTCGTAATGTGGGGTGTGTGGTTGTGAACATGCATAGCAGCAGTTAACCATTGATCCCAATTCGACCCATCTTCTTTAGCAAAACTCCGCAAATATTCCGCTAATGGTCTGTGGCTTCTCTCTAATGAGCCATTAGCCTGTGGATGGTAAGGCGTTATGTGTAATTTTTTGATACCTAATAATTTGCAGGTATCTGAGAACAATTTCGAAATGAAATTAGTTCCGTTATCCGTAATAAGAATTCGTGGAATTCCGTATCGGGTTATTATTTCATCGTAGAATGCTCTGGCAACCGTACTTGCTTCCGCGTCTGGGATAGCTGTACATGCCATAAATTTTGAAAAGTCATCCTGAAAAGTCAGAATGTACTTATTTCCGGACACAGTTTCTGGTAGAATACCAACTATGTCCATGTAGACTTTATCAAATGGCCTCATTGGTGTATCTGTCAACACCATGGGCATTTTGGTTAATCTTGAACTTTTATTCGCTTGGCACTTTGGACAGCTTTTTACATAATCTTTTATCTGTCTCTGCATCCCTGGCCACCTATATTGTTGCCTGATTCTTAGGTACGTTTTCACTGCTCCCTGGTGACCTCCTAAGGGGGTGTTATGGAAATCTTTTATAACGGTCTCTATTTCTTTCGGGTCGGATAGCAATGCTGCTGTGTTATTTGTTCCGTTCCCCGGTTCCTCATCATCTTTATCGATTTCAACGGCTGTTCCCTGATTTTGATCCTGGTTAGCTGTTTTTGCTTTTGACCGTGTTTGTACGGCTGCTATTGTTTTGTGTTTTCCCTGTGGAATTCTGCTTAACGCGTCTGCATTTAAGTTTTTCTTTCCTGGCTTATATAAGATTTCGAAATCGTATTCTGACAACTTGTGTCTAAACCTTGCCAGTCTTGACGTCTGGTCCTTTATGTTTGCTATTCCTTTTAACGGTTGATGGTCTGTCACTATTTTGAATGGTCTTCCCAACAGATACGCTCTAAAATTTTTTGTTGCCCACACAATGGCTAAAAACTCCTTTTCTATAGTTGAGTAACGCTTTTCTGCGTCATTCAAGGCTCTACTAGCGAAGGCTATCGGCCTATCTTCGCCTATTTTACCCTGAGAAAGTACTGCGCCTAACGCTTCGTTACTTGCATCAGTAGTTAATATGAATTCTTTTTCAAAATCTGGATATGCCAAAACCGGTGGTGTTATTATTGCCCTTTTCAATGATTCGAACGCTTTCTGGCATTCTTGTGTCCAAATAAACTTCGCGTCTTTACGTAGAAGTTTGTTAATAGGCAGAGCTATCTTTGCTGTGCCAGGTATGAATTTTCTATAATAATTCACTAGTCCTAAGTATGCCTGTACCTCCTTTTTATTTTTAGGCGGTGGAATGCTCTTAACGCATTCCACTTTGCTGGGGTCAGGGAGTGCGCCCTGATCTGTGCATTTATGTCCTAAATAAACAATTTCTCTTCTTAGAAATCTGCATTTTCCTGTATTAAGTTTTAAATTATGTTCACGTAACTTCTGTAGTACTGAACATAATCTTTCTTCGTGTTGCTTGAGATTTCTACCGTAGATAACAATGTCATCTAAATAAACAAAACAGTCTATCCCTTGTAGACCTGTTAGGATATGGTTCATTATCCTTTGAAATGTGGCTGGGGCCCTAGTCCTGTACTGAATGCTGTTTTTTCCCTGTCCCTGTCATCGACTAAAACTTGGTGATATCCACTTGCCAAATCTAGCGTTGTGAAATATCTGCTGTGGCCTAATTGCTCTAAGATTTCGTCAATACGAGGAATGGGAAAAACTTGTTTAATTGTTGCTTCATTGAGTTTCCTGTAATCTATTACCAGTCTCCATTTTTTCTCCCCGTCCTTGCCACTTTTCTTGGGCACTAAAAGTAACGGCGAGTTCCATGGTGATGTACTATGTGTTATTATGCCATCATCTAGAAGTTTGTTTACCTGTTTATTTATTTCCTCCCTATGTATTTGAGGTAATCTGTATTGTTTTATATTTATGGGCGGCTGATGTGCGCCTGTTAGAATTTCGTGTTTCAATACACTTGTAAACGAGAGTTCGTCTCCGTCTAATAGGAAGACGTCATGAAAAGATTTTACTATTTCCTTTATTGAATTCTTTTCTTCAATATTTAAATTTTCATCTAACTCAAGTTCATTGAGCAATTCATTTATTCTTCTTTTGGCATCTATTCTGCCTATACTATTAATTGACGTAGTACTTTGTATTGTATACTCGTCGGAATTTGTGAATTTCGGTTTAAATTCGCTGTTTATCTCGTAATCATACTCTGTTGTATTTAGTATGGGTGCATAAACAGTATTATCTTTCACATTTACTAATGTGTCCGCTATATAGATTCCTGGATCTATTTCTTCTTTCTGAATTAAAACATTCTTAAATTTTGTACGTAGTTTAAATGGTACTATCGTAATCGTTCTTGCGTTAACTGGTATGTAGTATTGTTTACTTTTCTCTTCAATCTGCTCGATAGTTTTTATTGGTAATTCCAAAATAACCTCTTTCTTTTCATTGAAGAGTGTTAAACTTTTTTCCATTGCATTTATAATGGAGTTGTTCCACAAATTATCTCTTCCTATTATGCCGTCTGCCGGTACTCCTTGTTTAAGTGACACAACGTGTAGCGTTAAACGTAAGGACTGTACCTCATTATGACATATAGTTGTTGATCCTTCTGTGGTCACACAACCTCCAAATGCTCCGCTCAAGTCTTTCCTATTTGACTTGTTTATTATTGTGCTATCCCTTATTGCACTTTTCTTTATCAGGCTTGTATCTGCTCCTGTATCTACCAGTAAAATGAGTTTTCCATTTATAGCCTCTTCGCAAGGTAATTCGATGAACACGTCACTTAGCTGGGTTTGAGTGCAGTTAGATACCCCTATTTCTACAATTTTATTTTTAATTTCTAACTTATTCATTGAGCACGGTATCTGTGTATTTAAACTTTGGTTTCTATCTTTCAACTTAATTGGCATCTCTAAATCAACTGTTTCTCCAAACGTATGATTTCTCTCCGTTACGTTGTTTTTCTTATTATTATCAGTCTTCTTCAACTTGATATTAATTTTTAAGTCTTTTGAAGTTGGTAACGTTTCAACAATCGCTTCCGATGTCGGACTTACGGTTACCACTTTATTTCTTAAAGTTGGTAACGTATCCACAATCGGTTCGGATGTATGAATTACTGTTACTCCTTCATTTGGCCTTAAGTTACTAATGTTTTTGGGTCCCCAGATTATTGGCCTGTTCTGGGCCCTTGATAGTTTCCCGGACGATTACTTTGCAACGTTTCCCAATTTCTTTTTGCCTTGCAATTTTTTATCATGTGTCCTGGTCTATTACACCAATGACATATCGTTTGGTTTGCTCTGTTTGGCGGGTTCATAGGAGTCTGATTCCTTTGCAAACCGTTGACTGTATTCGGATTAATGTTTATTGCCATTCTTTGGTTCCCGTTTTGTTGAAATTGGTTTTGATTCCAATTTTGCTGGGTTTGGTTTGGCTGCCAGTTTTGTTGTATTCGGTTTGATTGTCCATTTGGCTGGATTGGATTCCCTTGTTGATATCCTTGATTTCGATAATTATTCCCTTGGTATGTGTTCCTTGTCATCGTTTTCTGGCCTCCCTTGTGGCTAATTCGCACCCTTGTATAAATTTGTAGACTTCGCCGCGTAAGTAAAGAGCGGTACCAGCCTATTCGTAATCTTGGCTATCTCACCTATACCCATTTTATGTATGTTCTCTGTCGTCCTAATCTGTTTAAATGACCTTCCGTTGTAATCTTCCTCTATAACTGCGGACGGAGTAGCTTCCTTATGATAAAGCGTCTGATCGTTAGCTAATTCTATTTCTTGTTGTAGCCGTCTGTTTTTCTCTTTCAATTCTTGGATTCTTTTGTGCGCTTCTTCTAAAGAACTACAGTCTTCTCTAGATTTCTGTGAAAATCCCTGTTCTAGCGTTCTATTCAGCGTTTCCTCAGTTATTCCCTTTTTCTCTAATAGTTCCCTTAGTTTTATGTTCTCGCCCTCTACGTTCCTTAGAATATCCTCCTGAAATACTTTCTCTACTAAGTAATTATCATACCTATTCTTCAGTGCATTAAATTCTGATTCCCATATCTTGGCATCTTCTGCCTTATTCTGTATTATCTGGTTTAGGAATGTAAGCAATTCCTCTACTACTGCGTCTGCTCTTTCTACACTTGTAAGGTCTCCTAGCTCCCCTATTCTAGACTTTATCAACTCTAAGTTCTCTTTGTTGCCTACAGTCCCCTTTAAAATTGCCCAATATTTAGATATAAACTCCCCCAACTGGCGTTTCAGTTCTTTATGAGTCCTATCTAATTCTAAGTAACCTTGCTCCTGTAATGACTCGGCCATTAATTAAACGAACGAAATATAGTTTAATGGGTTTTATTTTAATAATATGTACATAGGTCTTGTATCTGTAAATTTTTCCCAATTTTCCGTACTTAAATTTTTATTAAAGCGATTACTTAGCGCTACCAATTATCGTTTAATCGTTTCATTAAACGATTAATTTTTTATACTACTCGTAGTACTTTGGATTGAGAAACCATTACAATTCTTAATATGAAGTTTCAACTCCCTTAACCTGTTTAGATTTCATGTTCGCTTCGTTTACCGAGCGTGCAGTAAACAGTCGCTGTACATCTGTTTATTCGTCTGTACGCTGACGTCCGCTGCTTTGTTTCAAGCAGAAATGAAGCGTCAAAATTTTCGTGACTGCGCTATTCTGCTTTCTTTCAAGCAGAGACGAAGCGTCAAAATTTTCGTGACTGCGCTAAGGTAATTTAAGACCTCACAGAATGGGACGAACGACCTGCCTCTATTTTTAAACGGTCAGCAAAACTGCAACGTTTGCAATCTCGTATTCGGACGATTAACCTAGTGAGCTCGCTCGAGTTATTTTTTGTTAATTGCTTGCTATTTGAAACAACGAATCTAACTTTGCTTTGATTCTCCAACCGATATGAAGTCTCTAAACGCATTACTTTAAATATTTAACTTCTAATTTAGGGTTTTAAAATAACCAAAATAACTCCTTTTCCATGTTTCAATCTATGGTAATTCCGATTATTACCCCTTTTGAAATTTCATCCATTTGCGAATGTATGACGTATTATTTAATAATAAAAAAAAAATTTGTTCAACTTGAACTCGAATAAAATGATAAAATGAATTATCAATTAATCAACTTAAAATGTGCGACTTTGAAATCAACTACATTGAATGTTAAAATTTGTTCAACAGTGTATTTGAAGTCACACGACATTGTTGACCTTTCTTTATTTATCAAACTTAAATATAAACATCTTTTAATTTTGTTTCCTAACGTGGTTTCCATTAAGCTAGCTCAAAATTTGGTTTTGACTTGCCAAAAGAGCATTAAAATTTTCGGTTGTATATTTCGCCTTATATTGTAACCATTTAAGCAAAATTATTTTATTCGGTTGTGTTCTGACATATTAGTTTTATTTGTATGATTTTAATTATTGTTTCCAAAATTTTTTTTTTTTTTTTTTTTTCTTAATTTTATTTAAGGTCTCTAATTTTGGATATATGTATAATTTAAGAACAATTATGGTCTTCTTTCTTAGGATTTTTTAGGAATATGTTGTATTTTTCTCGGGTGTTAATGATGGTACTCCTTTTAGCCTCCCTTGCTTTAATAATTAAACACTTGGAGGTTCGTTTATAGTATTTTTATTGATATCTCCTTGTCACTCTACAGGTTTTATTCACACACTTATACTTATACTACAAGTATACTGCACACTTATACTTGTTTCTATATAATTAGTATTATGTACTTTTGTTACGTGACACTATTCGGTCTTTCACGATTTGATATGATTACAATTGTATGTCCTTTAGTGACACCTTTTCTTAGACTTGATCCTACAACTTTACACTATTTCTTAACGCTAGTTTTAACTCCTAACACGCGACTTCACCACGGGACGAGAGAGACGACGACCTCGTCGCTTCGATATCACTTTCAGACTCTCGTTGGAATCTGTTTCTTGTTTCCACTCTGGCTTGGTCGACCGCACCAAAGTGGGTCAGTGTTGGCGCGTGTCGCAATTTCCATTGTTTCGCAATTTTTGTATTGCGAAATATCAATATCGGCAGAATTAAATCGTTCCCAATTTAATTCTTCCGCGTTTGGTTTTGGATCTTTTATTTTTCCAAGCTAAGCTTTTTTGTGTTTATGGTTTGGGAGCTTGCTACTGAAAGTTAGCTTCCACAATCCATTCCATGCAAAGTGCTATGGTGGCTGGCCTAGCTTTGCAAAGCTTGGCTAAAGCTTTTGGCTACCAAGCGAAGTGCTATGGTTGCTGGTTTGGCTTTCGGATTTACGTTAATGAAAGCTTGACTGGAAATTGCGATCGCGACATACAACATCCCTCCACCCTAGGGGAAGAAAAATTTAGTATCGTATAAAACGATATTAAATTCTTCTTGTACATTTATGTTTTTGTGTTGGTGGTTTATTTGCCTTATGGCTTTGCTTATTGTCTATTTATGTTTATCTTTTTCCGAATGTCTTATGAATTATGTAAGTAGTATAATTAGGTGATATTAGCTAATATAATAATACAATTAATTAATAATTACAATCATAATAATTACAATAATAATGCAACCGATTGTTTACAAATATGATGCAAACGGTAGCTGCGCTCTTTGGATGTCACTTGTGTATGAGTTGATGATGCCGTCGACGTTGATATAAATGTTGATGTTAATGCTACTGTTGATGTACATGTTGACGATGGTGTCGACGTTGACGTCGATGTTTACGCTGCTGTATGTACGTTTCGACGATGGTGTCGAAGGTAGCGTCGATCTTGACGTTGCTGTTGACGAACATGTTGAAGTCGACGTTGCTGCTACTGTTGATGTTGAAGTCGGCGTTGCTGCTACTCTTGATGTACACCCCGTTGTATCAATATTTTCTTCTTGAGTGTTATGTAGGAATGCTGTTGCTGGGTAGCTGACTTAGCCGTAGGTTATGTGTTTGGAACGTTGTCAACTTTCCATCGCGATTGTATTGCTGTTGATCACCGGTTGCTTTTCGCAGTATGGGGTTGATGGTTGAAGATACGATTCCTGCCTGCATTCCCTTGTAAAGTAAGGTAAGCGCTGGTATTCTTGCTTCCACTGTAGTTGCGCCCCTTTCTGTTTTTACTTTAAACTGCTCCTCAGCCGTAATTTGGTCCTGTTTACTGCTGGTGTTACAACTCAAAAATTTTACTTTTGTAACTGTTGTTGTTGTAATAGGTATTACTGTATTACAGATGAATAGGTCGCAGTAGATTGAACTGGCTAACCTTTTACTGCTATTCGTTCGTTTGGGTGGTGGTTTATCACCTTCGCCGCCACTTGATGATGCGATAACATATGTTGTCCTAGGCGAAACTTTGCCTGAACGTAGATTCGTAATCGCGGCAGAATGCAATCCATTCGCAGGACTTATAGTAGAGCTGTCATGGGTGGATATGCTGCTAGGCTGCCATCATGATTTCATAATGTTCACGATGTTGGTTTCAACCTTGGTTGGTTGGTTTCGTGGTTCCAATGCTGCTTTTTTCAGATTTCAGGTTGTTGCTGGTTATCATTGTTGACCTGATCAGCTGCTTGGTACAGCTACCCTTCTCTCTTCGGGTTGTTTGGGAGCTTTTTCGGCGCCCTGTTGTGGTATGTTGTTGGACTATGAGTGCGTGGTTTGTGCTGCTGTAATGGGTGTACATTTAGATTGCTGTCCGGCTCTCTGCATGCTGGATTCTTCTTTTATATAAATACATTATTTCATATAATTTTTCATTTTTAGTTTTCTTTTGTTCTTACAGTATATTTTTAAGCTAATTATACTTTGTCTACAATTAAGAATGATATAAATTGTTATTATGTAGTTGTGTTATTTAAATTGTACGTAAATTGTATTTATTTTAATTCAATTACAAATCTTTTCTCTTTATCCTATTTCAATATAAATGTTTATGTTATTGTAGTTGAATAGAGTTTGTTACGCTATTTACTATATATATTATATTCAAAAGTATTTTAATAAAAATTTGTACAAGTATTTTAGTAAGTTATTTTTATGTGTAAAGTTATATACATATATATATATATATTTTTCCTCGATTTTATCTTATAATTATTTGCGTTACCATTTCAATTTCTATTATTATTTTTTTTTTTTTTTTTTATGCTTTTATTTCATCAATTTTTTAATAGAATGTACATATTCTATTTTAAATTACAAATCAATTAAGTTTTAAGTTACTTTTATATATGTATGAGTGTACATTATTATTTGCAATTGTACTTTTAAATATTATATATATGTATATAAGAATGTTGTTATTATTTGTGTAATATATTTTTCCTTTTCTCTAGGTTAATTTAAAGTTATTCACCTTTGGTGTTTTATGGTGTTTTTTTCTCTTTTTTTTTTATTAGCTGTTTTTAAACTGACACTGCATTTTGCTCGTGTTCGGTTGTTCAACTTTGTTTCTGCATTATTGCAGTGCTTGCGTTATTCGCTTCTTTTTTATTTATTTCATTTAATTTTCTTATTTACACTATATATATATATTTTTTTTCTCTTTTCACATTATATTATTTTTCGTACTTTTGGAAACTATACTTTCCGTATTTATCTTATTTCCTAAATCTTGTTTTCTTAAGCCATACATAGATTTCTTAAGGCATAGGTGCAAATTTATACGTACGTATATAGTGTATGTGTGTTTTATGCCTGAACTAACTCTTCAGGCATATTTTACATGTGCATTTATTAATATAATAATTGCAAATGCAAAGTTATATTGTCTGTTAATTTAAAACGGAACAGTTACGTTACATAAACCGTATATTATCAATTAAAATTAATACAAACTAAAAAGTTCAATTAGTTCAATACAAACTAAAGAAATTACTCAAATATTAACTATGAATTTATTTTGTTATAAGTTTTCTTTTCTTATATTTATACGCTTAAATAAACAAGTTCTTGCTTATTGAAACGCTATTCTTATTTTCTCTTTACTTTCTTGTTGAATTTTTTATTAATTCATTCGTTATTCAACCGTAAGACTGAAGTTAAATTAAAATTGTTAGTAGTAAAATTAAAAAATTTTAGTTTCCTACTATCCTATTCTAAATTCTATCAATCCTATTTTATATATAAATTTTTTATCCCTATCCTAATAAGGTGCCTATTGTGCTTAATTTAATTTTACTTTAACTTATGACTACTTAATTTAATTTCCCCATAAATTTATATTTTTTTTTTTGTTTAAGTGATTCTGATTCCTATGTAATTACCTAATTAATCCTATACTCCTATTTAATTGCTATTATATAACTTAAGTAAGTTATTGTGGAATGGCTTTTCCCTTCCCTTAATATTTAAAACTGTAGTAATTGGACTTTTAATCTTTACTACTTTATATGGTCCTATCCATATAGGAGAAAACTTATTTTTCCTAGTTTGGTTCTTAAGTAATACACTATCTCCTATTTTAAATTCTACTAAATTTAATTTATTATCGTACTGTATCTTAGCTGCCTGTTTCGCTAAATCCTGATTCTTTCTCACTATTTCGTGATCCCTCTGTATTTGGAATTTTAATACCTTGTTCGGATCTTCGGTATTATATACCGGACTACACTTTCTTTTTAAGTTAGTCGGCATCTCTATAACGAAACCAAATAAAGTACGGAATGGTGTTTGCTTGGTCGTAATGTGGGGTGTGTGGTTGTGAACATGCATAGCAGCAGTTAACCATTGATCCCAATTCGACCCATCTTCTTTAGCAAAACTCCGCAAATATTCCGCTAATGGTCTGTGGCTTCTCTCTAATGAGCCATTAGCCTGTGGATGGTAAGGCGTTATGTGTAATTTTTTGATACCTAATAATTTGCAGGTATCTGAGAACAATTTCGAAATGAAATTAGTTCCGTTATCCGTAATAAGAATTCGTGGAATTCCGTATCGGGTTATTATTTCATCGTAGAATGCTCTGGCAACCGTACTTGCTTCCGCGTCTGGGATAGCTGTACATGCCATAAATTTTGAAAAGTCATCCTGAAAAGTCAGAATGTACTTATTTCCGGACACAGTTTCTGGTAGAATACCAACTATGTCCATGTAGACTTTATCAAATGGCCTCATTGGTGTATCTGTCAACACCATGGGCATTTTGGTTAATCTTGAACTTTTATTCGCTTGGCACTTTGGACAGCTTTTTACATAATCTTTTATCTGTCTCTGCATCCCTGGCCACCTATATTGTTGCCTGATTCTTAGGTACGTTTTCACTGCTCCCTGGTGACCTCCTAAGGGGGTGTTATGGAAATCTTTTATAACGGTCTCTATTTCTTTCGGGTCGGATAGCAATGCTGCTGTGTTATTTGTTCCGTTCCCCGGTTCCTCATCATCTTTATCGATTTCAACGGCTGTTCCCTGATTTTGATCCTGGTTAGCTGTTTTTGCTTTTGACCGTGTTTGTACGGCTGCTATTGTTTTGTGTTTTCCCTGTGGAATTCTGCTTAACGCGTCTGCATTTAAGTTTTTCTTTCCTGGCTTATATAAGATTTCGAAATCGTATTCTGACAACTTGTGTCTAAACCTTGCCAGTCTTGACGTCTGGTCCTTTATGTTTGCTATTCCTTTTAACGGTTGATGGTCTGTCACTATTTTGAATGGTCTTCCCAACAGATACGCTCTAAAATTTTTTGTTGCCCACACAATGGCTAAAAACTCCTTTTCTATAGTTGAGTAACGCTTTTCTGCGTCATTCAAGGCTCTACTAGCGAAGGCTATCGGCCTATCTTCGCCTATTTTACCCTGAGAAAGTACTGCGCCTAACGCTTCGTTACTTGCATCAGTAGTTAATATGAATTCTTTTTCAAAATCTGGATATGCCAAAACCGGTGGTGTTATTATTGCCCTTTTCAATGATTCGAACGCTTTCTGGCATTCTTGTGTCCAAATAAACTTCGCGTCTTTACGTAGAAGTTTGTTAATAGGCAGAGCTATCTTTGCTGTGCCAGGTATGAATTTTCTATAATAATTCACTAGTCCTAAGTATGCCTGTACCTCCTTTTTATTTTTAGGCGGTGGAATGCTCTTAACGCATTCCACTTTGCTGGGGTCAGGGAGTGCGCCCTGATCTGTGCATTTATGTCCTAAATAAACAATTTCTCTTCTTAGAAATCTGCATTTTCCTGTATTAAGTTTTAAATTATGTTCACGTAACTTCTGTAGTACTGAACATAATCTTTCTTCGTGTTGCTTGAGATTTCTACCGTAGATAACAATGTCATCTAAATAAACAAAACAGTCTATCCCTTGTAGACCTGTTAGGATATGGTTCATTATCCTTTGAAATGTGGCTGGGGCCCTAGTCCTGTACTGAATGCTGTTTTTTCCCTGTCCCTGTCATCGACTAAAACTTGGTGATATCCACTTGCCAAATCTAGCGTTGTGAAATATCTGCTGTGGCCTAATTGCTCTAAGATTTCGTCAATACGAGGAATGGGAAAAACTTGTTTAATTGTTGCTTCATTGAGTTTCCTGTAATCTATTACCAGTCTCCATTTTTTCTCCCCGTCCTTGCCACTTTTCTTGGGCACTAAAAGTAACGGCGAGTTCCATGGTGATGTACTATGTGTTATTATGCCATCATCTAGAAGTTTGTTTACCTGTTTATTTATTTCCTCCCTATGTATTTGAGGTAATCTGTATTGTTTTATATTTATGGGCGGCTGATGTGCGCCTGTTAGAATTTCGTGTTTCAATACACTTGTAAACGAGAGTTCGTCTCCGTCTAATAGGAAGACGTCATGAAAAGATTTTACTATTTCCTTTATTGAATTCTTTTCTTCAATATTTAAATTTTCATCTAACTCAAGTTCATTGAGCAATTCATTTATTCTTCTTTTGGCATCTATTCTGCCTATACTATTAATTGACGTAGTACTTTGTATTGTATACTCGTCGGAATTTGTGAATTTCGGTTTAAATTCGCTGTTTATCTCGTAATCATACTCTGTTGTATTTAGTATGGGTGCATAAACAGTATTATCTTTCACATTTACTAATGTGTCCGCTATATAGATTCCTGGATCTATTTCTTCTTTCTGAATTAAAACATTCTTAAATTTTGTACGTAGTTTAAATGGTACTATCGTAATCGTTCTTGCGTTAACTGGTATGTAGTATTGTTTACTTTTCTCTTCAATCTGCTCGATAGTTTTTATTGGTAATTCCAAAATAACCTCTTTCTTTTCATTGAAGAGTGTTAAACTTTTTTCCATTGCATTTATAATGGAGTTGTTCCACAAATTATCTCTTCCTATTATGCCGTCTGCCGGTACTCCTTGTTTAAGTGACACAACGTGTAGCGTTAAACGTAAGGACTGTACCTCATTACGACATATAGTTGTTGATCCTTCTGTGGTCACACAACCTCCAAATGCTCCGCTCAAGTCTTTCCTATTTGACTTGTTTATTATTGTGCTATCCCTTATTGCACTTTTCTTTATCAGGCTTGTATCTGCTCCTGTATCTACCAGTAAAATGAGTTTTCCATTTATAGCCTCTTCGCAAGGTAATTCGATGAACACGTCACTTAGCTGGGTTTGAGTGCAGTTAGATACCCCTATTTCTACAATTTTATTTTTAATTTCTAACTTATTCATTGAGCACGGTATCTGTGTATTTAAACTTTGGTTTCTATCTTTCAACTTAATTGGCATCTCTAAATCAACTGTTTCTCCAAACGTATGATTTCTCTCCGTTACGTTGTTTTTCTTATTATTATCAGTCTTCTTCAACTTGATATTAATTTTTAAGTCTTTTGAAGTTGGTAACGTTTCAACAATCGCTTCCGATGTCGGACTTACGGTTACCACTTTATTTCTTAAAGTTGGTAACGTATCCACAATCGGTTCGGATGTATGAATTACTGTTACTCCTTCATTTGGCCTTAAGTTACTAATGTTTTTGGGTCCCCAGATTATTGGCCTGTTCTGGGCCCTTGATAGTTTCCCGGACGATTACTTTGCAACGTTTCCCAATTTCTTTTTGCCTTGCAATTTTTTATCATGTGTCCTGGTCTATTACACCAATGACATATCGTTTGGTTTGCTCTGTTTGGCGGGTTCATAGGAGTCTGATTCCTTTGCAAACCGTTGACTGTATTCGGATTAATGTTTATTGCCATTCTTTGGTTCCCGTTTTGTTGAAATTGGTTTTGATTCCAATTTTGCTGGGTTTGGTTTGGCTGCCAGTTTTGTTGTATTCGGTTTGATTGTCCATTTGGCTGGATTGGATTCCCTTGTTAATATCCTTGATTTCGATAATTATTCCCTTGGTATGTGTTCCTTGTCATCGTTTTCTGGCCTCCCTTGTGGCTAATTCGCACCCTTGTATAAATTTGTAGACTTCGCCGCGTAAGTAAAGAGCGGTACCAGCCTATTCGTAATCTTGGCTATCTCACCTATACCCATTTTATGTATGTTCTCTGTCGTCCTAATCTGTTTAAATGACCTTCCGTTGTAATCTTCCTCTATAACTGCGGACGGAGTAGCTTCCTTATGATAAAGCGTCTGATCGTTAGCTAATTCTATTTCTTGTTGTAGCCGTCTGTTTTTCTCTTTCAATTCTTGGATTCTTTTGTGCGCTTCTTCTAAAGAACTACAGTCTTCTCTAGATTTCTGTGAAAATCCCTGTTCTAGCGTTCTATTCAGCGTTTCCTCAGTTATTCCCTTTTTCTCTAATAGTTCCCTTAGTTTTATGTTCTCGCCCTCTACGTTCCTTAGAATATCCTCCTGAAATACTTTCTCTACTAAGTAATTATCATACCTATTCTTCAGTGCATTAAATTCTGATTCCCATATCTTGGCATCTTCTGCCTTATTCTGTATTATCTGGTTTAGGAATGTAAGCAATTCCTCTACTACTGCGTCTGCTCTTTCTACACTTGTAAGGTCTCCTAGCTCCCCTATTCTAGACTTTATCAACTCTAAGTTCTCTTTGTTGCCTACAGTCCCCTTTAAAATTGCCCAATATTTAGATATAAACTCCCCCAACTGGCGTTTCAGTTCTTTATGAGTCCTATCTAATTCTAAGTAACCTTGCTCCTGTAATGACTCGGCCATTAATTAAACGAACGAAATATAGTTTAATGGGTTTTATTTTAATAATATGTACATAGGTCTTGTATCTGTAAATTTTTCCCAATTTTCCGTACTTAAATTTTTATTAAAGCGATTACTTAGCGCTACCAATTATCGTTTAATCGTTTCATTAAACGATTAATTTTTTATACTACTCGTAGTACTTTGGATTGAGAAACCATTACAATTCTTAATATGAAGTTTCAACTCCCTTAACCTGTTTAGATTTCATGTTCGCTTCGTTTACCGAGCGTGCAGTAAACAGTCGCTGTACATCTGTTTATTCGTCTGTACGCTGACGTCCGCTGCTTTGTTTCAAGCAGAAATGAAGCGTCAAAATTTTCGTGACTGCGCTATTCTGCTTTCTTTCAAGCAGAGACGAAGCGTCAAAATTTTCGTGACTGCGCTAAGGTAATTTAAGACCTCACAGAATGGGACGAACGACCTGCCTCTATTTTTAAACGGTCAGCAAAACTGCAACGTTTGCAATCTCGTATTCGGACGATTAACCTAGTGAGCTCGCTCGAGTTATTTTTTGTTAATTGCTTGCTATTTGAAACAACGAATCTAACTTTGCTTTGATTCTCCAACCGATATGAAGTCTCTAAACGCATTACTTTAAATGTTTAACTTCTAATTTAGGGTTTTACCTACCAACCAAAATAACTCCTTTTCCATGTTTCAATCTATGGTAATTCCGATTATTACCCCTTTTGAAATTTCATCCATTTGCGAATGTATGACGTATTATTTAATAATAAAAAAAAAATTTGTTCAACTTGAACTCGAATAAAATGATAAAATGAATTATCAATTAATCAACTTAAAATGTGCGACTTTGAAATCAACTACATTGAATGTTAAAATTTGTTCAACAGTGTATTTGAAGTCACACGACATTGTTGACCTTTCTTTATTTATCAAACTTAAATATAAACATCTTTTAATTTTGTTTCCTAACGTGGTTTCCATTAAGCTAGCTCAAAATTTGGTTTTGACTTGCCAAAAGAGCATTAAAATTTTCGGTTGTATATTTCGCCTTATATTGTAACCATTTAAGCAAAATTATTTTATTCGGTTGTGTTCTGACATATTAGTTTTATTTGTATGATTTTAATTATTGTTTCCAAAATTTTTTTTTTTTTTTTTTTTTTTTAAATTTTATTTAAGGTCTCTAATTTTGGATATATGTATAATTTAAGAACAATTATGGTCTTCTTTCTTAGGATTTTTTAGGAATATGTTGTATTTTTCTCGGGTGTTAATGATGGTACTCCTTTTAGCCTCCCTTGCTTTAATAATTAAACACTTGGAGGTTCGTTTATAGTATTTTTATTGATATCTCCTTGTCACTCTACAGGTTTTATTCACACACTTATACTTATACTACAAGTATACTGCACACTTATACTTGTTTCTATATAATTAGTATTATGTACTTTTGTTACGTGACACTATTCGGTCTTTCACGATTTCATATGATTACAATTGTATGTCCTTTAGTGACACCTTTTCTTAGACTTGATCCTACAACTTTACACTATTTCTTAACGCTAGTTTTAACTCCTAACACGCGACTTCACCACGGGACGAGAGAGACGACGACCTCGTCGCTTCGATATCACTTTCAGACTCTCGTTGGAATCTGTTTCTTGTTTCCACTCTGGCTTGGTCGACCGCACCAAAGTGGGTCAGTGTTGGCGCGTGTCGCAATTTCCATTGTTTCGCAATTTTTGTATTGCGAAATATCAATATCGGCAGAATTAAATCGTTCCCAATTTAATTCTTCCGCGTTTGGTTTTGGATCTTTTATTTTTCCAAGCTAAGCTTTTTTGTGTTTATGGTTTGGGAGCTTGCTACTGAAAGTTAGCTTCCACAATCCATTCCATGCAAAGTGCTATGGTGGCTGGCCTAGCTTTGCAAAGCTAGGCCAGCCTACTGTCCCTTTAATGCCCCACACCTACTGTCCCTTTAATGCCCCAGGATCCAAAAAACCTGTAAAATGTAAAGAATATTATATAAGACGCTTAGTAAGAATTACCTTTTGCCACTCACCCTGTTTTTTTCGCCCTTCGTTCCATTTCCGTTGTGAGGATTGGCTCATACCTACCTAATGATTGCCTGCAACACATTTTTGGTATGACCCGTGAGCGTAAAAATGCATTGCTGCCAGAAACCTCAGAGCGAAAGGAATAGAAGTCTTCATATTATCATGAGGCTCCAATTCCTCCAAAATCCGCCGACACAGATTTTTGGGGATTCTATAAAATTTAATAAAAATGCTCTCTTGCATTTCGAATGGATTACTCGAATCTCTTATACACTTTAGTAATCGTCTTCTTTTTAGCTTTTCGTTTTTCTTTTTTCTACGAGCTAAAATAATGCAAACAATTCCGACTTCGTCCATTTTTTTATAATAGCTTATTATATTGTTTCCTTTTCTATTTTGCCGTTGTGATGCCGTTGTGACCTGCTGTTGAGAACATCACAACTTTCGCCACAATTGAGACGAAAAGAGCTTTTTTAACGTGCTCTGAATACCAAATCGTCTCAATTGAGACGACTGTCTCAATTGTGACTAATGACGATTTTGTGACGGTGTCAGAATCGGGCTGAAAATTTGAGTTTATACATAAGTAAACTTAGATTAGAGTATAAGTAATTAAGGTGAAATAAGCAAGTACTTCGAACTTATATATATAACTAAATTAATATTAAAGTAACTTAAGTGCTAATCCAAATTTATATATAAGTAGACTTGGATTAACGTGAAATAACTAAACCACTTCGTTGTTAGTTGTTTCTTTGGGTGTGTCTTCCTCGTGAAATGGTTTCAGCTCGCTTATTTGTGCCGTACGTAATGATGTACCGCCTATTTTCTTGACTTGCACAATCACTGGGGAAAGAAATGAGTTTACGCATAATGGACCCTCATATTTAGGTGCCAATTTTGCTGCGAAGTGGTCCGTAGCTTTGGAAAGGACTTGTTTCTTTACCAGGACCTTTTCTCCTATTTGGGGTGACCACTGGCGTCGACGGAGGTTATAATGGTGCGCTTGTTCCTGTGTGCCTTGGGCTAGTCTTGCTCTTACCAGCCTAAATATTTCTCGAAGTTCTTCTTCCTTTCCTCCTGGAGTGTGGGGTATCTGTCCCGTGCCGGATGTTACTTCGTCAAACAGTGCATTGGGCAAGCGGAGTTCCCTTCCTTGAACTAGAAGTGCTGGACTGTACCCAGCAGGTTCTGCTTGGCAGAAGTTCAGGGCTAGTGTTACCTCTGGTAGGTACTCGTCCCAATCACGGTGTTGGCCGTTCGCCAATTGTGCGATCATTGTTTTTAACGTTTTGTTTCGTCGTTCGGTCGGATTTTCTTGTGGTATGTAGGGAGCCGTCGTGAATTGCTGCTTCGTTCCTACTTCTTGTAGATAGTCTTTGAAAATTTTGCTTTTAAACTGCTTCCCATTGTCCGTGATTAATATTTTTGGAACTCCAAATCTAGCTAGGATTCTGTCCCTAAATCCCTTAAGCAAGTGTTTGCTGGTTGCGCTTCGTAGAGGTACTATTTCTGTCCATTTGGAAAATTTATCGAAGAAGACTCACAGAAATTTGTTTCCTCGTTTGGAGCATGGTAAAGGTCCGATGAAATCTGCACCCAAGGTTCTTCGGCGAGTTTTGCTAGCATGAATCCTGCTTGTTGTCGCTGGTCAACTTTATATTTCTGGCATAGCTTACAGCAGCGAACGTAGCGGCTGATCTCCCTGCCCATACCTGGCCAGTAGTAACGGTTCATGATGCGAGTGGTAGTCTTTCTTACTCCGAGGTGGCCGGCGCTGGGTTGATCATGATTTTCTTCAAGAACTCTTCTACGAAGATGTTTGGCGACGCAGAGTTTCCAGGGTGTATTGTCTTAATCTCCTGCTGTCCTTTGGATGTGCCTGTAGAATTGTCCTTCTTCTAGTCGGTAATCGGAATATTTATCTGGCAGGCGTACTACTTCGCGAGTTCTGTTCTCCAACATTTAAGTGTCAGCGTGGTTTCCTTAATAGCTCCCACTACTGCCTCTTCGGGCTGCCGAGAGAGTGCATCGGCCACTACATTTAACTTTCCCCTGCGATATTTTATATCGAAGTTATACTGCTGGAGTTCAAGGGCCCACCTAGCGATTCGTCCCGATGGAGTTGAGCCATTTTAAGGATAGATGGTCTGTCATTACAGTGAATCGGTACCCCTCTAAATAACATTGCATTTTCCTGATTCCCCAGATGATAGCCAAACACTCTTTTTCGGTTGCTGAGTAATTACGTTTCGCCTGGTTTAAGTGCCGGATAGCGTGGGCAATTACCTTTCCAGCTCCATCGAACTCTTGCGTTAATACTGCTCCTAGGCCTACATCGCTGGCATCGATCTGTAGTGATTTGTTTTGAAAAATCTGGGCAGCTTAGAACCGGTGCCTCGGTAAGTCTTGCTTTTAGGTTCTCAAATGCTGACTGTTGTTCCGTTTGCCACTTCCAGTGCTTACCTTTTTTGAGAAGACTGGTCAAAGGTTGTACAAGAGTTGCGAACTCGGGCACGAAACGTCGGTACCAAGGTGCTATTCCTAGGTAGCGCCTTAACTCTCGCAGGTTCTTGGGTGGCTCGAGAGCTTGTATAGCCGAAATCTTTGCCGGGTCTGTGTGGATTCCATTTTCGTTGACAACATGTCCTAGATATTTTGTTTCCTTTTGAAAGAAATTGTATTTTTCTATATTGAGCTTTAAATTTGCTGCTCTTAATCTCCGGAATACTTCTTGAAGATGCTTGACATGTTCCTTCTCGGTAGCGCTGGTCACAATGATATCGTCTAAATATGCAAAGGCGTGTGGTTCTAACTCAGGTCCTATTACACGGTCCAGTGTTCGTTGGAATGTTGCCGGCGCCGAATGAAGTCCGAACGGCATTACTCGCCACTGAAACAGACCACGTCCCGATACGGTGAACGCTGTGAATGGATTGCTTGCTTCGTCCATTGGTATCTGCCAGTATCCATTTTTGAGATCCAGACTACTAATATATTTGGCATCTCGTAGACGATCTAAAATGTAATGGATTCTGGGCAGTGGGTATGCGTCCGGGGTAGACCGAGCGTTTAATTGTCTGTAGTCAACGCAAAGACGCCAGGTACCTGTCTTCTTTTTGACCAATACGATTGGGGCACTGAACGCGCTGTGCGATGGTTCAATGCAGCCCTTGCTTATTAGTTCGCCTACTTCGCGACTGATGATTTATTGTTGTGCTGAATTCCGTGGAATATCATGATCGATCATGTGGATGCAATGTCTCGTGATGGTTGTGGTACTCTGAAAATTGTAGAATGCTTTGAGCTGTTTTTGTAGGAATGATTGAATATTTGCTGGTGGTTCTGCGGTAACTTCTTCCTCCGAAATCACTGTGCACGTGGCAGTTGGGGTTGTGCTGCTGTGGTTTGTGTCCGCCTTCAGCTCTATCGTTTGTCCGCCGCAGGACAAACTTGCGCCAGTCATCATCAGAAAGTCGGTGCCTAGTAATATATCTTCTATTGCATCCGGTAAAACCAGTAAATCGATATTCGTTGCCACTGTCCCCACACGAATGTACAATTTGACGGAATGCGATATTACCTTTTTTGAGGCGTCGGCCATACGGATGTTTATTGGCTGGTCCAACTCCACTTCTTTTTATCGGTTTTGTAAATGAAACGTTGGTTGACGAAGCTACGTGTTGCACCAGTGTCAATCATTGCCTATTGTATGCGTCCACTAATTTCGATGCTGGCCAAGAGGTGCCCTTTATGGAATCGTAATCTTCCTATTGTTGTTGCCGAGGTTCGGCCGCGGGTTCCGCCTATCCTCGGTCCTGGCGGAGGCCTACTTCGTTTCCCTGGGCTGGTGTTTGTCGTTGCCGGCAGCAGTTAATTGTTCTGACGCCTCTTTTTCCGCAAGTCCAGCAGAATAATACCGGCCTGTTCCGGCAGGATTGCCTCCAATGGCCGTTTTGCCCGCATCGACAACACGCTGTTGCGAGATCTACCGTGGAGGGAGAATACTCTGTTATTTCCTGGTGGCGTTCCTCCCTTGCTCGGGGAGTCTCAGGGCGCATGTCCTGTTTTGTCTCGTTTATTGTTTCAAGGTCTTCTGCTAGCGACATTAGATCGTCTAGATCCGTGAAGTCTAGTCGCTTAATATATAGTTGGTATTCCCGGCGTGAATTGCGGAATACTTGCTCCAACTTGTTTTGCTCAGAGAAGTTTGCGTGTCTCATTAAGTCGCATAGTTCTAAAACGTAGTCCTGGAACTTTTCCTTGTCTTGTGTACCCTGGGCCGAATGCGGTCTTCCATTTGCTCGAAGTACCGAGCTGATAGGAAAAATTTCAAAAATGACTGCTTAAAGTCATTCCAACCTTTCCATTCCCGTCAAGTGTTCCGCAAGCACGTCAATGCCTTATCCCGAAGTGATTCTGGCATCATGGCGGGGAGGCTGTCTATGGCTAATTTATAGACATTCGTCAGTTCCTCCACCCGCTCGATAAATGCCAACGGCTCTCGTGCCCCGTCGTATTTGGTATTCCATTTTCTTACTTTGTCTATTATCAGAGACTGGTCCATGGGTGCTTCCGGTGACTTTGAGAATTTGTCCGATGAGTTGGGAGCGTGGTGATAAGTAGCTGTCAGATAAACTGGTCCTGTTAACTGGTCTTATGATGGCTCTGCCGGGGTTAAAGCTACTAGTGCCTGCTCTGCGCTAGTGGGTTCTAGGGATCGGTGTGGCGAGTTTGCACGTGCTGCTGAGTGTAGTGTTTCGAGTTCCTGTAAGCGCGCAGTGGCTCCTTCATCCCCTTCGCAAGATCGAACGAAGTTCACAAATCTTCTTCGGAGGTCCTCTGTTGTTCCCGACTCGTCGATACTGAACTCGTAGGCGTATTCTTGAAGCTCTTTTTTATGCAAAGTATAAATCCAGGATGTCTTCGTCATTGCAGCTGACTTTATTTCTTAGCTCGAGTAGATTTAATGGAATAAAAGTGTGCTAGGTCCCTGTTCGGGCGCCACTGTAACGACCTTTCCTTATAGCCGGGATATTTCTCAGTCGCGTCCAAGGTTCGTCCAGTTATTTGTTTATTGGACCAAATGCACACTTTTATTTTGACTTGATTTACCCTTTATTTTGTTATTCTAGATTACAAGTTTAGGTTTACAGGATTAAATAGTTCTTAAAAGAAAATAATATGTTTATGGTTTAAACTCCTAGCGGCACTCCAGCTGGTACCCTTGGGCGTCGTCGGTGGGTGTCGACTGCGATGTTGTAGTTTGCTCTGACTCAGATGCGGCGTGGTTGTCTACCCCGGCGTGGTTGACACGTTTGGCGGCGTCTGTGTGTTCGTGGAGCCGAAACCCGCGCGGCAGAAAACACCTAACCTTTGAGGAGTCGAGCACTTGCGGCAGAGAACTTTATGATGGCCGTGGAGTCGAAACCCGCGCGGCAGAAAACACTTCACTGTATTACCGCGGCTGCTGAAGTTGATGGTGGCCCTCGCTGTCGTCTTGCTGCTCGGCGTTGCTAGGCAGAGGTTACTTACCAGCTTGATTCTCCCAGCTTGGTGGTCGGGACCGATCGAATGATTGTTTTGTGTGTGGTGCCTCCTTTTATATGTACGGCATACTGGGTCTGTTCCTGATGTTCACATGTTCGCCGCTGTGCGAACCCGTGTGATAGAATGTTGGGGACAGTCGCGTCTGAACGCGCCCTTCGCGGTTATAGTGTGCGTGAGCGCCCTCATCGCAGTTTATTTTCGATCGCCGGTTTGACAGTTTTATTCGATTCTGCGCCGTTCAAATTGGCGGCCTGGAAGTTGGCCATTTGCACATGGATCTTGAGTTGGAAAGTCGTCGTCAGCAAACAAAACAGGAATAATAAACTGCGGTGAGGGCGTTCGCGCACATTATATATTAAAAACGTATTTTATTTCTATTTGTAACCTCTTTCTTGTCAGATTAAACGAACGCCTGTCAATAAAGACAGGGTATGTTAAAAAAGAGCATTTTCCTTTAGGCCGCCGACATAGAAAGAGACAGTAATGCATGCTGTTACCGTGGTGCAATCGTGTGCTATGACGAGTGTAGTGTGTATAATAAAACAGCTGGTTTACGAGTATGTAAGAAAGATTTTATTATATTAAATATTCGTTACAAATTGTGGGATAAGTTTCTTAACCACTTTACAGAAGATCTACCTGGAAGACACACGGATCATTGTAGAACACAATCAGATTGTGACGATGAACAGTGTTGCTTTTAATAGAGTTATAGATTGAATATACACGACAAGCAGATCATCAAAATGCTTCTTGGGTGGACCTGGGGGAAGTGGAAAAACCTACCTATACAAAACCCTCTTGCGCGTGGTGCGAAAGGGAGATATAGCGTTACCGAATTGCGTCCAACCTTTTAAAAGGAGGTCGCACATACCATTCCCAATTCAAACTGCCAGTACCGTTGGTGGAGACTTCTATATCGAACATAAAGATGACCTCTTCCGATGCAGTCCAGCTAAGGAAATCAAAATTCCACTATGGCTCCAAGTTATGCACTTAATGCTGTTGAAAGACTCTTGAAGAATATTATGCAAAACAATCACCCGTTCGGCGGTAAAGTCATTCTTCTTGGAGGAGATTTCCGACAATGTCTACCTGTGGCACCACATGCTCATAGAGCTGCCATAGTACAAACAAGCATAAAATATAGTAGAAACTGGGAAAAATTCAAAATTTTGAACTTGCATACCAATATCAGATCAGTAGATATTCAATATAGTGATTGGCTTTTAAAACTAGGGGATGGAAACCTCAGTCATGATTTAGGGGACGATGTAATTGAGTTCCCAGCTTATCTCATCACTGATGATTCAAGTGTGACTACTACATTTGGAACTAGACTGATTGCCAGCGATATTTTAAACTACTCGAGTACAGTTATCCTTTGCCCCCATAACGAAGATACTACCAGAATCAATGAAGAAGATCTTTATCTCTTAATTGGTGAGGACACAACCTATCCTTGCATCGATTCCGTCGTTTCTGATGACAAATCTGAAAGAGACACGTATCCGATCGAATTTTTAAATAGAATAAAAATATTCTATCGAATAAAAAAGAATTTTAAAGATAAAATTGCTAAGAAAATATATATACAAGAGAAATATAAATATGATTTGCTTGGGAAGTAACGAGGAAATATAGATCATGTGAATAATAATTCATTAATATGGAATATATTCTATTCGGTCACAAATATTTCGGAATACAAAAAAATTATACACTTTCGCTACACAATATATGTCGTTTAAAGAATTGATTTTTCTTTTATTTTTTTTTTTTTTTGGTCATTAAGGCCGTTTTGGGGTTTGTAAGTAAGCGGATTTGTAAGTTTACTTTTAATCGTAACGTATTAAACTCGATTTCCAATTAAGCAAATATCATTGTATTATTTTATTTAAGTACGTAAAAGTGTCTTCGACTTACTCTGTACTACCAGTCTATGCATCATTGACCCTTACTGGGTCACATACAAGCGAAGAAAGCTGTGCCACGGTGCCGCGTTCTTAATCTGATGTTTCTAGTAAAGATTTGTGATACACTTTCAGGTCACCATTTTGAGAACTTTGCCTTTTTTGAAATCGACGCTTGAATACATTTAGTAAGAACTCAACACTATTTTCTCATACGTTTTCATTCGCACTACCTCCCATGGTCCGATTTTAAGATTCCTTAGGGCCAGCTCGTCTAAACGTCGTTTAAACGACGCTAAATACTCGTTGCATTTAGATAAATTCTCTATGAAATATAAATGAGGTACGTTTAACATAGATAAGTTAAACTCGCACTGTAAAACCCGTGCTCGTCTCATAATCTCAATTAACTTCATCTTCAACATCAAAATAGGGGTGATTCCGCTACGGTAAAGTAAAGCCTGGTCTTTTAATTTTTTCAGTATTATTACCTTTATAGGATTGGTTTTAGTCCAGCTGCTGAAAATTCTTCCCATATGAAACTAATCCAAAGAGGGATCCAAAATAATGGTATAAACCACCATGGCGTTTTTGTACAGATTTCAAGTGCATTGATCAAACAAGCGCAGGTGTCGGTCAACAGGTTTGTGCACTCATTCATTGTAATGGTGTGTGATTTTGGCTATTTGAGGAACCATTGCCTTACGGCCAGTTTTTCAGTGCTCGGTTACCGTCATTTCTTGGTTAAACTCCGTTTAAACCACACATTGTGTTTTTCAGATCAAGTTTAAACGGTGTTTAACCCTCCAAAATTGGTGAGTTAAACTCCGTTTAATTTATCTTTTTAATAGATAAAGAAACAACTGTTTCTTTGGAGTACAGACCTTTGTTCAAAACTATGCTAATAATTTTGTTTATTTGCACTGGAACAGCTGTCCTTTGTAAAAATGATAATATTGACAGGTGCAGCCAAAATAGGTTGAGGCATCAACTTATAGTAACGAGTATACGCTAAATAATCATTGCATTTAGATAAATTCTCTATGAAATATAGATAAGATACGTTTAGCATAGATAAGTTTAACTCGCACTGTAAAACCCGTGCTCGTCTTAATCTCAGTTAACTTCTATTTGGCGTTTAACTAAACGTCGCACAGTGGACTATCGCTTCGAAACCGCGGCCAAAAGTCCAAAAAGTCGCGCCGAGTTTTTGAAAAATTTGGTATGCAATTTTGTTTATAATACTTCAATACCTATTGAGCCAAAATATTTCGGCCGGAAACCTTCGTGAATACTTTTGGTGGGCGATCAAATGTGAACCTTTTTTCCATTCTAAAAAATTGTATTATTTCTGTTTTTTGCCAAAATTCAAATGACTATATCTAAAAAAGTAGTCAATATAACTAAATGAATTAAGTAGTTTCTGAAAGGCCATTTAATTGGCTATAGGAAAAACATGACAAAAACTTTGTTGCTGTAATCTAAGTATTTTTCGGTAATTTTTGAAAAAAAGGTTAATTTTTATATATATTTTAACTTTAGGAGATTATAAGTCTCAGCGCTTATAAATGCTTATCCTGGAGTTTATTGTTTGTGAAACTATGAAGTGCTATAAACAAATGCCCCAAACATACATGACCCTCCCGGACCCGCCGGAACCGTTTTTTTTTTCGTTTGAAAATTTTACCTACCTGTATTGTGTATATTCCTCAGTACCTGTGATTTTAGGAAGGGGTGTATTTTCGTACCTGTTTGATCGATTTTTTCACGGAATAGGGTTTATTTCCTTATCTTAATTATTTAATTTTATTATAATGAAGTTTCTATTCCCTACACACGAAGTGATGAAGGTATATTCACTTAGTGCTTCCGTTGGTAACGCATTAAAGGAGGCGTGACAGGTATAGGAGAACGAATAGAGACATCTTTATCAAACTTGGCAAAAATAATGTCTATCATTAGAAACTCATTGGTATTGAAAATGGGTAAAATCGGACCATTGTCACGCCTACTTTTTATAGTGGGTATAAATTCATCCATGCTTATAGCACAATTTCTCAACTTGCAGAACGAATTTTCGGTTGAAATTTTGTCCAGAAGTTCACTGTCTCTGACCAAAACAGACTACCACAAATGGGCGTGGTCCGCCCACTAATTAAATAAAACTCGATTACAGAAGAACGATTAGAGATATTTTCAACAATTTTGGCCCGAATAATCTCTGTCATCACAGGCTATTTAAGATTGAAAAGGAAACAAATTAGACAATTGCCACGCCGAATTTTTAAGTAAACGTGTGTTGGGTATATGAACTTCGACCAGGCCGAAGTTAACACTCTTTCTGGTTTATTGTTTACCTATTAAATAAATCATCACTTCAAGGAATTCATCATTCAAGTATGAGGACAAATAAAATTCCGGTAGCTTTAATATCATCTCATCGACTCAAAGTTCTATAAAAGGTATGTTTTCTGTCTCCATGAATCATTGTTGAAAACAATTACTTATAGAGAGACCCATTGGAGATTTATCAGAAGAAGCACAAGAAAAACGAAACAAAGACTATAGATACTATAGAGAGCACAACACAAGAAAGAGTTCACGTCAGGGTACCAATGAGGATTTATTTAGAATGCTGTTCATTTCTTCTAATCCTTACATTTCGTCTTTGGGAAAAAAGTTTATTAAGACAACAATACCTCTAGATAGAGATGCTGGAGAACTTCTAATGAAACCTACAGACGAATATTTTTTTGAAAATAAATAAGTATGTATTATTGTAAATTGTATTTGTGTTTTAGAGTATGTAATAATTTATGTAAAACTGTTGCTATATTTAAATTTTTTAAATACATAAATGATCATAAAAATGAAAAAATACCTGGTGTTCTTATTTTAGCAATGTTTACATACGACTATGTTTCTTTTTCATACTAAAGGCACACAATTTTAAGTATTGTGACATTTTTTTTGATCGAAATTGAGTATCCCAAACATTTAAATTGTTATACTGAAACAATAAGCTTTTAATATTGCATGAATAATACTTAATAATAAAAAAAAACAAATAAGATAAAAAGGTTATTTTTTGACGCGACTTTGATTGAACGCGACTGACGTGTCGAAATTGTTTAAAAATATAAAAAATACCTAGATATTTCGTACTTAGATTAGCGTAAAGATACATGTTTATTCTTTCATTTGCAAAAAACCGCATTCAAATACCTTAATCTGGTCAAAAGTTACAGAATTTTGACCGCGACTAAGTCGAAAACTGCAATTCTAGTCCACTGTGCGTCGTTTAAACGCCGTTTAAACGAGCACTGAAAAACTGGCCCTTAAGGCCTGATTAGTCGTACTTATAAGCACTTCGAAGAACTTGACGTGCTGTCAAAATCCACTTCTAGCTTATGGAAACGTGTGTATCCGATCAGTCATACTTACTTACAAGGGGAACATCAAATCGATTTTGATATTTTGCTAAGTTCGAACTAAGTGACAGCCAAAACGTGTGGCCAAATAGAACTTGACGCTATTTTCGAAGATCCCTTTGCTTGCCGAATTTATAGTTTAATGGGACTTCAATATAATATTATTTAAACAATTAATTTATACGAAATCATCTCTATTTTAACAAAATACCATAATAATATAAATAATATAGGTATAAATACCAAAATTTTGCTGCAGATTGGAAATCGAAGGCAATTGCAGTCTATATCTAATCAAGTAAAATCCCACAAAACCAAAAACATACTCAATTTCGAACATTGGGTCAACTAGTGGCTGCACTAGTGCTGGTACCCCCTGCAACCCGTAAACAACGAAGTCTCCGAAACTTATAAGTACCAAGTGCTACGACTAATCAGGCCTTTACTGTTGTACCTAAATTAGTGCGTCTTGCGTTGCGTTGATCACTGCGTCTTTAAAACGATGCTGCGCTAAGCCGAAATAACAGCGTTGCGTCAACATATGTTCTAACAAAAAGTTTTTAAACATTCACACGCACATGAATATTTTTTTAACATCTGCCGCCAACTTCGCATCCTAGCGCATACCAAAATTGGAAATTCTAAATGATCTCCGTCAGTGTCAGAGATAATTATCTCTGGTCAGTGTATTGCTTATTTCAGCCACTTCCATAAGACTACGTGTTCCAATTTCATTTTGACAGCAACGCAACGCACGGCGCACTTATTTAGGTGTGACAGTTAGACCAGCCTGCTGTTGAGAAGATTGTAAGTTTTGATTCTATGTATAAAACCGATTTTTTAAAACAAAACTGTTGTTAAAGAAAATCATGAACAAGTAAAGCATACGTACATCTCCTTGAGTTTTGTAATTTTTTGTACCTTTAGATCTGGAAGTGTCGATTCCTTTTTCATCGGAAGGCAACCATCTTAAAGTTAAGAGCGCTTAAAAATCCAATAAGTTATACTAATAAAAATTGGAGCAATTTCACTTTAGCGGTTTTGCCCCGATTTTGTTGTTACTTTTTTTACCGTTATTCGGGACCATTATAATGGTAAATAACCGCCCACTTTTTGGGGCGTGGCATTAGTTTGGGTGTTATCGGCGTTTGAAGGTCGCGAAAGGTCACTTCTTTAAAGTTTTATTATACCGAAATTAGGAATGGTACACTAATGATCGAGGTGTCAAAGAAAAGGTATTGCCATGCCCCATTTTACCGCCAAGGTTACGGTTTGGAAGATATTTGAGTTTTAAGAAAAAAAATGGTGTAGGTGCCATTATAAAACCTTCCCCCTCTCTCTTATATGACAATTAAGGTATATATTAAAAACACTATTTACAAAGCCCAAAATTTTCTCTTTTCAGCGATATATAATATGTCATACTTATCGTTAGAGTTGGTAAATTGCAGAAGGGATGATTATTTCAAAACAGTGTTTTATGTGTATTTCATGAAGTGTTTTTTTTTTATTAATTATTATTTATTAAGATGGAATTTATTCATTTGGTACAATTTCATAGTCCTCGTCGTTGTCATCTTCGTCCGTTTCGTGATTTGTCCCCTCACGAGAGGGGAATTATACCCTGAGTATGTCAAACACCGGCTACGCAACAGAATAGTGTTTTGTGGCCAATTTTAGGGCGTGTATGCGTCCTCCGGCCTTCGGCCTCGCTTTTTGATTATAACCCCCAGTATGTCAAACACCGTCTAGGCAACAGAATAGTGTTTTGTGGTCAATTTTAGGGCGTGTATGCGTCCTCCGGCCTTCGGCCTACGGCCGCACTTTGTGATTATAACCCTCAGTATGTCAAACACCGGCTACGCAACAGAATAGCTTTTTGTGGTCAATTTTAGGGCGTGTATGCGTCCTCCGGCCTTCGGCCTACGGCCGCGCTTTTTGATTGTAACCCTCAGTATGCCAAACACCGGCTACGCAACAGAATAGTGTTTTGTGGCCAATTTTAGGGCGCTTTTTAATTATAACCCTCAGTATGTCAAACACCGGCTACGCAACCGAATAGTGTTTTGTGGCCAATTTTAGTGCACTTTTTGATTATAATCTTCAGTATGTTAAACGAAGGTTAATGCTAAAACACGGAAATTTTGGGGTCTGTAAAACGCTAATTTTGTATATTTCAGTGAGTGTGGTGCGAATTGTTGGAGCACCTGCAACATATTATATATCGTTCAAAAGAGAAAATCATGGGCTTTAAGATTATTGATTTTAATACATGCCTTAAATGTCATCTAAGAGGTAGGGGGAAGGTTTATAAATTAGATATCTACTAAATCAACTGAGATATCGGAACAAATAATGTACTGGTTAAAAGGTATTTTTAGTAACTTTAATTTATAAAATTTCATTTTTAACGCACATGTCGATTTCGGGGGCGCATTATGTAGCATGCGTTTATCATGGGCTATGCAGTATAGTATCAAAACTCAATAATGAAAATTTTAGAAATCAAAATATTACCAATTCTATATCGTTGGAAAGGTAAAATTGATAATGTAACTTTGTCTTTTATGAGGAAAATACATTTTTTGGTACTTGATGGAATTTTTTTAGAAAAGTTAAGTAATATCTATATTTGATGTAATCCCAAAAGTCTTTAAGTAAATAAAAGTCTTTAAGGCGCTTGTCGACCTTACCAATGTTGTTGTGGTTATTTTTGTTTTCTGTGCTGACCCTATCAACAACAACAATTTTTATTGCTCTCATCTAGTTCCAGAGTTATAGCCCTTTGAAGTTTGAAAAGTTCGGGGCTGTATCTCCTAAACTTTACAAGATTCCTATATCTTCTTGATATTATTGAACACAAAACACTAATCACATTTGCCTTTGTATCTTTTGCTCAAAACACACACACAATTGGACCTCGCGCACAAAAAAAAATTCTGTCATATCTGAAACAAACATGACAATTCTCTTGTGTAAACAAATTGAAAGCAGAAGAAGAGCTTGTGAACAAAAGCTGTCAAAATAGAAATAGAGCTATTTCACGAACATGCGTTTCTTTATCTAAACACAAATGTTCGTAGATAACTAATTTTTTTCTTGAATCCCATAAGAGCGTGTGTAAATTTGACAGTTGATTTTGTGTTTAGTGTTTTGTGCTTCCATAGTGGAGCAGGTTGAAGACGCTGACGCAGCTCCGATTTTGTTGTTGTTGTTGTTTTTTCTGTTGTTGTTTCTTTCCACGGAGACTCCAACAACAATATCATTTTACCCGCGCTCGTTTGGTTTCGGAGTTATTGTTCATTAAAGTTGGAAAATTTCGGACTTATATCTCCGAAACTATAAGAGATACCTACATATCATGGGCATGGTTGAAAAGGTATTCAAATTATCATTCAGTTATGTAAGGTAATATGTTATCGAAAAACTATTACTTTTCAAGAAATTTGAAATTTTAGATTTTTTTTATAATGTGTTTTCATTTATTAATTTTTTACTAAATAAAATGTGTTATTAAACATTATTATATAATATTTTATTATTATTATATTATATATTATATAATATAGTATATTACATATGCTTCATCTCTATTACTTATCTCTAGCTTTTATAAGATTATTATTGTGTAGTTCTACATGTCTATTATTTATTAATATGGTACTATTTGTTCCACTTTGCGAAATTATTTTAAATGGCCCTTTAAATGGTGCTTCTAATTTCTTTTTATTTCCTACTTTTACATATACATAATCATCTATTTTAAATTTGGGTTCATGCACTTTTTCTTGTCTTTCTCTTCTCTTGCATTTTGCTTGTACTAGTTTTTCTTTAGCTATTATTTGCGCATGTTTCAATCTTAATTTCAATTCATTACAATAGTCATCAATATTGTATATTTCATTTTTACTTTGCAATGTTTCGCGTATTTATACATTATCTCTTACATGCTAACAAATACAAATCGCTTACGGTGCTAATTTGCAATTATTGCTTTGTTGACCTAGTCATACTGAATATGATCCCTGCAAGTATGTCAAGTCGCTGCTTGCTTGGGTCACAGCACGCGTCAACGTAATGCAACTACATCGACAACAACAACACGTGCCCTAGTTTTCGCGATTGCTGTAGGTAAGCAAGTTCGCACGGTCAACAATTAATGCTTACCAGGTGTCGCCAACCTTGCCGCACTACACTCTTATCTTTCTTTAGATATATTTATAATCAGGATCGGTGCGGGATTTCAGGAGAAAAATCGCGCAATTTTTCATAAACTTTATAAAAAATAAATTAATAAAAAAAGATTTAATTTTTTCAGATTTAAAATGCATTTTCTCTTAAAATCCTGCAGCGATTCTGATGATAAATATATTTAAGGAAAGGTAAGAGACTCTACTCTTTTAATATTGAGATAAGTATATAGTTTAATAACACATTTTATTTAGTAAAAAATTAATAAATGAAAACAAATTATAAAGAAAATCTTAAATTTAAATTTTCTTGAAAAGTAATAGTTTTTCGATAACATATTGCCTTACATAACTGAATGATAATTTGAATGCCCTTTTCAACCATGTCCATAATATGCAGGTATCTCTTATAGTTTCGGAGATATAGGTCCGAAATTTTCCAACTTTAAAGGAATATAACTCCGAAACCAGACGAGCGCGGGCAAAATGATATTGTTGTTGGAGTCTCCGTGGAAAAAAACAACAACAGAAAAAATAACAACAAAATCGGAGCTGCGTCAGCGTCGTTAACCTATGCCATAGTTTTTTAGTATTTAACCAGATTACTGTGAAAAAGTTTTCATTTCTATGGGAAGCAAACGTGTTCGATAAAACTAGTTGTTGCATAAGAAAAATCGTTATTCCGTAACGAGTAGTAAGCAGCAATAGAAACTTCACATTTATATTTTTAAATTTTCTTTTGAAAACTTGTACATTAACAATAATTTTTATAGAATTTTTTCATTTGCAAGTAATATATCCGCTAACATATTATATAAACATAAAAAATAAAAATGTCCACAACATCAGTAAAGCCAATCCCCACACTTAAAGGAATTTTTTCCGAACCAAGTGAGTAGGACCACGCATTGTTGCGGCATCAGTTGCCAACGTTACCAAGAGCCGCTCCATTGCACACACTTTATCAATAACCATTTTTCGTTTTTCTATTTCCATAAATTAGAGATTTTTTTTTCTAAGTAAAACTATTTCAATCTTATATCAGTGTCTTTAATGTTATAGAAATACAACATCGTAAGGATTTTTTGCGTGAGAATAAATTAAATTTGCGGGAACTACAACGTGTCACTACTAAGAACAAGTCGAGCCAACAGCAAGAGCTTCAACAAAAGCAGCAGAGACAACAACAATTGCATCAGCAACAACAACAACAGTACGTAAATCGTAGGTCAGCCTCCCAACAGCGTAATCCACATCCAAAACAGAAGCCGCCGTCACGTTCAACTTCCCAGCAAAATGGCGGGAAGCTGCAGACTATAATGCCTACCAAATGTTCCTCGTATAAAGGCGATGGATTTGACGACATGTTAGGCAAAGAAAGCAGGACCACTTTCCTTTCTAAAACAGAGTCCTGTAATAAGGAAATTCAAACAGATGACATAAACGATGAAGAGTTTCTCTATGAAGCATTAAAAAAGTAAACAAGTATTTTGACTTCAGTTATGTTGATGCTAAATACATATTTATCGGAGTTTCTCTATTCAACCAAATTTCATCCTAATAATAAATTATTAATCGTAATAATACCATTTTTGTATTATCGCAGATTTGTTTGTACGCCTTCTAAGAACAAAAAGGCAAAATGAAAACCAAAGAAAGAAAAGCATGTCTTCTATACATAATTTAGAAATTTGTGCAATGAGTTGAAAGTTAGATTATATTGAAATTTTCATTAAAATTAATGAAATTAGAAATTTTTATTTAGAAAAGAAACTATTTAAAAATTATTTCATTAATATTCAACCTAAATAGCTTCAAGAAGAAGAATTTATTAAGTTACATATTTATGCCACATGAAATACGAGACTAATTCATTAGCTATAGGATACTATAACAAATTATTGGCGTTAGATAGACGTGGTTTCTATCGAAGTAGCTTCTTTTAAGTTTGTTGGAGAAGAGATGAAGTTGCGCTCCCATAAACTGAAAGAAGGTACTTCAAAAGAAACGAGGTCTATATATGGCATTTGTTGTAACAGTTCTTTTTTGTAGATGTTCTTCCAGTGAATCAAATTGTCATTCCAGTACAAAAATAAATTTAAGTGACGCTAACCAGAAGCCATCCCAGTGTGAAGCAAAAGTTTTAAATAAAATAGAGTGCACCAACAGTGACCAGGACTATGATTGCGGGAATTCACAAAAAGAGGAACAGCAAATTCACACGCCACATGATAGAGATGATCTCTATCATCACCACAATAATGAAAACGAAGATCTTAATTCAGCTCGGAGCAACACAGCACGTTCCCAATGTAGTGGGATAAATAATCATCATCATCAAGGCCAAACTGAGGAACAGTACAAAGACCTAAACCTTGAAACATTAGCCATAGATAATCATTGCAATCAGCAGCAACATATGCCCCTTTCTGAAGGAAGCCGTCGAACAAATTGGTCCAATCGCTCGCAGGAGGGGCCCCTGACTAAGAAAAAATCAACAGGCAGTGTGCACAAGTGCGGAAGTAAGTTTAATTTTAATCTGAATTCTTCTAGTTTTCCTCTCCTTCTACTTAGAGGGAAATAACTTAAATTTTATAAATAGGAAAGTGCGTTAATTTATATTAATTTTCAAACACGAATTTCATGTATAATTCTTTTTAGATCGTGAAGATGTACGTCTGCCGCGTTATCTTGAACGCGAAAAACGAGAGAAAGAGGAACAACGCATGCGAGAGGAGGTACGAGATCCGAATTGTCCCATAGGACACTTCGTCTTAACAAACGACGAACGAATGACATCATTAGCCATAGCAGAAAAAAGTGAATATCGCTGTTAAAAAGTAAAAATTCATTCGTGTACCCAACTTATATGTTTTAGAATTCAAATTGCTTGTCAATGAATTGAATCATATGCCTATGACTATGGAAACGTTGCGCATACGTACTCGGAAGGCTGAAATTGAAAAGGAACTCGCGATCTTGGAGGCCGACATCAGAATATACTCTAAACAGAAGGTCTATGTAAAACAACAAGAATCGCAGGAGTAGTTCCAAATGATGGTTTTGTGGATAAGGGAAATGGTTTAAGAATTTTGAAGGCTTAGATAAACAAATTTGTTCACAATCGTCAATATGATCGTTTTTCTAAATCTGCAGAATTTACAGCACATATAGCTTCTAATTAAATATTATAAAACGTATGTATATATTAACTATATAATATAAATACGTGTAGTATAACTGGAAACTTAAAATAACAGAAAATGAAGTTTGAACTGGAAAATAAGGATTTATTATTTGTCTGTGGTATTACTTTTAGAAAACAGATATTCGTAAAGAAAAATATCTTAAAAAATAAGAGACAGATCTTAACGATCCTTTTCTTATTCTTCTGTTTATTGTTTTATCCCTTAACCGTGAAATAGACAAATAAATAAGATTATTTATTAAATTGTTCATTATTCCAAATAAGTTGAGCTTGTTATTTATACGGTGATGTTTGAATTACTCATATAGAACAAATTCGATTAACAGATTTTTTCACGTGTACTTATTTCAATATGTAATATCAAATCCTTATAATTATGAATTCAAAATTACAACTGAAAAAACTAGCTAAGCTCTGCGGTGATGTTTGGTTTCTAATCAATACAAAAGTTTGTTTTGCTTTTGGAATCGTTAACATTTTGGTAATTCGCGAAAAAATTATGTCAAAAAATGTTTAATAAAAATTAACAACATTTAAAACCAAATTAATTAAATCCATGTCCCTTCGAAAAATCGAAAGTTTCTTTTTATGCATATAAAAAATTATTTTTCTTTTTTTTTGCCTGGAAAACTATTTTTCAAAAATTTAATAATAGAAATTATATTTAAAATCAATAAACATTTCTAGTAAATTCTTTGTAATGCAGTCAAAGTTTCGACGATGAACTGAATTTCTTGTCTACCCGTGGTTACCCTACCTTAGGTATATACCTCCTATATATAGTCAGTGAAAGTCAATTTGTAAAGTATTTTCCAATGTATTCTCTCAAATTGGTATTGAAATTGTTTGAAAATTATGTACTAATTCGAAATTTACTGAACTCTACATTATATTATTTCAATTTTAAGCCTTTATATTTAAATTTTATTTATATATTTATATATACTTTATATTTAAATATAGTAAGATCTTGCTGTAAGGTTGCTATTATAATGAAAATTAATCCTCCAACATTTATTAACACATTTGCATTAGCTGTGCTATAAAAAGTTTGGGATTGAAAAGGTGCTAAAGGAGTGTGGATTAGGATGTCAAGCTATGACATATGTACATACTTATAATGTCACTATTAGCTACCCTGATAATTAGAAAGTGCGTCGTCCGTCCACTTTTGCATACGGTTAAAAGATTGGAAGCCAATCTGTAATATGCTACTTTCTTGGCAATATCCTTCCTAATATGCCTCTGCCTATCGGTCAGAGTGGACAGTTTGGACAATTTGCGAAGATAGATCTTCGCTCAATTATAGGCCTATCTGGAATTCTTCACTCATTACCAAGTTCTAATGGTCTGTATCCTACGGACTGGAGCGTCCTCCAACAGTGCAGCCTCTGCCTCCAGATTTATCATTGTGGCTTGGGTGGCTTGAGAAGTTCAGGCACTCTCTATTCTCAGCCTCACTGATGACTTGATCGATTAGGCGAGAGCTGCACTCGTCTTCATTGGATGACCCTAACACAGCAGGTGGAGCTCGGTGCTTGTCACTATTTGTGACCCCACCAGATACACTATAGTTGGTGTTGGTCGTGTCGTCTATAACCTCTCCGTCTTTCATCATCCGATTCGTCCCTTATTCACCGACGGTTTTTGTATTTTTGACTTCAATTTTGGTCTTCCGTGTGATCAGGTAAGGCTATATAGTACCGGAGTTCGCCAGGTATTCAGTACCCTCCGTTCCCGACTGAGCTATTTTCAAGTCTGGGTCCTCAGCCTAGTAGATCCTCGGCACGGTTCGCATGGCAGCTTGATCCTAGAAATCAGGAGAGGAATAGCAGCGGAAAGTGAGCCTCCAGAGCACCGTCAATAATGAACAGGAGGCACCACGAGAAGTTGTGGATAGCAGTTGAAAGGCAGGTTATAGATTTACAGCCTTATCACGTATTTTTAAACGCAAACTCAAACGCGACTCAAACGCACTGCATTCGAAATGGTATGATCAAACTTTTTCGAGTACACTGCGTTTGAGCTTTGAGGAGAAACAGAAAGGTAAACAAACTTTACGTAGTCTTGCAGACTTCCCCTGTTTGCAGAGCACAAAGAGTTGCCATGCATGAAGCATTTTTAGTATTTTACAAGTATTTTCAGGAATCCCAATGAATTAGTGCTATAATTGATGTATGGCGACAATTTGTACAACAAAAGCAAATCTGATAAGCCGTACACAATGTTTACATATTGATATTGTTGTTACGAAACCTCTTCTTCGACCTGTCCGGATGTGATGCACCGCAGCTAGCTCAAGCTTTCTTCTTTATGGTTTTCGTGTAGTGGGCGTGGTTCTCAACTCTTCGCACCCGGCCGTGGTAAGTAACAATAAAAAGAATCATTTATTTGCTAAAAGATCTGAATCTGAACTACAAAAACAAAAAAAAAACGAAACACACGTATTCAACCCACACTCGTGGTGAATATCCCCTCACCACTCCTCTTGCGCCGCCACAGCGTCGTCATTCCACCCTAAAAAAAATAAGTCAATGCATGTTAAGATTCATCTTATTCATCATTGATACATTATTTGGCCTTTTGGCGCACAAATAATTAAAACAATACTTCTTTTAAAACGTAATATATAATGAAAAAAATATTTAAAACATAATATTATTTCTAGTATTCCAGAAGCTAGATTTTTTTTCTTCTATTTATGTTATTGCACATCAATTCGCAAAACTCAACCACAAACGGGAATCTACTATCACCCTGCAGTAAAATCTTCTAGTTCTTAACTGTAGAATAAGTAGTTCTTTTCGAACCAGTAGTAACCCTCACTGCATGTTATTTTAATGGAACGAACTGTCGCTTTTCACGTGGCAATTGACCCGCTCTGCATTACATTAGAACCAGTTAAAAGATAGTTCACAAATGACTCTTCTATACTAGTTCAAAAGGCACTAGAATAGTTAGAGTACTTCGTTTCTTCTAGCGACCGATCGCACGAAGTTATTTTATATACAATTTGCACAAAACGGTAAATTTCAATATCGACTGACTCCCAGCCGCATTACTTTGGAACTAGTAAATATCCAGTTCCGAATATACTTACAAATAATCACTTTAGCTGCATTACATTGCAACTAGGGTTATTATGGTTCCATTTGCACTAGTAGCAAACTATTTCTTTTTGGAACTAGTTGCGATTTTTACTGCAGGGCAGTCGTTGTTCCTAGCGCGCACCCCCCGAAGAGCTCTACGGGATGGCCTGGCACTACCACCATAAGGACAACAAAAAAAAATCGACTATATAAACCACCTGCCGGCTTTGTTGGTTACCAATTGCTGTGCTGTACACATACAAATGGAAGCTATCTGTAAATATAATATCTATACTTAATGTTACGACAATTATACTCTATACAAATAACACTTAATAAAATATGAAAATATAACAAAGAGTGCAAACAAATATAATAAGATTGTATAATAAATTGAATTAATAAAAAAATGTTTCTATTCTCCGCATATATTTCAGGTGGTGATCGCTGCGTTCCAGCTTTTGTTTGCCGCGCATGTACTACTTCCGATTTCTTTACTTTCGGTAGGAGTTTACGGAATCAATATATATATACATATATACTTCAAAATTTATGTATATATGTACGGACGATTTGTCGGAAAATTTTGTGCTTTATCCCCCTTTTATTGGTCGTATATAAGAAAGTTTTTTTTGTGTAATGTGTGTAAATGTAACGGTTATTTTATGTAGAGTTGTGGCATGTACATGTTCTATGTATGTACAGAAAGGTGTATGTATGTACAGAAAGAAAGGTGTCAATATTCTAGGTAGCCTTTTATACATGACCCAGGGTAAAAAATGGATGGTAATAATTATTCATAATTTCCTTTAGTAATTACCCCATAAAAAAAAATTACCCTGAGTACCTGAAAAAGTTTTTTTATAATTCTTTTTCTCGATTTTGTATGGCAAGTGCAATAAACAAAAAAATCCAATTTTTTACTTAGTGCATTGTTTGAGCATGCAATTAAACAATGAACGCCGTAAACCCGTTTTGGGTTCTATATTACAGTTATCACTTTACAATCATCCTATTAAAAAAGAAAAAATCAAAATTTATACAATAATATAGAAATGCCACACGATTTTCTATGAACAGGAGTGGTGCTTCGAAACTTTTGGCCGGTAGTGTATATAGGTATATGATCGGGTGATTTTTATGTTTTAAAGGAAATGGATTTCATGCGCGGGAAGAAAATTCGTATTTAGTGATCTACTATAATATATGATCACCACTTTACTTAAATGAACCGAAATTTGGCTTGTGGCTTTGACTGACTAAATTTTCTTCTTTCTTTTTTATATGATTTCAATTATCTTGGTGGCGCGGTTCCCAGCGCCACGATCTTTTCCAACGAATTCTCACTCCTTCTACAGCCACAAGCCTTAAGTATATGTTTACTTCCTCCCTTTCCTGTAAGATTTTATATTTTTTTAAAGATCAGCAGTCTTTAATTTTAACTACTTTATCAAACTACATTTTTTTTTTGCTTGTTTTTTTACCTTAATGTTAATTGTCTTAATTATTTGGGCTCCAGGTCTTCATAAAGAAAAAGAAAACATATATAAAATTAAGTCAACACTTTACTTTTTATACCCTACACCTTAAGGTTAAGGGTATATTCACTTTGTCACGAAATGTGTAACGCATAGAAATAGAGACGATAGGTATAGAAAAGTATATAGTATATATTCTTGATCAGCGTGACCTCCTGAGTCGATTTAGCCATGTCCGTCCGTCTGTCTGTCTGTCTGTCTGTCTGTTGAAATCACGATCACAGGAGCACCGGTGAAGATATCGTGATGAAATTTTACAGAAATATTGTTTCTTAGGGTGTGCAGGTTGGTATTGAAAATGGGCAAAATCGGTCCACGACCACGCCTATTTTTTAGTAAAAATGTGGTATCAGCCGTTATTTTTTAGTTATGTCAAAAAAATTTCATTTCTGGGTATAGAGTAACTTCATCCGTTGATATGCCAAATATGGGCGTGATCCGCCCACTTTTAGGTTATACACGTAAAAGTGGTTCTCAAATGGTTATATTGCTAAATATATAAACATCCTGAATCAAACTTTATATAACAACTTATTTTCTAATAAAACATTATTACAGCAAAAGTGGGCGCGGTCCGCCCACAGTATAGTTCATGAAAGCAAATTTATTACCACGGAAATAAAGCTTAAATTTGAACACAATAATAAAAATCCTAAGCCAATTATTTTGTTTTGAAAACGGGTAACGACCACGCCTACTATTTATACCCGTCTGTGATTAAATGTGATTATAAGATAGCTTTCCTTATAACCACATATTTCTTCTAGTTTTTAAGATATTACAATAAAATTTCAATATCAAGCGACATTATTATATTTTACGTTGCAGAAAATGAAGGTGGCGCGCATACTTTTAGGTTACATGGACGAAAGGTTACATGCGCCAAACCGCTAAAGTGAAATTAAGCCTTCGTTTTTTACCGAAGAATCGAATCCCAAAATTTTTTTGGGGGCGTGGCTTCCGTATAGAAGATATGGGCGTTTGAATTGCGGAAATGCAGAATTTTTGGCGACCGATAAGTCCCAAACTATTAGCCCTATAGAGAAGCTATATATACCGATTGAAAGGAAATATTGCAAATATTTTGTTTTAGTAATATATATTTTTTCGTTATTGTCAATTGTTTAGGAGATATTTTAGTTTTAAGAAAAAAATGGTGGAGGGGCTATTACAAAACCTTCCCCCTACCTCTTATATGAAAATTAAGGTATATATTAAAATCAATAATCTTAAAGCCCATGATTTTCTCTTTTCAACGATATATAATATGTTGCAGGTGCTCCAACAATTCCAACCACACTCACTGAAATATAAAAAAATGAGCTTTTTACAGACCCCAAAATTTCCGTTTTTTAGCATTAACCATCGTTTAACATACTGAGGGTTATAATAAAAAAGTGCACTAAAATTGGCCACAAAACATTATTCTGTTGCGTAGCCGGTGTTTGACATACTGAGGGTTATAATCAAAAAGCGCGGCCGTAGGCCGAAGGCCGGAGGACGCATACACGCCCTAAAATTGGCCACAAAACACTATTCTGTTGCGTAGCCGGTGTTTGACATACTGAGGGTTATAATCAAAAAGCGCGGCCGTAGGCCGAAGGCCGGAGGACGCATACACGCCCTAAAATTGGCCACAAAACACTATTCTGTTGCGTAGCCGGTGTTTGATATACTGAGGGTTATAATCAAAAAGCGCGGCCGTAGGCCGAAGGCCGGAGGACGCATACACGCCCTAAAATTGGCCACAAAACACTATTCTGTTGCGTAGCCGGTGTTTGACATACTGAGGGTTATAATCAAAAAGCGCGGCCGTAGGCCGAAGGCCGGAGGACGCATACACGCCCTAAAATTGGCCACAAAACACTATGCTGTTGCGTAGCCGGTGTTTGACATACTGAGGGTTATAATCACACAATCAATTATTCTACACTCTAACAAATTTTTGTTGAAAATTACTGCTAAAACAGTAGGCAACGCTTTTAATCATTTTTAGCAGCAAAATCACGCTGATAGTATTATTGAATTTTCGTTTAAATTTACTCACGAAATAGAGCGATTTTATATGTTACAAAATTGAAAATTATATGAGTTTTTGCAGTAATTTTCAACTATGTTTGTTGAATCTTAGCTCTTTTCTAATGTAAAATAAGAAACTATTGTGCATTTTTATTATTTAAAAGTGTAAAACTACACTTTTTTATTGTTTTTTTCAGCTAATTATCGCGTAAAATAGCTACAAAATATCCGTAATCGTCCGCTGTTATTGTGCAAATTTGTTTTTTTTTACTACAAAGTTAAGTAAACAAGTGTAACATGAAATCCTATGAATCCAAAATCCCAAATCCCGTTTGTCCCAATCCCAAATTTTAAAAATATTTGTAAAACCATTTAATTTTTAATCCAGTTTTTTTATTAATGTGTTTATCTTTTTTATGTTACTAGCTTAACTACCCGGCATTGCTCGGGAATTAAAATGTTATTTTATAATACTACATTGTATTTGGTACAAAACAAAACATTTCTAATATTGTACAATAAAAAATTATAAAATTAAAATAAACAAATAAAAAACATAAATAAAAACATACCAAATACAATGTAGTATTATATAATAACATTTTATTTCCCGAGCAATGCCGGGTAGTTAAGCTAGTTGTAATTATAGTAATATATTGTAATATATTGTAATATATTCTTTGACACATGACAAAAATTTCATAACATGCTTCGTTTTATTTTATTGTGTTTTATTTTATTACTGGGTGTATTTTTACGAAATTATGTCCTTTTTTGGACCTTTAGAGGATGAATTTTGAAAAATCCTGAAAATGGTTTTTAGGCATTTATACGCGGGATGTTTTCGTGAAAAAAGAAAATCCATATTTGATGGCTAACAAAATAGTTATGTGTTTGTCCTTTTTGAAGTCCTTAGAACTAAAATTTCGAAAAATCCTTTCTTATTCGACGTATACATCATAAAAGAAACCTCTGTACATAATATTCATGCTTCGTTTAATTTTTTTATGTCATTGGGTGTACTTTTACCAACTGATGTCCTTTTTTGGACCTTTAGAGGATGAATTTTGAAAAATCCTGAAAATGGTTTTTAGGCATTTATACGCGGGATGTTTTCGTGAAAAAAGAAAATCCATATTTGATGGCTAACAAAAGAGTAATGTTTTTGTCCTTTTTGAAGTCCTTGGAAGTAAAATATCCGAAAAATCCTTTCTTCTCCCTTGTATACATCATAAAAGAAACCTCTGTACAAAATATTCATGCTTCGTTTTATTTTTTTATGTCATTGGGTGTACGTTTACCAAATGATGTCCTTTTTTGGACTTTAGAGGATGAATTTTGAAAAATCCTGAAAATGGTTTTTAGGCATTTATACGCGGGATGTTTTCGTAAAAAAAGATAATCTATATTTGATGGCTAACAAAAGAGTAATGTTTTTGTCCTTTTTGAAGTTCTTGGAAGTAAAATATCCGAAAAATCCTTTCTTCTCCCTTGCATACATCATAAAAGAAACCTCCGTGCAAAATTTCATCTTTGTAGATCCAAGGGTTTAGCCTGTACAAAGAAAAAATTCTGTGTATGTCCTTTTTGAAGTCCTTAGAAGTAACATTTCGAAAAATCCCTTCTTATTTGACGTATACATCATAAAAGAAACCTATGTGCAAAATTTCATCGTTCTAGGTCCAGGGGTTTAGCCTGTGCGTTGATGGGAAGTGAGTCAGGCCTTTCATTTTTATATATATAGATTTAGAGACCTTTTTTTCCCTCTAGTGCAACTAGGGTAAAATTTAAAGAAATATCTTACAATAAACTCACAACTTTGGGAAATATCTCTTGGATATTCCAAATTAAAAATATAAAAATAGCACAATATTTCTAAAATGATGTTTTCAATGCGTGGAGTCGTAATCTTCTTTGACGTAATCTGTCCTTCCATCCAAATGTACCCGATAAGGTCGCTGGCATCGTCCAAAGATATTTCTGGAAAAAAATTCAAACGTTTTACAGAAACATGAAAAATTCGGACTTCTACAATACACAGTTTTACCTATCAAGGAACACCAAGGAGTTGGCAATTTGTTGGCGCGCGCAATTACATCCACTGTTGTACCAAACTTAAAAGAAGAACAAAATTTTATTGAATTACGGTTACTGTATACTTTATATCATATAAGGCGTATTTACCTGGAACTTTTTGATCAGACATTCAAAATCTTCATTAAAATAATTAAAAATCGAATGAAATATTTGTAGAATATCCATTTCTTCTATGTTGAAAAACGAAGCTAACTTTGGTTTTGATGCCTCGACATTTTTTTGGAAAGTTTCTACATCCAATTTCATTAATTTCATAAAATGGTCAAATAGACAATCCTCAAGGAAGATCATAGGCCACTGGTTTAAAATATCCTCAGTCGTGGGAACTTGCTTTTCATTAAAAAATTTTCGAAGTATTGGGAAACATTCCGCCATAATGTGTCTAACGTTATTAATTTCGGTTTGATCTAGGTCCCGTTTGTGGTACATGGATAACAAGAAAGTTCTTTTTTTTTCTACATCTCCACTATTTTCCAAATTTTTAGGTTGCCAATTAATACAACTTTTTGCAAGTTTATTTAAATATTTGTTTTGTGATTCTGGTCTATCCAGTCTTCGCTTATGTGCACTATTTAAAAAATTGTTGCGGTTTCTCATTGTTGTAATTAGAGAAATTGGAGAAAATGATATGTTATTCCCCCTTCCATCTTTCTCAATGAAGGAAACTGGATATTTGTGTGCTGCCATTTGAGCCACATTTCTCAACACACTCATTGGAATAAAATACGATATCTGCCGCAACTCATCAACTAAGATAAAAAAAAAATTAAATTGTAAAGAAATTTTAGACATAAATGACCGCAGTTAAATGAATTATAATCTTGATGCTGAGTGTAGTTGTAACGTATTCCATCCCCCAAGTATTGGATTACTTCATACGGTGGTTGCAAGTTTCCAAAACTATCAAAATATTCTTTTTGATTCTTGTTTTTATAATATGCTACCCAATGGGTACCAAGTCCCTCCGATCTATCAAGATTAACGATCCCACATTCTTGTTGATGAGGATGCTTTGGTAAGGTATCTATCATAAAAATACCTCGAAAATGTGGCAGATTCTTTGTATATTTCATTAAATCGATATTTGTGAGGGCTCTGTTGGGTAGCTTCTTCAAAAGTTTTTTGGTTGAGGGCTATAATATAATCCCAATCCTTTTTTGTAGGGTTTAAGATACAAGCCTTTACCAATAGCAATTGCTTCCATAGTTTGATTATGTCGATTTGCTTCTTTCAATTGTTTTCTTGCAGAGTTGGCTTCATTAATTGCTTTCGCGATTGCAGCACCACCAGATGCTAAACCACCAACGGCTCCAAGAGCTGTTAAAATGGGTACTAGTGGTAGAAAACCTCCTACTTTGGGAATAGGTATAACACGTGGAATATCTATCATGGCTTTTTTACGTCCAAAAGACTTTTTGATTACACCTTGAGCCATTTTAATAGCATTGGCGATATCTTCTGGTTTTCGCTGCTTGATAATTTTCAATGCATATTTAACAGTTTTTGTAAAAATTTTCTTTACACAGCATTTTTTCACCTTTTTCTTTATTTTCTTAAGCTTCTTATTTAGCTTGTTTCCCATACCGAATTTGACTTTAGCTTTCATTGCGTTGGCTATTAACCATGCGTTTATTCGCTCACTATATTTACTATCGTTTGATTTTGCTCTTTACCACGCCATTTCAGCTAATATTTTATCTGCTTCGTGACGCTCATCCAAGTTCTGTGTATTACTATAAGCAATGTCGTGCTCTCTACATGCAGCGTCCAGTGGATTGATTCCTTTATCACCTCTTTCTAAGCGTTTTTTTAGTTTAGTTCCTGGACCACAAAATTGATAGTGGTAAATGAAGTTCAACTGGTAGAGAATTTATAGCTTTATTTAAAAGACCTCTTCCAATTACTGGTTGATTAAGACTGAAATGATTTTGATAAACGATGGTCATTTATACACCTTTCCGATTGAACTGTTTCGATATAAATAAATATAAAGGTGTGATTATTACGTATTTATATCATAAGTTAAAATGCGGTTCATGCGGCAAGACAAAAATATTACTGTAAAAAAGATGGATCTTGTTACTAATAAAGCGACGAAACTCAGACACAGTTCCCTTCTGCCGAATTCAATTAGATGTCTGTGGGACCCTCGAATTGCGGAAAGACTAATGTCATGTTGAGTTTGATAGAAAGTCCAAATGGCCTAAAGTTTGCCAACATATATTTGTACTCAAAATCATTATATCAACCTAAATATGAATATCTAAAACGGTTAATAAAACCAATTCAAAATATGGGATTCTTTACGTTTTCCGAGAACGAAAAAGTGCTCAAGCCGGATGAAGCAAAAACCAACTCAATAATGATATTCGATGATGTAGCTTGTGAGAAGCAAAACAACATTCGAGAATACTTTTGTATGGGCAGACACAAATCTATTGATTGCTTTTACTTATGCCAAACATATACAAGAATTCCCAAGCATTTAGTGCGCGATAATGCCAACATGAGTATTATGTTTAAGCAAGATGAGATGAACATTAAGCACATATACAATGATCATGTCGGAAAAGATATGGCTTATAAAAAATTTATTTATATATGCGGAGAATGTTGGAAAGATAAATATGGATTTCTTGTAATAAGCAAAGACGATCCAATTGATGGTGGACGTTATAGAAAGGGATTTGATACATACATTCACCTATAATATGGTTGGTTACCATTATATTCATATTAGTATGCTACTTAGCTTTCAACTGATAACATTGATATAACTAAACTGTTCAGAGCTGTTCAAAAGCTGTTTAAAAGGTGTTCAACGCTGTTCAAAAGGTGTTCAAACGCTGATCTGATATATTGTATGTTGTTGCTAAAATGGATGACAAAATATTAAAAGCCTTGATCAAAACTAGACGCATATTAAAACAGAAATTTAAGAATATAAAATTAGGAAAAGCAGATTTAGAGAATGAATTGGAAAAGATATTTAGCCACATCACAAAACCTCTAAAAGAAATAGTCAAGCACTCCAATACAAATTCTAATAAGGATAAGCATAACATTAGATACAATAAGGGCCCGCTAAAAGTAAAAGCAAGTACTCCAGCTAAAGCACGAAAAGTCGATTTCACAAACGAAACTCTTATCAATAGTAATGACGAAGAAGACGACGACTTTTTCTCTCAAATAGAAGATGCAGAAGATATAGTGAATAAATCAAGCGAAACAAAATTATTCTCTGAACTCGATACTACAAGCGAAGATCCAAAATCTACTGAATCAATTCTCTATTCCGACTTAGAAAAACAGAATCAGTTGGATACCACATATGGTCCATACAAGGGATCTGATGGTAAATGGCGAATCGGTAATAGCCCTTTCACATTACGCGATGATAAAATAATAATATCCGATAGTAGTTGGAACTTTACACCCGGATTGCTACAATTATTATTCAGCAAAGAACCATCAAAATATGACGATAAAGATCAACAAGCTTACAAAAGTATTTTAGTAAATACTAGTGCTCACAAACTTAATTTTAACAGCAATGCACGAGCAAAGGGAAGCAGAGCTCTCAAATACACCGACATCACAAAGCCATTATTCAGTGAGATAACTCCATTGACTTCCTCACAAAATCAAACTAAGGGAAGCGGTTTAATGAGTGTTAATAAGCAAAAGCCAAACTATATATATTGGGATGATCCAAATGAGTTGGTAGATAGGTTAAGGCTATTAGTATCATCACAATCTGCAGGACACACCAATCACAACAACGAAATAGTTTCAATACTCGAAGAACTTAGGGAAGCTAATATAATTGCATAATTATCATATAAATAACAGCAATTTTCATAAATACATATAATTGTAAAATGAGCGTCGACAAGTTCGGTCATTATTCCATAGAGAAGTCATTAAACAATAAATTAAAAAGAAATTTTACCTTGGGATTCAATTTGGACAATGATAAAAACTTCGATCTCCATTGGAAACGCTTAAGGAATATTAATGCTCCTGTCGAAGACAATGAAGCAGTAACAAAATCATTTGTTGAAGATAGTATGAACCGAATCAAAGTGGAATTTCAAAGAGAAAACAATTTACTAAAGCAAAATATTTACAAAGAAATCAAACAGACTCACATGCAAATTCAAGCAGAGAACTCATTGGTAAAGGAAAAAATAGATAAAGACATTGAAAAAGTTAACAAAAATCATCAATTACTTGTTGCAGATAGTATTAAACAGATAAAGGGTGAATTTAAAGAAGAAAACGATATACTAAGGGAAAAAATAGACAACGATATTAAGCAAGTTAAACAAAATCTTCAGTCACTTGTTGAAAATAGTACTACTCAGATAAGGGATTATTTTTAAAAAACGAAATCCATATACTAAGTGATAGAATACTTAGAGTCGTTGCAATAATATATGTAAAATTCCGAAACAAGAACCAACACGTCGACAGTAATAACAAGAATTATGTACATGATATAAGCGAAGGGCTTGAGCGGTTTACAAGTATCGTAAATGAAGAACTAAATAAAGGAAAGTCAATAGCTGAGATAGAAAAGAAAGTTGTTGATTTAATCTTAAATTTAGTTAAAAATGAAGAGAGGTTTAGTAGAGGAGCTACACAAGCAAGCTCGTAAGAACTTTAAGCGAAGGCGAGTAATAACCAAGGGAATAGATGATCTCTGGCAAGCAGATTTAGTTGAAATGTGTAGTTATTCCACATATAATGATGGATACCGCTTTCTTCTCACTGTAATAGACACATTCTCGAAATATGGCTGGATTGTACCCTTAAAATCCAAAAATGCTATTGATGTTACTGTTGTGGTGTAATTTCGGGGGTGGTCTTCTTCCTTTCGTTGTCCTCCGTACAACGAATAAAACGCCTGCTTGTTAAATTATTGTTATATTTTTATTTCTTATTAGTTTACACGCTATTGTGGTGACTATAGTGATTATTAATTACACTTATTTTATTTTACACTTGTATTTTAAACTAAACTACGCGACTTGATACGCGTTTCTCAAAAGACCGACTTCGTTGGTTGGGTTTCACTACAAGACTCTCGATCGAATCTTTTCTATTTTCCACCTTGGCTCGGTCGACACACCCGTCGACCGAACCAAAGTGGGTCAGTATGCCGTGTTTCGCAATTTCCATTATTTCGCAATATTAAAATTGTAAAATTCGCAGAATCAATACGCGGAAGAAGATCGTTCTCAATTTAATTCTTCGGCGTGTGGATTCTGATCGTTGGTTATTTTAAGTCAAGCGTTTTTATGGTTTGGAAGCTTGCTACTGAAAGCTAGCTTCCACAATCCATTCAAATACGCTGTGGTTTTTATGGTTTGGAAGCTAGCTATCGAACGCTAGCTTCCACAATCCATTCCATACGACGTGTTCTGGTTGCTACCTTGGCTTTTGAATTTACTTTAAACAAAGCTTGACTAAAGCTTTTGGCTTACCACGCAAAGTGCTGTGGTTGCATTAATAACGTGAACTTGGCCTTGACTCACTCGCGGAGTAGTATTATAAAACGATAATACTGGCCTTGAAAGTTCTTAACTCCCGGAACTGGAAATTGCGATCGCGACATACAACATCCCTCCACCCTCGGGGAAGAAAAATTTAGTATCGTACGAAACGATATTAAATTTTTCTTGTACATTTATTGTTTGTTAAATTGTGGGTGGTCTTATGTTTATGTTGATTGTACTTATCGTCTACTTACGTATGTTAGCGTATTTCATTTCTGAATATGATGTCAATATTAATTAGTTATTAATAATAACTACAACAACTAAATTACAATTGATTATTAATAAAAATTGCAATAAGAACTGCTTACGATAATAATACAATAATATGACCGGTGACCTTCTTCGGTGTTATTCTTCGTGTAGGTTTAGGGTGGTTTTGATGTTGATGTTCTTGTTGTTGTTGATGGTGGGTTTGATATATGTAGATGTTGCTTTTGATGTTGATGTACACCCCGTTGTTTCGATGTCTTCTTCTCGATGTATTGTGGGAATGTTGCTGCTGGGTAGCTGACGCGTTGTGTGTTATACTTGATGGTCAGATGTAGTTGTTTGATGTCGGTAGAATCGTTGTCTCGCAATTGGGACCAATTGTCTTTCGCTTCACGGTAGCTGATGGTTGAGATGTTCCCAAGATCATTAATTGTAACATTTTGCTAAACATCTTCAACATTTTTCTTGTCGACAGTGGTGATGCGTTTTAAATCGTTCTCTTGAGGTAATGTTGTAAAGTGTGATTTGTGCCACGGAGTAGGGTACCATAACTTTAACTGGTGAACTGTGAATGACTGGCGTAACTTTAACTGTGACTGCATTAGGAGTTGTGTACTAGCTGCTTCATCGTCACGACGTTGTGATGCTATCCCTTTACGCTTAACGTAACTTTTGCTTGAAGTTAAGCTGCTAGGCTGCCATCATGATGATTTCGCCTTTGCGCAGCGACTGGAAATTAGCTGCTGCAGATGGGTTAAGCCCCTAGTTTGTCGCGTGTTTCATTGCGGTGGCTTTGGTCTCCGCGTGACCTCAGGGTACTGTGTATTTGTCACCACTATCACTCGATAATCTTATTGCTCAACTGTTGCTGATGTCGAATCTCTTTGAAGGTAGTTTCGTGTTTTTGTCGAACGTTGTTGCATTGATGCGATTGATTGTTGCAACAATTCCATCTTTGGTTGCTATGGTTGTTGTCACTGCGCTGATCTGCTGTTCCAGCTACCATTCCCCCTTCGAGTTGGCTGGGCGCTAAGTTTTCGCCCTGTTGTCAAAATGCTGCTGTGTGTTGTTGCACTTTTGCTGTTATGATGGTGTACATCGGCACTCAGGTCAGCTTCTCTGCATGCTGGATTCTTCTTGTATATTGTACATTACATTAAATTTTTACATATTGTTGATGTTTATTTCTGTTTTTACAATACTTTATTTATATTTCGTTGAATATAATGTGTTTCTTATAAATTTAGAATGTGTTGAATTTCAATTAAGATTTAATTAATGTATGTTAACAACGTTATTTTTCATGCAATTATTATATTTATGTAATTTCTTTCTTATTTTAATGTACGAACTTATTCTTCTTTTTAATCAATACCTAATTATATTATTTTGTAAAAGTTAAGAGCAATTCTTTTTCCTTTTCCTTAATAATTATATATTCTTTCCTATTTCTTTTAATTTTCTTAATTTTATATTGAATGCACATTAAAATTTTATTAATTTTAAATTTTTCTATATGTATATCTGTACATTTGTAAATGTACTTTAATTATTGTATATATGTATAACAACGGTTACATTATGTCTTTGTTTTACTATTATTTTATTATTAGTTTCTTAATTCTTTCGCCTATTTTGAAGTTGTTCACCTTTTGTGTTTTTGTTTTCTTCATTTGGCTTGTGTTAAAAAAAAAATTTTTCATTTACTGTTGTTTTTCATTTTTCATTAAATGCTTTTAACTGACACTGCGTTCTGCTCGTGTTCAGTTGCGCTACTTTTGCATCTGCTTTGTTGCAGTGCTTTCGTTAATCGCTCAATTAAATGGAATTTTAATTAACTACATTTTGTACGACCGTATATGTAAATTTTATATTTTTTTTCTTTTTTTTTTTTTTTTTTTTTAAAAAATTTTATTCTGTATAATTAGAAGAATATTTATAAGAATTAAGGCACTAATTTTTTTGGTCTTAGGTTTATATAACTTTTCCTTCTATGTCTGCATTGAGGTGCAGATATGGTGTTCAAATTTCTGTTATGCATAAACAACGTCTTTATGCATAGATTTCATGTGCATTTATTTCTAAAATAATTGCAAATGCAATAGATGGGGCTGTGTATTTAACGGAACAGCTATTTTTCGTATACCGTATATTATTAATATCCCGTAAATATTAATTATTACTTGACGTAAATCTTATATTTCTACATTTAAATAACCAATTGTTTGACTATTGAAACGTGGTTTTGATTTTCTTTTATTGAATTTTTCATTATGAATTTTGTTGACTTTCATTCGCTATTCAAACGTAAGCATGAAATCAATTTTTAGTAAATTAGTTTTAGTAAACTTAAAAATGTTAATTTCCTACTATCCTATAATAAATCCTATCAATTCTATTCTATATTAATTTATTCTATCCCAATAAGTTGCTTCTTATGGTTAAATTAACTTAATTTAATTTTCTGATTATTCCTATAAAATTTTTATTGTTTAAATGCTACATAATTATCTAGTTAATCCTATTTTCTTTTTTCCCTAATTAAGTGCTATTATATAACTTAAGTAAGTTATTGTGGAATGGCTTTTCTCTTCCCTTAATATTTAAAACTGTAGTAATTGGACTTTTAATTCTTACTACTTTATATGGCCCTATCCATATTGGAGAAAACTTATTTTTCCTTGTTTGGTTCTTAATTAATACATTATCTCCTACTTTAAATTCTACTAAATTTATCTTATTATCGTACTGATTTTTGGCTATTTGTTTAGCCATGTCCTGATTTTTTCTCACTATTTCGTGAGCTCTTTGTATTTGAAATTTCAGAACTTTATTCGGATCTTCGGCATTATATACCGGACTACACTTCCTTTTTAAGTTAGTCGGCATTTCCGTATCGAAACCAAATAAAGTACGAAATGGTGTTTGCTTGGTCGTAATGTGGGGTGTGTGGTTATGAACATGCATGGCTGCAGTTAACCATTGATCCCAATTCGACCCATCTTCTTTCGCAAAGCTTCGCAAATATTCTGCTAAAGGCCTGTGGCTTCTCTCTAATGAGCCATTAGCTTGCGGATGGTAAGGCGTTATATGTAATTTCTTAATTCCTAACAATTTACAAGTATCTGAGAACAATTTCGAAATGAAATTAGTTCCGTTGTCTGTAATTAAAATCCGCGGAATTCCATAACGCGTGATTACTTCGTCATAAAAAGCCCTGGCGACAGTACTTGCTTCCGCGTCTGGGATAGCTGTACATGCCATAAATTTCGAGAAATCATCCTGAAAAGTCAGAATGTACTTATTTCCGGACACAGTTTCTGGTAGAATCCCGACTATGTCCATGTAAACTTTATCGAATGGCCGCATTGGTGTATCTGTTAGCACCATGGGCATTTTTGTCAATTTCGAACTTTTGTTCACTTGGCACTTTGGACAGTTTCTGATGAAATCTTTTATTTGTTTTTGCATTCCTGGCCATCTGAATTGTTTCCGGATTCTTAAATACGTTTTCACAGCACCCTGATGTCCTCCCAGTGGTGAATTGTGAAAATCTTTAATCACTGTTTCTATTTGTTTCGGGTCGGACAGCAATGTTGCTGTGTTATTTTTTCCGTTTCCCGGTTCCTCATCATCTTTTTCTATTTCTACGGTTGTTCCTTGTTGTTGATCTTGGTTACCTGTTTTTGCTTTTGACCGTGTTTGTACGGCTCCTATTGTTTTGTGTTTCTCCTGAGGAATTCTACTTAGCGCATCTGCGTTTAAATTTTTCTTTCCTGGCTTATATAGAATTTCGAAGTCGTATTCCGATAGTTTATGCCTAAATCTTGCAAGTCTTGAAGTTTGGTCCTTTAAATTGGCTATACCCTTTAGTGGCTGATGGTCAGTAAAAATTTTGAAATGTCTCCCTAAGAGATATGCTCTAAAGTTTTTTGTTGCCCAAACTATCGCTAAGAATTCCTTTTCTATTGTTGAATATCTCTTCTCCGTGTCGCTCAGCGCTCGGCTAGCAAACGCTATGGGTCTATCTTCGCCTACTTCCCCTTGCGACAGTACTGCGCCCAACGCTTCGTTACTTGCGTCGGTCGTTAACAGAAATTCTTTTGAAAAATCTGGATATGCCAACACTGGCGGTGACATGACTGCTTCTTTTAATCGTTCAAATGCTTGCTGGCAGCCTTCTGTCCAGATAAATTTTGCGTCTTTCCGTAGTAATTTGTTGATAGGTAGCGCTATCTTAGCTGTGTTTTCAATAAATTTCCTGTAGTAATTTATTAGTCCAAGAAATGCTTGTACCTCTTTTCTGTTTCTCGGTACTCCTATGTTCCTTACACATTCTACCTTGCAGGGGTCTGGTAAAGCACCATTTTCCGAGCATTTGTGTCCTAAATAAACTATTTCCTTTCTCAAAAATTTGCATTTCTCTGTATTTAGTTTTAAGTTATGTTCACGTAACTTCTGTAGTACTGAACATAACCTCTCTTCGTGTTGTTTTAGATTTCTACCATATATAACTATGTCATCTAAATAAACAAAACAGTCTATCCCTTGTAGACCTGTTAGGATATGATTCATTATCCTTTGGAATGTTGCTGGGGCACCTGTTAGCCCGAATGGCATTCGATTGAATTCGAAATGCCCTAGTCCCGTACTAAATGCTGTTTTCTCCTTGTCCCTTTCATCGACTAAAACTTGGTGATATCCACTTGCCAAATCTAGCGTTGTGAAATATCTGCTGTGGCCTAATTGCTCTAAGATTTCGTCAATACGAGGAATGGGAAAAACTTGTTTAATTGTTGCTTCATTGAGCTTCCTGTAATCTATTACAAGTCTCCATTTCTTCTCCCCGTCCTTGCCACTCTTCTTGGGCACTAAAAGTAACGGCGAGTTCCATGGTGATGTGCTATGTGTAATTATGCCATCATCTAGAAGTTTGTTTACTTGCTTATTAATTTCCTCCCTATGTATTTGAGGTAATCTGTATTGTTTTCTGTTTATGGGCGGCTGATCTGCGCCTGTTGGAATTTCGTGTTTTAATACGCTTGTAAAAGAGAGTTCGTCTCCTTCTAATAAGAAGACATCATGAAATGACTTTATTACTTCTTCTATGGAATTCTTTTCCTCTATATTTAAATGTTTATCTAGCTCAATTTCCTTGAGCAATTCATTTATTCTTCTGTTGGCATCTATTCTGCCTACACTATTAATTGACGTAGTACCTTGTATTGTGTACTCGTCGGAATTTGCAAATTTTGGTTTAAATTCGCTGTTTATCTCGTAGTCATACTCTGTTGTATTTAATATCGGAGCATAAACCGTATCATCTTTCACATTTACTAATGTGTCTGCTATATAGATTCCTGGATCTATTTCTTCTTTCTGAATTAAAACATTCTTAAATTTTGTACGTAGTTTTAATGGTACTATCGTAATCGTTCTTGCGTTAACTGGTATGTAATATTGTTTACTTTTCTCTTCAATCTGCTCGATAGTTTTTATTGGTAATTCCAAAATAACCTCTTTCTTCTCATTGAAGAGTGTTAAACTTTTTTCCATTGCATTTATAATGGAGTTGTTCCACAAATTATCTCTTCCTAATATGCCGTCTGCCGGTACTCCTTGTTTAAGTGACACAACGTGTAGCGTTAAACGTAAGGACTGTACCTCATTATGACATATAGTCGTCGATCCTTCTGTGGTCACACAACCTCCAAATGCTCCGCTCAAGTCTTTCCTATTTGACTTGTTTATTATGGTGCTATCCCTTATTGCACTTTTCTTTATCAGGCTTGTATCTGCCCCTGTATCTACCAGTAAAATGAGTTTTCCATTTATAGCCTCTTCGCAAGGTAATTCAATGAACACGTCATTTAGCTTGGTTTGAGTGCAGTTAGATACCCCTGTTTCTACATTTCTATTTTTATTGTTACTTGCTAACTTATTCATTGAGCAAGGTATTTTTGGATTTAAATTTCCATTTTTCTCTCCAACTTTGAGTGGCATTTCCGAATCAACTGTTTCTAAAATTGTATGATTTCTCTCTGTGACATTGCTTTTACTATTATCAGTCTCTTCTAACTTGATATTAATTTTTAAGTCTTTTGAAGTTGGTAACGTTTCAACTATCCCTTCCGATGTCGGACTTACGGTTACCACTTTATTTTTTAAAGTTGGTAACGTATCCACAACCGGTTCGGATGTATGAACTACTGTTACTCCTTCATTTGGCCTTAAGTTACTAATATTTTTGGGTTCCCAGATTATTGGCCTGTTCTGGGCCCTTGATAGTTTCCCGGACGATTATTTTGCAACGTTTCCCAATTTCTTTTTGCCTCGCAATTTTTTATCATATGACCTGGTCTATTGCACCAATGACATATCGTTTGGCTCACTCTGTTTGGCGGGTTCATAGGAGTCTGATTCCTTTGCAAACCGTTGACTGTATTCGGATTAATGTTTATTGCCATTCTTTGGTTCCCGTTTTGTTGAAATTGGTTTTGATTCCAATTTTGGTGGGTTTGGTTTGGCTGCCAGTTTTGTTGTACCTGGTTTGATTGCCAGTTCTGTTGTATTCGGTTTGATTGTCCGTTTGGCTGGATTGGATTCCCTTGTTGATATCCTTGATTTCGATAATTATTCCCTTGGTATGTGTTCCTTGTCATCGTTTTCTGGCCTCCCTTTTGGTCACACCTCCAGTTTGGCTCGTGTCCATATTTTGAACACTTGTGGCAATATGGCGTGTTTTTGCGAGTTAAGCAATCATCCCTAGTATGGCCTCGCTTGTTGCAAAAAGAGCATATTATTCTCTCGGTCACTCCTTGTGGAGGGTTTTGTGTCCTGGGTGGTTGCCGAACAATTCGTTCTCCTGTAGCTCTGCCCTGGCTTCCCTGTTGAGTTTGCTCTTGCTGGTTGTTCATTGAGGCACGAAAAGGTGAATTCATGTTAATGTTTAAATGGTCTGTTTGGAGGGTGCTACTGCTTTGTATGTTTTCTAGTGCCTCCACCGCTAATTCTACCATTTGTTCAATATTTTTCTTCGTCACGTTGAGCATATAAATTCTCAACGCGGCGTCTTTTAATCCTGTTTTAAATGATTTTTCTACGGCCCCTTCCACCATACTCAAGAGTGCTGTATCTCCGTCTCCTTTATAATCATGTCGAACTATCTCCCTTGCCTGTGTTCGAAGGCCGTTTAGGCGTCTCGCAAACTGTCGTATATCTTCATTCAGTAACTGTCTACAATTTTGGATGCCTATTATCACTGAGTCTAAGGTTACCTTAGGCAAATATGCCCTTTTTATTGTGAGGTAGAATTCCTCGAGACTATTAAATCGTTGTGACCTCACTAAATCATACGCATCCCCGTGTAATCTTTGCTTAATGCAGTCTATGTAGTCCTGACTATTGTTTGTACCTACTTCCCTTGTGGCTAATTCGCATCCTTGTATAAATTTGTATACTTCGCCGCGTAAGTCTGGTGACTGTGTGCCCGAAAAGAGCGGTACCAGCCTATTCGTAATCTTGGCTATCTCACCTATACCCATTTTATATATGTTCTCTGTCGTCCTAATCTGTTTAAATGACCTTCCGTTGTAATCTTCCTCGATAACTGCGGACGGAGTAGCTTCCTTATGATAAAGCGTCTGATCGTTAGCTAATTCTATTTCTTGTTTTAGCCGTCTGTTTTTCTCTTTCAATTCTTGGATTCTTTTGTGCGCTTCTTCTAAAGAACTACAGTCTTCTCTAGTTTTCTGTGAAAATCCCTGTTCTAGCGTTCTATTCAGCGTTTCCTCAGTTATTCCCTTTTTCCCTAATATTTCCCTTAGTTTTGTGTTCTCGCCCTCTACGTTCCTTAGTATATCCTCCTGAAATACTTTCTCTACTAAGTAATTATCATACCTATTCTTCAGTGCATTAAATTCTGATTCCCATATCTTGGCATCTTCTGTCTTATTCTCTATTATCTGGTTTAGGAATGTAAGCAATTCCTCTACTACTGCGTCTGCTCTTTCTACACTTGTAAGGTCTCCTAGCTGCCCTATTCTAGACTTTATCAACTCTAAGTTCTCTTTGTTGCCTACAGTCCCCTTTAAAATTGCCCAATATTTAGATATAAACTCCCCCAACTGGCGTTTCAGTTCTTTATGAGTCCTATCTAATTCTAAGTAACCTTGCTCCTGTAATGACTCGGCCATTAATTAAACGAACGAAATATAGTTTAATGGTTTTTATTTTATTAATATGTCCGGCTTTTCTATTTCAAGTATTTGCCACTTGCCCGAATGTTTTCCCAATTCTTAAATGCCTAAAGTTAATTGTTGCATTTAAAAATAGTGTATTTGGAAATGGCTACTTAGCGACATTGATTATTGTTTAATCGTTCCATTAAACGTTTAATTCTCTATACTACTCGTAGTACTTTAGAATTAGAAACAATTAAAATTTTTATTGTGAAGTTTTAACTTCATTAAGCGGCTTAAACTTCTTGCTCGCTTCGTTTACCGAGCGTGCAGTAAACATTCGCTGTACCTCTGTTTATTTGTCTGTACGCTGACGTCCGCTGCTGCTCTGTTTCAAGCAGATATTAAGCGTCAAAATTTTCGTGGCTGCGCTGTTCTACTTTATTTCAAGCAGAGACGAAGCGTCAAAATTTTTGTGACTGCGCTGTTCTACTTTGTTTCAAGCAGAGACGAAGCGTCAAAATTTTTGTGACTTCGCTGAGGTAATTTAAGACCTCACCGAAAGGAACGAACGACCTGCCTCTATTTTTAAGCGGCCAACTGCAACGTTTGCACTCTCGAATTCGGACGATTAACCTAGTGAACTCAATTGATTTGTTTCTTCGTTATTTGCTTGCTACCTTTGATTGTTTTTATCAGCAAGCAATTGTAATTGCTTGTCATTTAAACAACCAATCTAATTTTGCTTTGATTCTCCAACCAATATGAAGTCTCTAAGCGCATTACTTTAAATGTTTAACTTCTAATTTTGGGTTTTAAAATAACCAAAATAACTCCTTTTCAATGTTTCAATCTATGGTAATTCCGATTATTACCCCTTTTGAAATCTCATCCAATTGCGAATGTATGACGTATTATTTAATAATAAAAAAAAATTTTGTTCAACTTGAACTCGAATAAAATGATAAAATGAATTATCAATTAATCAACTTAAAATGTGCGACTTTGAAATCAACTACATTGAATGTTAAAATTTGTCCAACAGTGTATTTGAAGTCACACGACGTTGTTGACCTTTCTTTATTTATCAAACTTAAATATAAACATCTTTTAATTTTGTTTCCTAACGTGGTTTCCATTAAGCTAGCTCAAAATTTGGTTTTGACTTGCCAAAAGAGCATTAAAATTTTCGGTTGTATATTTCGCCTTATATTGTAACCATTTAAGCAAAATTATTTTATTCGGCTGTGTTCTGACATATTAGTTTTATTTGTATGATTTTAATTATTGTTTCCAAAATTTTTTTTTTTTTTTTTTTTTTTTTATTTAAGGTCTTTAATTTTGGATATATGTATAATTTAAGAACAATTATGGTCTTCTTTCTTAGGATTCTTTAGGAATTTGTTGCATTTTTTGGTTGTAGCTCCTTTCAGTTTGCGTTCTTTAAATCTCTGCTGTAGTTGATTTATTTCCTCCCACACTTCGTGTGTCCTGTCCCACGGGATTGGGTGATCTTCGTCTGTTACGAGTGCCTTTAAATAAGCTAGTCGTCTCTTATCCTTTACCAGTTTACCTCCGCGTCGCTGCTTCGGTCCCGTTCTTTCTTCTGGCCGCGGTATTGCGGTAGCGTTTGCTTCCTTTCGAATTTGCTGCCGCTTCCGGTATTCCTCGATTGTCAGTCTCGCCGGTCCCTGCCTCTTTATCTCCGATGGGATGTACTTGGGAGGGTGCACTTTAGTGTCCGTTACGTTTTGTGGAATGTACTCCATGTATTTGACGAATTTTTACAGATAGTTTCCCTTTCCTGTTAATATTTTTAAAATTTCCAATTTTATTAGTAAGGAATTTTTAATCTGTTTATAAAATTATTCGTCACTTAATCGAATTAATATATGCGATATTGCTTCAAATTACTTAAATGTTAAAATTTATTTAACATGTGTCATTTGAAAACAAACGTCTTAGACACATACCCGAAAATTATACAACGAAAACTGTATACTTTACGCGTTTTGTTTAAGTATTGGATTGGGTTCCTGTTTTAACAATTTGCGTTTATTACTTGAATTTTGCCACGTTAAATAAATTTTTAAATTTATTGAAGTTAGTAAAATCAATCTGATTTTCGCACAATCTGTTAATTACAGTACCCAATATTGTAAAATAAAAAAAACGAAAATTCATTAATCCTTAATGTTGGCAACTTTATGTCCTTGCTTTTTGAGTTGAATAAAAAAAATTTTCTGTTTGTTTAGCGAGTCACGCTGAATTAGTTTGGCCACCAGGCCTTGCTTTGTTTGACTTTTAAGCGAGCCACGCTATGTCATAATATATGGCCACCAGGCCGTACTTGCTCCTATAGGAAAAGCACCGTAATATTTATTTAAGTTGTGTATTTTAAAAGAACACTAGATTTTTGTTTCCCTAGTTATTCCTAAAATTTATTATTTCACTTATTTTTAAAATTTCTCCGCCAAATTCATCACTATTTATTGTTTCATTTTTTTTTTTCTCTAAATTTTCCTTTTGTTTTAAGGTCGGCAAATTACAAATTCTCTATTTGCTGTAATTTGCATTTGTTTGTTCTAAAATTAAATTACAACTTCTTTCCTTATTACATCTAAACAAAAATCGTATTTTCTCTAATACTTTATCCTATAATTATAAAAATATAAAAATGACTTCCCGAGTGAAATGGGTCGACCTCAGCAAAGATTTTGTCCAGCTAATGCTATTGGACAGATAAGTTTGCCGTGCAATTAAGCTGGCATCCTTTTGATGAAACCGATGATTAAGGGACCTGAAAGTTATTTTATGTTTTATATAATATATATAAAATAATATATTTGATATAGTAATACAATTGAATTCTTTTAATTCTACTACTATTCTTTTTCACTCTTTCCCAATATTTTATTCTGCTTTTATTTTTCAATTGTCTAAAATTATTACTTCATTTTTCCAAAATTTCTCTGCAAAATTCATTCTTTATTCAATTCAATTATTATTTCACTTTTCCAAAATTTCTCTGCAAAATTTATTCATTATTGTTTCACTTTTCACTTTATACTTTTTCCTAAGCTACTAATCTTTGTTATATCACTTAATTTTTAATTAATATTTAACTCTTATTTTTAATTTTCGTATTTCATTGTTACTTACTTTTTCCTTTATTCGAGCGATCCTCGGCTCGAAAAATCCGGCTGCGCCAATATGTTGTGGTGTAATTTCGGGGGTGGTCTTCTTCCTTTCGTTGTCCTCCGTACAACGAATAAAACGCCTGCTTGTTAAATTATTGTTATATTTTTATTTCTTATTAGTTTACACGCTATTGTGGTGACTATAGTGATTATTAATTACACTTATTTTATTTTACACTTGTATTTTAAACTAAACTACGCGACTTGATACGCGTTTCTCAAAAGACCGACTTCGTTGGTTGGGTTTCACTACAAGACTCTCGATCGAATCTTTTCTATTTTCCACCTTGGCTCGGTCGACACACCCGTCGACCGAACCAAAGTGGGTCAGTATGCCGTGTTTCGCAATTTCCATTATTTCGCAATATTAAAATTGTAAAATTCGCAGAATCAATACGCGGAAGAAGATCGTTCTCAATTTAATTCTTCGGCGTGTGGATTCTGATCGTTGGTTATTTTAAGTCAAGCGTTTTTATGGTTTGGAAGCTTGCTACTGAAAGCTAGCTTCCACAATCCATTCAAATACGCTGTGGTTTTTATGGTTTGGAAGCTAGCTATCGAACGCTAGCTTCCACAATCCATTCCATACGACGTGTTCTGGTTGCTACCTTGGCTTTTGAATTTACTTTAAACAAAGCTTGACTAAAGCTTTTGGCTTACCACGCAAAGTGCTGTGGTTGCATTAATAACGTGAACTTGGCCTTGACTCACTCGCGGAGTAGTATTATAAAACGATAATACTGGCCTTGAAAGTTCTTAACTCCCGGAACTGGAAATTGCGATCGCGACATACAACATTACTAAAGCCATGAAATCCATACTCGATTTAAGACGAAAACCAAGCAATTTACGAACCGATGACGGCAAAGAATTCTTCAACGGAAAATTTCAAAATTTAATGAAAAAATATAACATCAACCATTATTCTTCGTACAGTGTTTTGAAGGCGTCAATTGTTGAACGTTTTAATAGAACGTTAAAGCAGATGATGTGGAAGGAATTTAGCTATCATGGATCATATCGATGGATTGACAAGTACCAAAGTTTGATCAACGAATACAATCACAAAAAGCATCGAACCATTAATATGGCTCCATCTGAAGTGAATCGAGCCAATGAAAAGTTATTATTAAATACTGCCTACAACAACTTGAAAATATTTAGAAAGCCAAAGTTTCGGATAGGAGATTATGTACGCATAAGTAAATATAAACACATTTTTGAGAAAGGCTATACACCGAACTGGACAACAGAAATATTCAAAATTAAAAGTATAAGAATTACAAACCCAACAACGTATATTCTTGAAGACTATCAAGGGAATCCAATTAGAGGAGGATTCTACGAAAGTGAACTATTGAAAACAAAATATCCCAGCATTTATCTCGTCGAAAAAGTTCTTAAAACTAAAGGCAGACAAATTTTTGTCAAGTGGCTAGGATTAAGCAATGATCACAATTCTTGGATCGATAAAAATGAAATTTTATAAAATTGTAATAAATATATTTTTAAATATGTATATTGTTGATATAATAACATTATTATTAAAAATTGTATATACAAAGATTGCATCTGACTTTTCATTTCATTACTCAACCAACTTCCAAGATGTCAATAACTCTTACTTTAAGTGGAAATAAATCCATTTTATCGGCTAATTATTTTCCACCCATAGATTTAGAGGGAAAGTATGTGTGTGGTCTCGTAGACTTTCATAGTTATCACACTATACCGAATGTTGATTACGAAAATAATTTATTTCATATTGGCGATCGTAGCATTGAGATTCCCGTCGGTTCATACGAACTTGACGATATTGCTGAATTTATTCAAAATAAATATTTTAGTATAGATCCAAATGAGAAACTGGAAATATCCGCCAACCCCAATACACTGCAAGCAGTCGTAGGATCCAGTAAAAATAACATTTTCTTTAATAAAGAACGCACCATTGGGTCACTATTGGGTTTCAGTAAAAAAGTATTGGAAGCAGGAAAACTGCATACATCAGACTTACCTGTGTATATAACGAAAATAAACGCATTACACATTGAGTGCGACATAATTAGCGGCGCCTACATTAACAACATACCAGCTCATACAATACATATGTTTGCATTAAATGTTAGTCCTGGCTATAAAATAGACGAGATCCCTAAAAATGTAATCTATTTGCCAGTAAACACCAGACAAATAAGTTCAATTACTGTGAAAATCGTTGACCAAAACGGTAATCTAATTAATTTTTGCGGAGAAACAATAACACTCAGACTTCACCTAAAACCGCAGGAGCAATGATTGTGTATAATAAAAGCGCATACCCAGGTGCAACTACAGTCACTTCTTCTTTACCATTTGAACTGACAAGGTCGTCAAAGTCGCAAACAACTCAAAACGCTCTACAACGTAAAAAGCTGTCATTTGAAAATAAAGAGTTTCTATATACGATATATATAGTTTGCTATACGATGACAGTATTATTAAAAAGGAATACCATAGCTATTCACCATATTTACAATCATATAACAGCAATGACGAGATACGGATAGCCGTTCAAAATCAAGATCTATACCTTCTACCCAGTGAGAGTTTAATTTACATTGAAGGTGCAGTTACCTTAGAAAATGGAGGCGCAACAGCTAATGTAAAATTAAAAAACAATTGTGTTGCATTCATGTTTGATGAAATTCGCTATGAAGTTAATGGATTAGAGATCGATCGTACGCGTCACTTGGGTGTAACTACAACAGTAAAAAATTATGTCTCATTAAATTCGATTCAAAGTAATATGCTCAAAAATGCTGGATGGTTTTCAAAGAATGAACTTGAAATAAAGAACGGATATTTTAATTTCTGTATACCATTGAAAATGCTATTGGGATTTGCTGAAGACTTTAACAAAATTATTTTAAATTCTAAACATGAACTTATACTACTGAGATCGAAATCCGATGAAAATGCTGTTTATTCAACTCTTGCCACCGAAAATATAAAATTAACAATAACTAATATCACATGGAAAATTCCTCATGTACAGTTGGCTGATTTTGCAAAACTACAACTCTTTCAAACGATGCAAAGTGGAAAACCTTTATTAATGGCATTCCGTAGTTGGGATTGTCATTTCAATCCGGTACTCACTCAAGGAAACAATCATCTGTGGAATGTAAAATTATCACCGCAAAATGAAAGACCACGCTTCATACTTATTGCCTTTCGACGAGATCAAAAATTTCAACATTGTCATTTAACCGATGTAAAAGTACACTTAAATTCTGATACATATCCCTATGATGATCTCAATCTGAATTTTGACCCTGATCGTTATGCTCTGCTTTATGATATGTATTTGACATTTCAACAAAATTACTTTGCGCGCGATTCCCAACCTCTGTTGCTGCCTGAAGACTTTAAAGATACAGCTCCGATAATAGTAGTTGATGTAACTCATCAAAACGAAGCGATAAAAACTGGACCAATTGATATTCGAATTGAATTTAAAACATCAAAGTCTATTCCAGCCAATACATCAGCTTATTGTATACTTATACACGATAAGTTGATTGAATACACTCCAGTGACTAGCGAAATTAAAAAAGTTGTCTAAGTGCAATGGAACAACAAAAATTTGTACCATTGGATGTGCAGGGCTTCAAAGGAAATTTTAATGAGTTTATAGTTAAAGAGTTGGCAGTAACCTTCAGCTTTAGAGAATATCAAAACGTTATCATCAAACCACCATTTGAATTTATAGACTTATCTTTAAAATATAAAAAGCAGGCGAATTGGCTGTATCGCAATCATCATGGATTTCGTTGGAACGATGGATCTATCTCTTTTAATAGCGTTGAGAATTTCTTGAAATTAAATATTAAACATAAACTTGTATATGTGAAGGGAGTTGAAAAATCGAAATGGATTGAAGAAATTTTGGGAAAACCTGTATTGAATGTGGAAGAATTTGGTTGCGAGAATCTGGAAACTCTTAGAGATACATACTTACTGCAAAGAATATGCCATTCCCAAAATGGACACTGCGCTCTTGAAAATGCAATCCTACTCCGAAATTTCATTGATAATAAATAAAAGATTATAATGCAATGCAAAAAATTTAAATAATTTAATATATAATTTTATTGATTGAAAATAAATGTTTTTCTTAAATCTATTTATAAATTTTTTCTTATTTATTTTTATAATAGTTATAATTAATATTCTATATTTCTATATCCATTAACATATCTTCATCTATATCTAACTCCTGCTCTAAATCTATTTTATAATGCCCCCATGCATATGTGTTTATACTATCATTTCTAATAAAACGCTTATCATCTAAAGGGCTTAAAGCTATCTTATGTACTAGTTGTGTATACATTTCATGTATCTTAGATCTAAATACATACATGTCTCCATATATGATTTTCTTATTAACTAGACAATCTTTATAATCTTTTAAACTTAAATTACTTACTACTGATTGTTTGACACCTTTTGCTTTCTTAATCTCTATGTTATTTTCTACACTTATTGAATACATTTTTGACCTGAGCCCAATAAACTCTTGCATAATTTCCCCCTTATTCTCATCCTTCATCATACCAAGGACTTTGGCGTTTCTAAGGGGGAAACCATACAAATTATCCACGGGATATTCAGACGTATCAAACTTTAAATCGATATCATCTCGAATATCCCTATAGAAATCTTCACACTGAACAGAATAAATAAAAGAATCAGTGTCCATATAATTTAATTTGAGATTTGTTGTGAATTTGGGTTTCATGTAATTATAATGGAAGTCATAAATTTTCCATTTTGATAACTCGAGAACAACAAATCCTAAATATATGGGTTTATTGTAGACAGAGCGAGCTCTAGACATTTGTATAGCAAGTTGCTATTAGCAACCATATCTTCTGTAAACTGTGTACAGCTGTGGAAGTTTGGTTTGGCAATTAGTGCTCGGGCTCCTAACCGCCTTCCCCTACTTTCCCAATCGGTTACTATTTTGACGTCTTTACGCTTGTCTACATTTTCCATAGTCTTTCCATACACCGCGTTGTTTAGCAGTTCGAAAAAATTCTTTTCAAAAGTATTCTTTGCTAAGCTGCGATGATGGGTATTTAGATTGATATATTCACTTAACCAACAAGACTGCTTAAATTTCAATATTTTATATACTTTCTTCAACAACATACCATTTTCTATACATTGCTGAAGATTTCTATAATGAATAACATAGCGAGTTTTTTGGTTAAGTCAGTAATCAACTTTCTACACTTTGAATTACCCACAGTTTTATACTCAGCACAAAATGGTAAATCATTATGTACATCATGTAAATTCTGTGGGTAATCCAAATCTATTTCAAGTATGTATCCGATGGGAGAATCGAATGGAATTTTAAAAACGTTGAATTGGTCAATATTTTCCATCCATTCGAATCCCCCATAAGGTAAATATTGCGACATTGCCCATCTATACAGATTATTGGCATCCAAATAAGTTAAATATGTAGATGGTTTACTTTTATCGTACCCCATCATATACTTATTATTTGCCTTGGAATGCCTTGTACTACATTGGACAATGCCGCCTCGAATACTTTTTTGCACAAAAAGGTGCATGTCAATATCAGTGAAGAGTTCCAGGTTTATCTTTGTTGTTTTCAACATTGCATCCCACGATAAACCTGGAGCTGTGTAATATTGACAAGGATCAAGATTATAAATTTTTTTACACACTTTTCTAAAATTTTTGAAAACGTCAGTCAAGATTAAAACATCTGTTTTCAAATAAAACAGCATGTAATCTTCAAGTGTTCGACATTTAAACTGTTGCCATACTTTAACCGCGTGTTCATAATCCTCAGTAGAACAAGTCTTATTTGTCAAATGACTGAAAAATTCATCCTGAGTAGGAAGAGAGGTTTCCTTCAGACGATCGACCGAGTTGATGTATTCGTATGGGAATACACCTTTTCTTGTTAGTAATGCAAACTCATCATCGTTTGGATACATTTGCCGCACTATTTTGAAATCACTTGATGACAAATTTTGCGCTAATGCATCCAAACTCGATGCCATGAACCGAAAAGAATCTAAGAATCTGATTTCGATTGTTTTCTTTTCGCTTACTTGTATACGTTTGGAAAGGGATACATACAATTCCTTATTTAAGGGGATAACATTAATATCACCCTCAAATAAATTTAATTCTTTAATGAAGAGGTGGCAGTCATAAGCAGAAAAATTATGGAAAAATACAGGCACAAACTTTGCAATTTGAAATTTTAAATTGCATTCGTTATGTGCCGGCCCCCTGTACTTTCCAGTAAGATGGCAATGGTCTGCCACTCTATCAGCCCCCAATTCTTGTTCGCAAATATGGCAAGAATTGGAGTCTGTTTGGAGTTTTACCTCTTCATTAGACAAAAAATTTATTGGTTTAATTACACTTAAATAATTATTATAAATATATCTTATTCACTAACTAAATACTCTATAAATTTTTTGGGGGTATCTTCCCCTGAATAAATTTTAAATTTATTTAAGCTACTGTTCATACCAACATATTTTTATTTATATTTTATTTATTTTTCAATAATTGTGTGTAATTTAAAAATTATTCTGACACGGCGCTGCTGTCTTACCTTGACATTCTTTCCCACACCAAAGTCGAGCGATCGCATTTCCACGATGTTCCCATAGCCAAGTCGAGCGATCGCATTTTTGCAACGGTCACACAATATTCATTCCCATACGCGTCAGCTATTTTGTCGAGCACGAGTTCTCACGCGTGCATTAATCACAGGTCAGCAGCAGCGCCGTCAGCAATAGCGCCGTCAGCAGCGCCGTCAGCAGCGCCGTCATCAGCGCTGTCATCAATATTATTATAAAATACCCAAATTTATGGTAATAAAATTTAGTATCAATTCAGAACTCAAACACCTCAATACTTTTCTTTTCTCCAGGATTAACTAGTTTTGTACTAGGTACTCCAAAACCCAATTTTTCTCTTCCAAGGATTAACTAGTTTTTGTACTAGTTACTCCGAAAACAAAAGGAATTAACCGGTTTTGTACCGATTAAACTCCACACACATATCACGTCAAAAGAGGCGTGATCATATTTGGTGACCCCGACGTGATCAGGGCACTCGAAAAAAAAAACCTGTGAAACGTCGCACGTTTTGTGTTGTGCACCAAGCACAACCTAATCATTATGGAATCGTTTCCCGAATTGGTGGAAGCTCAACTAACAGCAGGAAATGAGGTTCAGCAACTGATCCGCAATGTCAACAAGGACTCGGCTGATCGGAAAAGGAATGCATCGTACTTCAAGGAGCGTCTAGATCGTCTGCAGAGCATCTGGGGGCGCTTCGAAGAAACAGATTCCCAAATACGCGCCATACCAGAGCCTCCGTTAGATAACCAATACTTCACGAAGGATTATTATCACCAGATAATGACTTTGGTAGATACATCCGTACAACGTTTTAATGACGAAATTCAAAAACTGGAATTAGGTCACTCTAATCTGGGAGCCGTTGCCAAGACCACTCAAGAAATTCCAGCCACCAGGACCCAGCAACCCAAAAGGGACAACAAGGAAGTCGGAACAAAGGCATCTCCAGCGTACGCCCTGATTCGAAAACAGCAAGCAATCATTGGCTCGTTACAACGATTACTCATGGGCACGACCAAAGACGCTGCGCCAGAACAATTCCGGAATGCAATGGACAAGCTTTGGACTCCAATCGAGGACGCCAACTTCACGCTTTGGGAGCTACATGACGACCCCACTTCCTTAGGATACGACATGGAAACATACATCCAACTTGAAGATCAGGTACGGCAACAGCGGGCACTTTTATCTCAACGCAATACAGCGGCTCCTGAAAGCACACCCAAAGCATCTAATGCGAATCTAAATACACCAACTTCACTGCAACTTCCGAAAATTGAGCTTCCAATTTTTGATGGCGACTATTCGACATGGCGCCAGTTTTATGACCTATTCGATGAAATAATTCATAAGCAACAAATACCAAACTGCCAAAAGATATGGTATCTGAAGACAAGTTTAAAAGGCGAGGCTGAAAGATTATTGCGGCATATAACAATAACTGCTGAAAATTATGAGACAGCATGGGCAACACTGCAGGATCGATACAACAATCCACGTCAGTTAACAGCTACATTGTTACATAAATTGATCGATCAACCGTCTAGCTCACAGGAGCCTGCGTCAGCGAACTTCATAAAAGGCATGCATGACACCACCAAGGAGTGTCTACAATGTCTGGAAAACTTGGGCATATCAACACACAATTGGGATCCTATGCTTATACATATCTTGATAAGAAAAATGGATCGCAGCACACATTCGGCGTTCGAGCAATCGTTAAGCAACCCGAGAGAAGTCCCAAAACTATCCACATTCCTATCGTTTTTGGAAGCTCGGTTCCGTTCATTAGAAGCCGCAGGATTCAAACCAAAAGAAAAGATAGGCAATCACAAGGTATTTACCGCCGCCGTTGACAACACGAGCAAGGTTAAAAATTGTCAGCTGTGTAAACGCCAAGCACACCCGCTATACTTTTGCAATGACTTTAAAAAACTAAGTCCATCAAAACGGCTGCAATATGTGCAGAAACAAAGACTGTGCGTTAATTGTTTGCGGGCCGGACATATTGCTGCCGCCTGTCAATCGAGGACTTGCACAAGGTGTGCACGGAAACACAACACCATGCTTCACTTGGAGACCGTGGCTGCCAAACAATCTACAGACGCCACTCCTCCAACATCTGAAGTCATTCAACAAAATAGCAACAATACCGCACTAGCAGCCTGCCAGACAAAAGGACATGTGTTGCTTAGCACTGCGTTAGTTGAAGTACAGGACAATCAAGGAAACCCAGTAACTTGCCGAGCCATTTTGGATTGTGGGTCTCAAGCTAGTTACATAACAAAGAAACTAGCCGCCAAACTCCGCCTTCAGAAAAAGTCCGACCCTCAGCAAATCAATGGCATTGGACAGTCAAGTCAGCGGTCTGAACATCGCATGACCATCCGTGTATCATCGAAGCTCAATGCCTTCAATGTGCAATTGGAAGCCTTTATCCTGCCTCGAATAACTTCATCCGTGCCGTCACAGTTTCTAGACACCAGCAATTGGCCCATACCTGGTAACTTGCCACTGGCCGATCCGGAGTTCTACAAACCAGGACCAGTCGATCTACTCATAGGCAATGAAGTCTTTTACGAGCTATTAGTGATTGGGCAAATTAAACTCGGCAAGCAACTCCCGAGCCTTCAAAACACTACTTTTGGGTGGGTTCTCGGTGGAGTGGCCCTGGACAACCCTGCTGCATCTACAACAATTTCAGCATCATCAACATTCTGCGGCGTAGGCACCAGCAATGATGAAAATCTACATGACCAAGTCAACAGATTTTGGCAGTTAGAAGAAATTGATGACAAGACAGCACCGCTTACCACGACAGAGAAGAAATGTGAAATGTTTTTCTCTCAAACAGTTCAGCGTCTACCTCAAGGCCGATTTTCTGTTCGACTACCGTTCGCCCAAAAACCAAACATATTAGGAGATTCCAGAACTGTGTCATTACAGCGGTTCTATTCTCTCGAACGCAGAATGCAAAAGGATCCAGCATTGCGCACCTCATACATCGAGTTTATGAGAGAATATGCAACTTTGGGCCATATGAAAGTGTTCGAGTTGACTAAGATTGCTGCAGCACCACACTACTTCATCCCGCACCACTGCGTCATTAAACCCGAAAGCACATCGACCAAGCTTCGAGTGGTGTTTGATGCTTCCATGACTACATCATCAAACTATTCATTGAACGACATCCTCTTAACAGGTCCAAAATTGCAGCAAGAACTTTTTTCGGTGCTACTAAGATTCAGGATGCCACGATACGTGTTCACGGCCGATATAGAAAAGATGTATCGTCAAATCGAAGTAGACGAACGGGATCGGCCATTTCAATTAATCTGGTGGAGAGAAAATGCTCAAGATCCAGTCAAATGTTTTTCCCTCAACACTGTAACGTACGGAGTCAAATCTGCTCCATACCTAGCCATCAAATGCTTACGACATCTAGCCCTGCAACATCAAGCTACAAGACCTCAAGGAGCTGAGGCTATTAAAAAAGATTTTTATGTGGATGACGTCATGTCAGGAGCAGACTCAATAGTCAAAGCTACCGCCATTCAAGAGCAAGTCATAAAAATTCTTGAAAGCGCAGGTTTCAAACTGAGAAAATGGTGTGTCAATCACCCTTCGCTTTGGAACAACATTCCAGTACAAGATCGAGCTCTACAAACGGAGATTGTTCAACGCGATGCAACAATCAAAACGCTTGGCATGATATGGAATCCAACGAGCGACGAATTTCACCTCCGCATCCAGACTACAGAAACAGCCAAGGTTACCAAACGACAAGTGCTCTCCGACATCGCTCATATTTTCGATCCTTTAGGGATTTTAAGCCCGATTATTATCAAAGCTAAAATCTTTCTTCAGCAATTGTGGACATTGAAACTGGATTGGGACTCCGCAGTGCCACATGAACTCCATACCTACTGGAACCAGTTCCGAATCCACCTAAAAGAGGTCGATATAGTCACAATACCGAGACAATTGTTCTCCGGAAAACATGTAATCTCCCAAGAAATGCACGTTTTTTGCGATGCTTCGGAGAAAGCATATGGCGCTGTCATATACGGAAGAGCTCACCTGAACGATGGCAAAATTGTAGTTCGATGGTTATGCGCACGAAGTCGTGTTGCTCCCACCAAAACAATAAGCTTGCCGCGACTAGAACTCTGTGCAGCTCATTTAGGGGCAAAGCTGCTAGAACGAACAAGGAATGACCTCACATGGACAGACCCATGTTTTTTATGGTGCGATTCAGAAATTACCCTCGCATGGATCGCAGCAGAATCTGCATCATATCAAACGTTCGTAGCTAATCGAGTGGCGGCGATTCAAGAGCTTACAATCCAAAATCAATGGCGTTATGTTCCAACCAACCATAATCCAGCAGACCTTGTTTCCAGAGGACTTAACCCTCAGGACTTTAAATCAAACATGTTGTGGTTTTACGGGCCTTTATTTCTTCATGGATCCTCATCCAAATGGCCAGAGAATCTCACCAATCCCGTGACTGAATTAGAAAGTCGAAAAAAGTTGACGCTCAGCTCGTTGACGCCCAATTCGTCATGTGCTACCATAAACTTTCTCGATTCAGTTAAGCATCGAAATTCCTTCGGGCTGCTCGTACGAATCAGTGCTTATGTCATGAGATTCATTACTAAGTGTCGCAAGTATCCAAGTTATGGAGTCAAGAGTCTTGCAGTGGATGAAATTGAGAACGCCACGACTATCATTCTGCGTGCAGTTCAACATTCCGAATTCAACATTGAAATCAGTCAAATACACCGGCACGGTTCCGTGACAAATAGTAGCAGCATCAGCAGCCTCAGTCCGTTCATAGATGATTCAGGTCTACTACGAGTTGGTGGCAGACTTCAGAATAGCGAACTTTCGTACGAATCAAAGCATCCAATTCTGCTACCCTACGGTCACTTAGTCACCAGAATGCTAATAACCGACATCCATATCACTAATTCTCACATTGGCCCTCAAGCATTGTTATCCATCACTCGCCAAAAATACTGGCCAATCAAGGGAAAAACAATTGCTCGGTCCATCGTTCAGAATTGCGTCCACTGCATCAGATCCAAACCAAAACTCCTGACGCAATTTATGGGATCACTGCCAGCTCAGCGAGTGCAACCAGCACGTCCCTTTATCAACGCTGGAGTGGACTTCTGCGGTCCGTTCCAAATACATTTCAAGGTACGCGGCAAACAGCCGAGAAAATGCTACGTTGCCATATTCTGTTGCTTCGCTACTAAGGCAGTACACATTGAGATAGTAAGCGATCTTACTACGGACGCCTTCCTCGGTGCACTCAAGCGTTTTACCAGCAGACGAGGAAATTTTCGTCACATTCACTGTGACAATGCCACCAATTTTGTTGGTGCGAAAAATCAGCTTCAAGCTTTATCTCAAAGTGTGCACAGCCAAGAAGCTCAAGAACGAATAAAAAGGTTTGGGTCAGAAAGAAGCATTGAATTCCACTTCATTCCCCCTCGGTCTCCACACTTTGGTGGATTATGGGAGGCAGCTGTCCAATCAGCCAAGCACCTCTTCTACAAAAGCGTCAACGCCGCTTCTCTCACATACGAAGAGATGGAAACCGTATTTACAGAAATTGAAGCCATCTTGAATTCCCGACCGATAACCCCAATGTCTGATGATCCAAATGAATTCAAGGCTCTTACTCCTGGCCATTTTTTGATTGGGGAGCCTCTCATTAGTACAATCGATCAAGGTGCAACAGAGTTCAAAGGTAATCTCCAAGAGCGGTGGAAGGCAGTGTCGTCCCTAAGAGAAGAATTTTGGCACCGGTGGACAAAAGAGTATTTGACCGAATTACAACATCGCCATAAGTGGAAGCAGTCCTCTTCAAATATCAAACCAGGGACAATGGTCATCATTCATGAGGATAATTTACCGTCACTAAAGTGGAAGCTTGGAAGAATAATTCGGCCTATCCTTGGTGAAGATGGATTAGTCCGCGTCGCCGAAGTAAAAACCGCAAGCGGAACCATCAAGCGCGCTATTCACCGACTAGCTCCATTACCAGTCGCGAACAGCGAAGCTGCACACGAAGTTAATGGTGAAGATAATGAGGTGATTACGCTTCACATCTCCAACCGGGATGACAAACATCCTCGTCGGAGTCAGAAAAGATCATCATCAGGAAGCCAGAAGCCTAGCTACTGGCGTCATGGTCTTTCTCCAACAACTCTATTAGGTATACTGCTACTCCTGATCAGCCCAATATTCGCACAATCTACGATAAACATTGAACCCTTTCCTACACAACCGGGGCTATATTTCGAACGATTGGGTCTAGCACATTTAACGACTGCCGATTGGAATCTAGTGGTATACTTCAACATGACTCCGTATTGGACCGAATACAACAACATACAACAGGGAATTAAGATCGCATCTGACTACTGTTCCAGATTGAATCACCTACTTTCTTGCCACACTACTATTAGGCAATTCCGAACGAAGCTCACGGACATTCAAAACTACCATCAAATCGTCAGACCTCCCAAACACTTCAGAACGCGGCGGTATGCTCCATTAGGCATCATCGGCAATCTAGCGAACGCACTTTTTGGTGTTCTTGATTCGGGTTATGCTGAAGATATGTCAAAGGTGATCAACGATCTGCACAACAATGAAGATTATTTATTGAACCTGCTTAAGAATAATACCTCCATATTAGATGCTACCACGAACATTTTAACACGCACGAATGATGAGTTACAAACTCTCGACAAGGCGCTCGATAAAACGCAGCAGCAAATACGTGAGTTAGCGTCGTGGTCCCACGAGCACAAACGCGCCGAGGTGTTCAATGCACTCTCTCTGCAGTTGTCATTAAGTATAGCGGAATATCAAAAAACGCAAGAACTACTTGTGGAAGTGTTGACAGATTCTCACAAGAGCAAGGTCCACCCGCTTCTTGTAACACCACAGCAATTACACCAACAACTTAACATAATGAAAACACACATACCGTCGTTAGTACGTGTTCCAGGTCATGGATTAGACATCGCAGAAATCTACAAACTTTTAACAATAGAAGGTCGAGCAACCGACGCACATATAATATTCAGACTCACATTACCGCTATTTGGAATAGACGACTTCGAGCTTCTACACGTAGTATCCGTACCGACGCATATCGGTAACGGTTCCTTTGTAGTAATTCAAAACACTGCCGAATTCTTGCTGACTGATTTACATCGAAACCAGTTTTACCCATTACCACGACATGAACTTTATCGTTGTGCGAACCTGCGGACAACTGGATACATATGCAAACAACATCATCCCATTTATCGAATAAGCTCACCGATACAGTCATGCGAAATGAGTTTTCTTCGAAACGAACCCCAGCTCAGCTTTTGCGACGCAGCCATTACAACCTCGCCAGTACACTGGATTCAATTGATGGAAGAAAACACCGTTATATACATCAGTTATCCAGAACGAGCGGTGATCCGTCTATGCGGTACATCAATATCCCAGACTCAGCTGTTAGGTACTGGCCGAATCAAAATTGAACCTTACTGTGTTCTTAAGGATGACTCTACCACCATCACAGCACGATCGGCTTACGCGACCAGTATGATCACCTCACTTCTACCAAAGGTCAATTTTGTAGAAGTAATATCTAGTAATCAGAGTTGGCAGATATCATCCAACCACCTTCACAGAGACGTCAACATTTCAACACACCTACGGGCGCTACGAAAACGAATAGAAGACCTACAACAAGCAGAGAACCAATCTCTCAAAAAATCCATTCCAGAACACTATCATCTCGGCATCAGTCTCAGCACGCTTCTTATTGTCATCATAATGATATCCGTTCTGGTCGTCAGATCCTGGATTAAACATCGTCTAACAACTATGGTGCAGCCTCCTATCCCCACTCCTAGAAGTCATCGTGACTTCGAAATCCACCTGGATGATTCCTACTAGTTGAGAGATCTCAACGGGCTGGAGGATGTTCATACCAACATATTTTTATTTATATTTTATTTATTTTTCAATAATTGTGTGTAATTTAAAAATTATTCTGACACGGCGCTGCTGTCTTACCTTGACATTCTTTCCCACACCAAAGTCGAGCGATCGCATTTCCACGATGTTCCCATAGCCAAGTCGAGCGATCGCATTTTTGCAACGGTCACACAATATTCATTCCCATACGCGTCAGCTATTTTGTCGAGCACGAGTTCTCACGCGTGCATTAATCACAGGTCAGCAGCAGCGCCGTCAGCAATAGCGCCGTCAGCAGCGCCGTCAGCAGCGCCGTCATCAGCGCTGTCATCAATATTATTATAAAATACCCAAATTTATGGTAATAAAATTTAGTATCAATTCAGAACTCAAACACCTCAATACTTTTCTTTTCTCCAGGATTAACTAGTTTTGTACTAGGTACTCCAAAACCCAATTTTTCTCTTCCAAGGATTAACTAGTTTTTGTACTAGTTACTCCGAAAACAAAAGGAATTAACCGGTTTTGTACCGATTAAACTCCACACACATATCACGTCAAAAGAGGCGTGATCAACTATTATAATTACAACTAATATAATAACTAAAACCTATAGGTATATGCTTACTTATATTTCTAGTATTACTAGCTAAGTCTAAATCTACGCTACTTAGTACACATTCGAAGTCTGCATAGACAACGAATGGTACGTATAATTTATGATTATAATTTTTAAAATTAATTACCGCCTCCCGTACACCAGTTTATGTTGTTGTAGAGTACTCTCATTGTGAGTCTCACAATGTGAGAGTACTGTAGGCAGCTGTTGCATAAAAATATTTTTCTGCGATGGCTCGTGTTCTGATGTTTTAGCAATCTGTAACAAAAGAAAAAAATAAAATTAGTTGGAAAAATTTATACTTAATATAAAAGTTTAATCTACAAACAAAAATTTAAATTGTGATATAATTATAATTACCTTGAAATATTTTTAATCCATACATAATGGAACCGCTCTCCTTCCTGCAACAGCAACAGTTTTATATGCTGCACCTTCTCCTGCTTTGTGCAATGATAAGGTCCCTCGATGTTGCCCGAAATTTCATCAAATCCAAACACGTTGATGCTTATGTTCGGATTCTGCTTCTCAAATTGGTCAATTTTTGTTGTTGCCACGGGGAACGTCAATTTTACAAAGTTTATTGCAGCTCCATTATCCAGAACTATGATATCAGCTTCGATGCTGTTGACCCCATAATTTTGCGGTCTATGTGGATGGTTCTCGGTGGGTCTCAGGGCTGAGATGATCGCCCATTTGAAGCAGTACGGATCATAGTTTTGTATATTCACGCAGGCGTGCTTTTCCTGCAGGGATTTGGGTAGTGCGATATATGACGATCTCTTCAACGGTCGATACCTATTAATGTTCACCTCCAGGTGACATATTCTAAGTAGGGACCATCCACTGTCCCTTTCCTGGAACTCGCCCATTTTAGACCTGATTTGTTGGCACATATCATTGTATATGTCGCTTATATCTTCATATTTTTGCACCAAAATTATTTTGGTTTGAAACGATTTCATCTTCACCACCATTTCATCATCATCCACCACTTTAAAATATTCAGCATACAGCTCCATGTTGAACTTATATGATGCATGCTTCTCTAATGTTTTTAATAGCTCTTTGGCTACTATATTTTGAGCCTTCTCAAAAAACTTTTCCGGAATGACAATACCCTCATCCTCATTTTGGAATATCAGGGTTTGAATTCTATTCCGGAAAGATGATGTTATGCATTTGAGAGCACCGTCAATTGTCATCCAACAATTCCTCTTATGCTTCAAAGTTTTGATGTGATGGTTCCAATCTCTTCGAGAAACATCTTCATTGCAATTGGTGCAACGAACGTTCTCGTTAGCTTTAACTGGTAGCGATTGTACTGCTCTTGATGTTGATGATGATGATGAAGGTGCTGTTGTTATAGATGTTGATGATGATGCTGCTGCGGCTAGTGATGATGATGATGATGGTGTTGCTGTTGATGATGCTGCGGCTAGTGATGATGATGATGATGATGGTGCTGCTACAGATGTTGATGATGACGGTGCTGCTACAGATGTTGATGTTGGCGTTGCTGATGAAGTTGCATTGGATATTTTGTGGGCTAATTTTTTGTGCCTACGCATATTATCCAGTCTTGGAAAATGTTGATGACATTCTTCACACTGGAATACCACACTTTCATGTTGCCCTTGCACATGCCTTTTGAGGTTGCGCATTGCAGTGAACTGCTGTCCACAAACATTGCATATGAAGCTCTTCATTTTTGTTTTTGTTTTGATGTAAATATTTCACTTGTTTTGGATTAGATTGTTTAGATTGGATTTGTATTAGAACACTTTTCTTTTAATTGTTGTTCAATTTGTTTATAGAATTTGTTAATATTTTAGTAATATTTTAACTACTATATTTAACTTTTCACTTGATAGTAGATAATTAATATTGTTCAGTTTTTAATTGGTATTAAATTTGTTTATATTTGATTAACTTTTTTAAATAGTATATTTAACTTTTTTCTTGTTCTTGAATAGTTCACTTGTTTGTCCAGTTTCTTTTAATTGTTGTTCAATTTGTTTATAGAATTTGTTAATATTTTAGTAATATTTTAAATACTATATTTAACTTTTCACTTTACTTCTCCGAATTGTCACTTAATTTCACAAGTTTTTTTTTTCGTTGTAGAGCGCTTTGAGACTTTGGTGGTTAAGACTTTGACGACACATTTACAATTGACTCTTTATACTCGATGGAGCTAATTTTATGCTTACGGGTGTTTGTTTACATTATGATTCTGTGCAAAAACTTCTAAACGTCCGTTGAGATGAAGAAAAAAAGAACAGCAACAACAACCACATAGCAAAACTACTACCCAGCCATTTCGCATCCATTCAAAGTTCAATATGTAAACAAGTTCGTACGTGTTCTAAATGACTAATTACGTTTGTTTACATTATGATTCTATGCAAAAACAAAAATTTCTAAAAGTACGTCTGCCAGCTGAAGAAAAAGAACAACAACCACATAGCAATGAAATCAGAGCAATAAAAAAGAAATAAAAGTTCCAACAACAAAGAGTACACCTCAAAACGCAAACAAAAACATAAAATCTCAAGTACCACAAACGATACACAAGCGGGCAGAGATCAAGGCAGAGGAATACACTACACTCGCAACAGTCAGCACGCCGAGCTATGTATGTCCGTCTATATGTCCGTCTGTATGTATGTATGTCTGTCGGTCTATATGTATGTATGTCCGTCTGTATGTCCGTCTGTCCCTCCCCTTCCCCTTCCTCCCTCCTCACCCTCCCTCCCCTTCTCCTTCTTCCCTCCCCATTCCTCCCTCGCTCCCAATTCCTCCCTCCCTCCCCCTCCTTCAAACTATCGCCCTCTCGCTCACTCTCACATATCCATAGCACCTCACGGGCAGCGCAGTCGCTCCTCAAGGCAGCGCAGTCGCTCCTCATGCAGCGCAGTCGCTCCTCCCGCAGCGCAGTCGCCACCATACAAAGCGCTCCTCACGCAGCGCAGTCGCTACGTTGGTCCAGAAGGTACATATAACCACTACTGGGAATTATAACACTTAGAGTGTCAAACACCGGATACGCAACAGAACAGTGTTTTGTGGCCAATTTTAGGGCGTGTATGCGTCCTCCGGCCTTCGGCCTACGGCCGCGCTTTTTGATTATAACCCTCAGTATGTCAAACACCGGCTACGCAACAGAACAGTGTTTTGTGGCCAATTTTAGGGCGCTTTTTAATTATAACCCTCAGTATGTCAAACACCGGCTACGCAACAGAACAGTGTTTTGTGGCCAATTTTAGGGCGTGTATGCGTCCTACGGCCGCGCTTTTTGATTATAACCCTCAGTATGTCAAACACCGGCTACGCAACAGAAGAGTGTTTTTTGGCCAATTTTAGGGCATGTATGCGTCCTCCGGCCTACGGCCGCGCTTTCTGATTATAACCCTCAGTATGTCAAACACCGGCTACGCAACAGAATAGTGTTTTGTGGCCAATTTTAGGCGCGTATGCGCTTAAAAGCACCGCGCTTTTTAATAATAACCCTTAGTATATCCAACGGCGGCTACGCAGTAAAATAGTATTTTTATAGCAATTCATAAAAACGTTTCAATTTTAAGTAGTAAATACCGAACACTACGCGCATTAAAATGCAAAAGTTTCCTTTAAAAAAGTCTAATATGTGTGTTCGAATGTGCAAGGAAAATTTATTTTTAATATTTCAATAAAAGTGGTCGAAATGGTGGAGATACCCCAACATTGTTATATACCGTTGAAAAGGGAAAATTATGGGCTATAAGCCCAATGATTTTAATATATACCTTAATTTCGATATTAGTTGAGAAAAACTACTTTTTTAAAACACTATTACTATTTAGAAAATCAAAAAAAGGTTTAAGACTTAGAAAATAGATATTAAAATTACCTTTCAATCGGTACCCCGCTTACACCGGTGCACCTAATAGTTTAGAAGATATCCCACATAAACCTTTTGACGTTTAAACGCCCATAAATCCTAAACCAAAGCCACGCCCCAAAAAATTTTAACGAATTATATTCAGGAAGTGACAGACAAACATAAGTTTGCCCGTTATTTATTATGTTTGTTATTATGCTACATGTAAAACCGTTTTGTTTCGTAGTGTTTCCTTTATTATTGTCTTGTTTTTTTGTGGAATTGTTGGTCACTTATTTTGAGTACTCTACTGGCGAAGTTGTAGTTATGTATTACGTGTTTGGGGTGTTGAGAATAAATTTTTTTTTTCATCTACGAATTTTTTTACTTTATACAATTTTAAACAAATATTTTACCTTTTCTCTATCCGTTTCCTTTAGATCGGTAACCTTCACCGAATTCGACTCAATTTTTTTGGTTTCTTCTAACTGCCTTTCTAATTGAACTATGTTCTTATTTCTTTAGTGTCGTTGTGGGTGCACTCGTCTACCATCCACCCAACTATGGTTCATGTGCCCGCTAACCCTTCTAGATCTACATCATCCACAGTCAAACTCGAACCTGTTCGATTCGCCACTTTTTCCACCACGCGAAAATGTGCGGATATTCGCATCTGGCAATGTCGGGTTAAACCATCATTGGTGGCAGAAGTAAAACGCTAAGGTTAATTCTTCTGACAGATCATTTTTTAAGGATTTGTTTTCTTTTACTTTTAGGCACCCGCAACATTGTGTTTATTATTGTGTGCTCTTTATGTGAGAGTGAATATAGCAGCAATATTCCTCGTGCGACTACTAGAGCGCAGCGTCATAGCGTGGAACAAAATACGGGGATACTCAGAATAGGGACAATTCAGATCTTTTACATATGTCGGAGCTTCAGTAACTCCAATATTATTTGTTACTTATGTATGTGCATTATTTTACTTTATATAATGAACAGGTTTATGACGAACTACGCATGAAAAAAGAAGTTTTTCTGATTACTTCGTTGAGCTTCGGCTTTCTTGAATGGTATCTGTTGGTGTTTTCTGCCAAGGAAGAATACCTTCTCCTGCAATTAACTGCTTTTAGGAAAGTCATAGCACTGTAATACTTCCACTTTTCCACCCTTCCCGGCACCACTGCCGAATCCTGTAATCCGAAACCATTTTGTCGAAGGTATCGACTCCGCCCTTTGTTTGGGTGTAAAATTTTATTATTTCAGGTAATTTCTTACTGTCATCTCCGAGAATACTTCCTGAATTATGTAAGGTGTTTTGGAAGACAGTATATTTATTTTTTCTGTCAATACAACATCAATGTAGTATTTGGGGTGAAAGCAAAAGACGAACTGTAAAGTGCTGACTTTTTGAATTTTAATAATTTTGGAGGAATTGATAACTTGTTTCTCCGCATAATTGACCTGAGTCAAACTCCGCATAATTGACCTGAGACAAAGCGGTCGTAGTTATGACAGGCCTCTTTCGCAACACATTTGATGCTTGGCTCCGGCCATTTGATGGTAAAGGTAATGTACTCCAAACAATACCATCTTTAGACGTGAAAAACGAATCACAATCTAAGTTATCCTGAGATTCTTCATCTTCCACGGAATCACCTTCAGAAACGTTATAGTTCTTCCGAACTACGATAGCTCTAGTTCTTCCTCAGCCGCTTGGTAATCTTCATCACTTGTCAACGAAAATCTTCTCAATTTTCACTTTCTAACATTTTCAATTTCTTCAATTTCTTCTTCACACAAATATTTTGGTCCTGAAATTTTGATCAACTGAAACTTAAATTGCACAACGAATTGCTTTGTCACATTAATCAAAGCATCCGAAGAATAACGGTAAAAACGACGGTTGCGATTCAAAAACGAATGCGGTTTACATGAGTGTAGTTTTCTATACCTTAAGGTGTTATACTGAAGTTTTTAAATATCTTAAATAAATTAATCAATAATACATTGACATTCCCCGATTTTAGCTCATATTTAATAATAAAACAATGTCACTAAAGCTGAGAATAATGCAGTCGGGAAAACGTCAACACTAGTTTACGTCAACATTCCAAAACGTCAACCCTTAATTTTTTACAACTTTAAATAAACCAAAATTTTGAAGTTAGCAAGAGTTAAAATACACAGTTTTGATCACACACACATTTATTTTATGAAACTAGTTCAGAAATTTGGGTATTCCCCTTATAAGTACGTAGAATAGAAAAAAAAATGCATCTTTATCTGTTGTCTTTGGATTGGGCTCAATGCGAGAATGTTGAGCAAAATGACCTAAATGTATTAGGACGTTTACGAAACAAAGCTCTCCTCCAAGTATTGGAAAGGAAAAAACAACAGAAAAAAATAACAGATTTTTTTTAAATGCATAAGTATGTATGTACATATGTAAAATGTGATCTCTTTTAAAATGTGTTCCTTTAGTTTTACCACAGAATAAATAGTATACAGAAGTTGCATCTCGGCCTGCGATACCTTCTCACTTATGGTGCGGTCGGAACAACTGAGGGGAGATCAAACTACGAGAGAGCAACCGTGAACAGAGAGAAGCAATCACGAACAAAGAGAAGCGACGAGAGTGCAAGCAGAAAACGTTTATGTGTGCGTTTTGCTAGACTGTGTCGTGAATTCACGTGGTGTTGACAAAAATTTTGTTTCAAGCTTTAGATTTCTGTATTTTGATTTTCTTACTTTGAAAGTCTCATATTTTACATTGCATAGCTATGTGCAGCATCAACAAGAGTTACTGGTTAATTGTAGTGCTCTAGTAAAAAATTACTATAGAGAAAAATTAAATATTGCCGGCACTTTGATCAACAGCGGCGGTATTTCATTTTGAAAGAAAATTTTACTGTCATTATACACAAAATAGGGTATTTCGAAACTATATAACTTCCAATTCCTGTTAGAGGACCCTTGGTCACAAGTTACAACTTTAACTATGATGCCAAAACCGTTCAAAAATGTTAAATTTCGTGAAATGATCTTTTATAGTAAATATATTGGCAGAAAGTCCATTTTTGGAAGTAAGTTTTTCAACCCCATTTTCCTCAAACCCATCAATCTAAATCTAAATTGTATCGCAATTCCCTTCTAATAGACATTTCATCCATGAGCAGAATAATATTTTTTTTTTCGTACTGGTTCAAATCCCAAGCACTTCTTTTTTTTTTATTAACTCTAACTTATGGGATGGGCAGACAGCTGAGGAGAAGATCAAACAACGTGTGAAGCTTCGAGAGAGCTTGTTTTGCGAATGAAATCTCTTTCTGAGGTACACTGAAAAGATGGAAGCACAGGCGGCGCACCAATAAAAAAAAGGAAAAATAATCATAAACATTAATGGGAATGATATTGTAGTCAATATTGATCAACAAATCAGACATTGTGTTTCGCCTAAATTATTTTCAAAAAATAAAAAGTGATTCTCCTATTCCTTAGTAAACATTTTTCACAGTGCATTTATAAAACAGCGTGGTAGGATCTTCCTTGCTTGATGTCTGCACGTCGACCAAAGACTACAAGATTGGAAACTCTTCCACTACACTCAAAAATCGTAAAATCAAAAAACATGTACACTATACCTGTAATTTCGCATTGAATTGTTGTAGCCCTTTTGGTGAAGTTGGGAAGAAATTCGTTAACATGGCAACGAGTGGAGATGCCAACCTGCTAACAATATTTAATTCAATTTATTTAATAACAAAATGGTGTTATATTAATTATATTTTAAAAATTTTTTATTGCAAATCGTGGGAAAAGGTATTAGTTTGTTTCTCACAAGAATTATAAGAACAACAACAATTCTTCTCCAGCCCTTTACAGCCCTTTGAAGTTTGAAAGTTTCACGTCTTTTTCCTAATCTTTTTGAGATGCCTATATGTTATTATTATTTTTGAAAAGGTAATCGAATTACCTTTCATTTATGTAAACTATAATTTTTTGGAGTAACTGTTACTTTTAGACAAAAATAATATGTAAGACTTTTTATATAATTTTTTCTATTCAATAATTTTGTTCTGAATAAAATGTATAATTAACCTATATAATTACTGTAATAACATCATAATCGGTGCAATATTTTAGGAGAAAACCAACAATAATACTAAAAAAATACCAATTTTTGTCAAACATGAAAACAAAGACACGCCTGCCAAATCTAAAATAGAATTTTTCTTGAAAAACAAACGTTTTTTGATAAAAGATTGTTTAACATAAAGGATAGGTAATTTGAATAGCTGTCCAATGACACCAATAAAGTACAGTTTGCAGCCATATAATTAAATACTTTATTATACATATATATGTATTACATTACAAATATTAGTTAGTTGTTAGCAGAGATAACGAGATTGGAAACTTAGAACAAAACAGCTGTTCAAAAAAACAGCCGCGTGTTGTTTCTATAAATTTTGTATGCAAACTCACCCGCCTGGTGAGTTTCGAAGACTCGACTGAAAACGGTGAGTTTCAATACAAATGTTACAAAAACAAATTTAATTGAACTAGTTGCTAGTAGAAAAGTGCTTATAATCTCTGTTTCCCGCTTTTTAAGCTGTCATTCACAAATTGATTAGTATTGGGGCGATAAAGATAAGTACTCGCAAAATTTTTACAGGTATTTATTAATATTGTTTTAAAACAGTGCTGGCCAAAACTTATACAATCATATTTTGTGCATGTGCGAAGCGTTGAGAGAGGTTTTTTTGCGGAAAAATTCTCTCTGCGCGGTACACTGAGAAGATTGTTGTTTGGGGGTTGTTAAACTTTAAATTATGCAAATGATTTTGCAATGAAAATGCGCGTCCCACCTTTTTATTGCAAATCATGCATTGCGGTCCGCCTAAAAAATTTTTAAAGAAAAAATAGTGATTCTCCCATTCCTTATTAAACATTTTGCTCAGTGCAATCATAAAATAGTCTGGTGCGATCTTGCTTCCTTGAAGTCTGCACGTCGACTGACTCACTTGATACGAACGATCGCTAGTGTCGGTGTGAAAACCCGACGACTTTTGTCGTGTACATGTGAATAGCCGAGAGAAAAAATTAGCACGCGTGCCTATGGCGTGGCCAGCACTGATGTAAAGCAAATGGACATTTTTATGCTTTTGCATATAAAATATTTGCGTATTTTCGAACCTGATTTCAGAAATAAGATTTTGCGCATAACAAAAAAATAAATAAAACGAGTTTGCTGTAAATATTTTGTCATTTGCTTCCACTTGCGACTTGTATTCTTCCCCTTAATCCATTTCTATAAAATCATTACCCGGTAGTCTGCTTAATAATATAATATTTGAACTAAATTAAATAATATTTTAATCAAATTTCTACAATCACATAAAAATACCCACAGAAATAAATTTATGCACACATTTTTCACTTCGTCTATTTATGGTGCCAACCGCTTGCAAAAAATGTTGGTGAATAATACCGTCAAAAGATAAAGCGCCACTTGCTATCTCTTTCTTTCTGCAAAAGAAATGTAGCCAAACTCACCAGTTCATAAAAAATCGATCTTTTTTTCATCTTTATCTGAAGATAAAAGAGTTTCGAATCTCATTAATCTCTGGTTGTTAGTTGGTATCTCTAGATACACAAGCGGTGGTGAGCTTAGAAGCAGAAAAAAATATGTGTCGGGAAGCAAAAAATCATAAAGTTTTATTCTAAATTGCTATTAAATAACAATAATGATACCTAGTAATTTGTCTAAAAAAGGTGCCTGTAAGGATTTTGAACATATTCTATACAATTAATTAAGTGGACATGAAAGTGAACGTGCTCATTTTGTGCTGTGAAAATTCTATCTAAAACGCAGTTTTCTAGACACAAAAATCACCTTATTTGTTTTGTGTACGTAAAGACCCCGAGGTTTTATGTAAACAAAAATTTCTTAGCAATTGTTGTTGCATTGTTCTTCGTTGCACGCACACATTCATAGCATTTTCAAGAGTTTCCAGTCTTGTAGTCTTTGACGTCGACTGACTGGTCTGTATAGGAACGATAATGTGGATGTGAAAAAACGAGTGCTGTCATGTATATGTGAATAGCCGAGAGAAAAACGATGATAGGGTGCCAATATTGGAACCCTAGAACAAAATTTGCTTTCTACGAGATGCAAGTTCTGTATACTATTTATTCTGTGGTTTTACTTAGGCTGAAAGCCTTTTTTGTTCCTTTTTTGTATTTGTTTATGTTTCGTTTTAGTTTATAGTCAATAAAAACGTTTTAAAGCACACTATAAATATGTTTTTTATTAAAAGTTTCTACATTCATAAACGTCAACAATTTGTTAAACGTCAACACCCGCGGTTTTAATTAGTTGACGTTTTCCCGAGCGCACTGTATTTTATACTTTGACGATTATTTGAATTTTTAAAAATGTAGTTTTCTACACCAGGGTAGCTCTACGGTTAAGCAATCGCGCATATTTCGTTTTATAAAAAAGTAAGGAATTTTTTTTTTATTCGCAATTTTTGCAAAAAACCTCAATACCACTTGAATAACCTACTTCAAGTGCATCTACAGACCATCATAGGTGTATTCTATAAAATAAATCATAATTATATATGCAAGACAAGTATATGGCGATCATCGACGACATTTTCATACAAATGTCGTTGTTTTCTTCGATGACAACATTGACAACATACGACAATGTTGTCTTCGACGACAATACACGACAATGTTGTCTTCGATGACATTTATTTATTTTAATATTTATGATTCAATAATTTTATAAGAATTAATTAAAAACATAAGTATCATCAATTTTCAAAACTTTTATTTTCTTTTTCTCTATTCCTTTGTTTGTTGCATCTATTTTTTATTTTTTTAAGTATAAGCCGCAACTTTGTAACAAAATTATCGTAATTTCCTTCTTTCCTTCGGCTCTCGTTGCCATATACAGTGCATTTAAGAAGTTTCCATACTGCTTAAAAGATACTTTATCCTTCGACCCATCGTAATTGTCGGACATTATTTCGATAGACAAAATTCTCTCTACCCCCGCTAGGCTTCCCGAAAGAATGCGTTTCATCACACCAGTCTGAAAAAGTTTAAAAGTGAATATTAAAATTTTAATTTTTATTTATAAGTAATTATAATTTGTTAGAAACATTCTCATTAGATGAAAACTGCTAAGATATTTTTATGACTTTAAAAATTCCGACTGCGTCAGCTCATTTGACCTTTAAATAAAATCAGTTGATGTCAATGATTTCGAATATTGATTTAGTGGAAAAAAGTTGTTCTTCTGTATAAAGACATTCGGAGTCAAAATTTCAAAAGCAAGATGGAATTTCTACAAAAGCTTCGAAAATTTCGAAGAAAAAAGCAGACTATTTGCAAAGATTGCGTGATAGTCGTATTGATGGCATAATTTCATGTTCCAATATAAATATGTTTATATATGTTTCAATATATAATAAAATTTCATAATTATTATAGGAAAATTTAATATGTCCTCTTTTTTTCTCCAACGATCTCTTCATCTAACCTTTTACGGCTTTCAGTATAATTAATAGGAAATTGAACATGCGATGTATTGCAATATCCCAAACTACGGCGCAATAAAATATTACTCTCCGCGAGCATGTTGGTTACGGCCTCTTGACTTTTTAAAATTTTATCAACTTTCTCCTCAAGTTTTAATAGTCTTGCATTGAAATCCATTTATTGGGATGGAAAAATTAATGCAAAGTAATGCCATAAGCCATATGGTTTAACAATTATACTTACTTTTTTATAGTCTTTTGATTTTAAACAATAACGTGTGATTTTTTGTTCTAATTTTTCAATCAATAACAATCTTATCAAGGCTATTTCATCTTATACATCATTTTCAGCCCTAAGTTGTTTTTTTTAATTATATGAAAATGGCGACGACAACACACGAGTCGTGACATCGTGTGACACCACAATGTCATTTATGTTGTCTTCGACGACAACATACGACCTTTTCGTCAATGTTGTCTTGTTTATTATATTGTATAGAATTCGTACGAACTTATTAATGTTCATTCGGGTCACTAGGCGTACAATTCGGGTCATAATCGTTGCAAGACAACCTGCAAGACATTGTTGCCTTAAACACAATCAGAGACGCAAGACGCAGATTCAAGTTAGGGACGCAAGAAATGGCTCGGATTTAAACCAAATGGCAGAGAAGCATTTTCGGGAAGCAGAAGTATGAAATGTCAAAAATTTCACAGTAGAGAACAATATATTCATTCTAACCAAACATCTCGAAGTTCATTCGGAGTTTATTTATTTTAATCTGTATTAAAATATATTTAAAATACATTTATATAATATATTATACAGAATAATAATAAAAAAGCAAAACAAAAATACGCACATAATTTTACAGCAGCTAAAATAGGAACAAGAATGAAATGTAAACAAACACAAACAACGAAGAAGAACAAGAACGCTTTTGCATCCGTCAAAATTAGAATTAGCTCGGATGCGGGACGCAAAATTCGGCAGCAAGCAAACAGTAGGAAGCAAAATGGAAAGCAAACTTTTTTCTCGATCTCCATAAGAGCCCGTGTAATCTTGACAGTTAAAAAATGAATCTGCGTCTTGCGTTCCTGATTGTGTTTAAGGCATGTCTTGTATCTGTCTTCAAGCGGACAGTTTGCCAGACATGTCGTCAATGAAAAATTGCTGACAAAAAATAGAAATTGTCTTGCAAGACATCATCGACGACAATGTCATCGACGCACAATGGCCGGTTTTTCAACTCAGCGGTCAAAAATCCATATCTTTTGACTCTTTTGGAATATTTTATTCCGGTTTGTTGGATTCTTCTAATCTTAAGCTTTAATGTGAGACTAAAATCATAAAAATCGATCGTTGAAAACCAGAGATATGAGAGTTTCAATCAGGGTACCTATTAAAATTTTCTTAAAAGCCTGAAAAAGAGATTATAAAAATAATACGTTTCTTTTTATTTAATGATTAAAGATTTTTTATTATCAATAACGAACATATTAATAAAATACATTAATAACCAGTAAGAAAGCTATATTCGGCCTGGCCGAATCTTAGATACCCTATACCTCAAAAGTTTTTAGGAAGTTTTAGGCATTTTAGGAATTAAGGTTTTATACCAATGCATTTTTTTATAAATGAATTTTTTATAAATGATTCTATGTTTATATGTCCTATATTCGTTTTATTTGCTCGTTTACAAATCCGAACAAAGATTATTTATACAAAATTCCATATTAATTAATAACATATTATAAAATTACAGACTTATATAAGGATTTATTTAGGACGATTGTGCCATATTACCCTTTCGTCCATGTAACCTAAAAGTATGCGCGCCACCTTCATTTTCTGCAACGTAAAATATAATAATGTCGCTTGATATTGAAATTTTATTGTAATATCTTAAAAACTAGAAGAAATATGTGGTTATAAGGAAAGCTATCTTATAATCACATTTAATCACAGACGGGTATAAATAGTAGGCGTGTTCGTTACCCGTTTTCAAAACAAAATAATTGGCTTAGTATTTTTATTATTGTGTTCAAATTTAAGCTTTATTTCCGTGGTAATAAATTTGCTTTCACGAACTATACTGTATAAGCAGTGTAAAAGTGGGCGGACTGCGCCCACTTTTGCTGTAATAATGTTTTATTAGAAAATAAGTTGTTATGTAAAGTTTGATTCAGGATGTTTATATATTTAACAATATAACCATTTGAGAACCTCTTTTACCTGTATAACCTAAAAGTGGGGGGATCACGCCCATATTTGGCAAATCAACGGATGAAGTTACTCTATACCCAGAAATGAAATTTTGTTAACATAACTAAAAAATAACGGCTGATACCACATTTTTACTAAAAAATAGGCGTGGTCGTGGACCGATTTTGCCCATTTTCAATACCAACCTGCACACCCTAAGAAACAATATTTCTGTAAAATTTCATCACGATATCTTCACCGGTGCTCCTGTGATCATGATTTCAACAGACAGACAGACAGACAGACAGACGGACAGACAGACAGACAGACGGACGGACATGGCTAAATCGACTCAGGAGGTCACGCTGATCAAGAATATATATACTTTTCTATACCTATCGACTCTATTTCTATGCGTTACACATTTCGTGACAAAGTGAATATACCCTTAACCTTAAGGTGTAGGGTATAAAAATAAGGTAATAAATAAGGAACTAATGCAAATTAAACAATTTTTCCAAAACATTCATTGCTAGAATTCCGCACATCTAGTAGTAAATTTTGTGCATCACTATCTAACTCGATTGAGCTAGATTTCCATTTTTGGCGGATTTTTGAAAAATATGAATCCGATGTGTACGGCAAAACTGCAAGCAGATCCTCATTGGTACAATATCTTGAAATTTTCCTTGTATTGTGTTCACGGAAGAATCTGTAATCCTTGTTTCTTTTTTCTTGTGCTCGTTCAGAAAGATCACCAAGTGGAAGTAGACTATTTTCAATATTTTTCTCGCCATGATAAAGAATTTTATGAATTGTTGATGGCATATTCCTCCAGGGATATTTTTCGTTGTAAATTTCTGCGGTTTTCTTTGCATATTTACCAAATTTTTTGGCATCAATCATCCTGCTGCTTGCTATAACTTCTATTATTATTTTGAATCGCTTAATTAATTCAATGTCCACTCCTGTAATGAAAGCTGCCGTCTCAAGATCTGAGAAAAATCTTCTAGCGGTGTTTCCATCATTCGTATTTCCCTCTCCTTGTTTTGGCTGGTCAATTATTAGCCCTATTTCACGATATTGTTCCTGTATTTGGCTTTTTTCAGCTTCCGTTTCTCCATATTCACTGCATTTTGTCTAACCGTTCCTGTTGCTCCGAATTCTAAATCATACCCCAATTTGAGTATATGTTCCATGAAACGAATTCTAGTGTGAAAAGGCGACAATCCGAATTCGTATGCCTCTTCAGAATAATTGGCATCTGTTGGTGCTTGGCTTAGTGTACTCGCGGTTTGATGGCATATAATACAGCTAGAGGATGCCTTAGTATCTGTTTACGCCAAACACTCATTCTGACTCCACCGCATACCCCAGCGCGGCTCTTTCGCCCTCCCAGAGAAAGCAGCGCCATCTGCTCCCCTGTAGATGCACATGCATTGCACGTCGGTCAGCGCAGCCAAACTCCTCGACTGCGACCTGCCAACTCTTGACAGGTCAATGAGTTTTTTGATGACTTCCGCCCCCAACTTAACTCACTTGACTTTCGCGTCTTAAGCCTTGCTTGTGATCTCGACCGGTGCACTTAACTTACTTGTTTTTTCATTGTGATCGACTCGCGAGTGTTTCATCATCAAAACCACAATCATCAACATCCCCACATTCCCCCCCCCCCCAGAATACTTCCCCCGTCTCCTCCAATTCGTGTGTTTCTGTACATCAAGTACGAACACGTTCAGTGACGTCACGTGTTTTCTGTACTCGAAGTACAAAACACGTTCCGTGACGTCACGGCTACACACAATAAATCGCTCTCCCATCGCAAGTGAAGCTTCTCCACACAGTAGCGTTTCCCCTTGATGAGTAGCAATTGCAACTCATCAAGCAACTTACTTTGTCTTGTAAATACACATGGTAATTTACACTGTGTGACAAAAATAAAATATCAATACGTATTTTTCACAATTGTTTGAGCTTTATTTCAAGTTTTTTCCCAAGTTTAATTCAACGCGAATTAAACTAATAACACTGGCCGACTGCCATTTTGTAACGGGCTGTTTGACAACATATTCTAACGGATTTTGGTCCGCGGATTCCAAAAATGAAGCACATTTACAAAAATTTACAGGTACTTCAATGCTTTACTGCTTTCATCCAGAGTCTATACGAAGGTTTTCATTAATCCGAGCTTAATATGAAGAGGCGGCAGAATAACACCCTTCTTACTAATGGTGCAAATTTGATGTTATCGCGGTCTATGATATGCTCATTTCTCGCAGGTCAGTATTTTCATCGAAGATGCACTTCTTGAACTCTCATCTAGGCTTCTTCCTGGAAAATTTGGGTGCAGTAAGCGACAAGCATGGGGAAAGATTCCACCAGCAAATGATGGCAATTGAAAAGCGCTATGAAGGATCCTGGGGTGCAACTATGATGGCGGACTATTGCTGGCGTTTGACTAGGGAAACACCAACCCACTTATATAAGCGAAGACGCACAAATAAAAATCATTTTTAATTTAAAAAGTATTTATTTATCTTTTTTTTCACAATTTAGTATTTTTTGCGAAAAGCACTAAATTTACTTTAACGCGCACCAAGAAACCATTTCTGTGCAGGTATTATTTTTGATATTAGGCTTAAAACTCGCGTAAATGTGCAATCTATCGATATAAAAAATGAAAAGGGTAAAAAAGTTTCGGGAACATATTTTTACATACAGATATATAGCAGTTTTTTGTCTTTTTTCTTAAAAAATTCCTCTTTTGAAGTTACGATTTCAGCAAAAGCTTTTAAACTATCTTTCGGAATTTAAAGTAATGTATGCAAAAAATATGCGTGCATCCTTCCTCTTTAATTAAATCTTAATTGTAATCGAATCGGTTACATATGTCACTTGTAGTGGCTCTTAAAGTGGATGGACCTTAACGTAAAGTGGCCAAAAAATTAAAAACCGATTATCTCGAAAACGGCTCATTTAATTTTTTTTATTTTATCATTTTTGGAATCAGCGGACCAAAATTCTTTAGAATATGTTGTCAAACAGCCCGTTACAAAAAAAAAGTGTTAATTTGTAGGCTAGTGTAATTTTCCGTCATACTTTCATTCGCGAATTAAAGTGTGTTTTTCCGATTTAATTCAACTCGAAGTAAATTGGCATTTTCTCGTGATACTTCCAATCGTTGAATTAAAGTACTTTTTCCCGATGTAATTCAACTTGAATTAAACTAAATAGTTTCCCCGGTATACTGTCATTCGCGGATTAAAGTACTTTCCGATTTATTTCAACCGCGCTTTAAAGTGTTTTTTCCAAACTTTAATTCACGCGAATTAAATTAATATTCTCCGATTTATTTCAACCGCGCTTTAAAGTGTTTTTTTCCAAACTTTAATTCACGCGAATTAAATTAATATTTTTCTGATTTATTTCAACCGCGATTTAAAGTGTTTTTTCCAAACTTTAATTCACGCGAATTAAATTCATTTTCTCGTCATACTTCTGGCCGCGAATTGAAGTATTTGTGCTACGTTTGATTTGACTCGAAGTAAATTAATAGGTCTTCGCTGTACGTTCCACGGCGAATTCAAGTTTAGTTCGACTTGAATTGAATTGAATTGAATTAAAGATTCTAATTTAACCCCCTGTATAAATCAACCCTCGTTTCACCCCCAACTCGTGAGTTTAACTCAATATCCAAAATTTCTCCATTCCTCGTTTCGGTAAAGTACTTCAATGGGCCTCCTCACTAAATTTATAAGCGTGTCCAAAACGCTAGAAGAATTCGAAGACAAATATAACCGCATTCCGGAACGCGACCACTCGGGTTTCTCACTGGCCACTCACCAGGAGGAACTAAAAGCGGTCTGGTCAGACCTGAAAGGCGCATATGCCTCATGCCTGGAGTACCTCATATCCACGGCTGAGGAAGACGCAGATGCGCGAAGCGCCATTCTAACCGTGGTTAAGACCAAGTACCGGCGGTGTTACCAGGTTTACGTGCGTTTCTCCGCGAAAGTGAGTGAACAGCAGCATCTCGTTGCCCCCAGTTCCTCTTCGTTGTCGTTGTCGGTTTCTTCTCCCATGACTCCGACGAACTTCTCAGGTCACAACATCAGCTGGCCACCGTGTGACACTGATGTATTCAATGGTGACTACGAGTCATGGCCGACCTTTCGTGATATGTTCTCCGCGCTCTATATCCTGAACAATCGACTGTCTCCGGTCGAAAAGTTGTTTCACCTCAACCAAAAGACCCGAGGTGAAGCAAAGGAAATAGTTCAAAAGTCCCCCCTCATAGATAACGGATTCGATCAGGCATGGAGGAATCTTACCGATCGGTTCGAGAATAAACCTATACTTGTTAACGTTCAACTCCGAACGTTATTCTCCCTTACTCCAATCCACAAGGAGTTGCGATCAAACGCCTCCAACGAGAGATCAACAACTGCCTCTCGGCTCTCACGTTGTACGATGTCGATCGGCAACACCCGCTTCGCCAATGCCCACGTTTTCTGGCTATTAATGTAGACACGTATTGGGCGACAGTTCAAAGGATCCAATTCTGTACGAATTGTTTGGCACACTCACATCAAGTGAAACATTGTAAAAGTGTGTTCACATGCAGGTCGTGTAATCAACGACATCATACACTATTACATCGCGAGTTGGCTTCGGCCCCCCAATCGAACTCTCGTTCGAACTCTACCCATACAACCTCGCGGCCCGACTCCCCGTCTTATCGCGGTCCAAGTGCTGCTCAGCACAGCTTGCCGTCAAACCGCCCTTCGCAATCTCGAGCGAATCCCTCTGCCCCTACTATACAGTCTACTGAAGCCCCCTCAACATCAAATGTGCTTACTTGCTTCACCTCCCGAAGCAAGCAAGTGCTACTCGCTACCGCGATGGTTCACATCTGTCATCGTAACGAGTCCTACCTCGCTCGTGCTCTCATCGACCCTGGCTCCGAAGCCACCTTTCTGTCAGAGCGCGTACAAAAACACTTGCGACTTCCGACGACTACGGTCCAAGCTCAAGTCGTCAGCGTTAATGAAACCGTTACAGCCGTGTTGAACAACCTTTGCAAGTTTAGCATCGGCTCCCCCCGATCGCCCGGACTGTGCATTGAAGCCACGGGTCTCGTGCTTCAAAAACTAACCGGCAACCTACCGGTCTGCTCCCTTGACCAGACCCTATCCGATTCTCTTCCGAACCTACCACTAGCTGATGATCGCTTCTGCCAAAGCGATCAGATAGATGTCTTGATTGGAGCGGACATCTTCCCCCTTATCCTGCTGGACGGTATCCTACGGAATATCTTGGGCTCTCTCATCGCCCAGGAGATCGTTTTCGGGTGGATCCTCACCGGTCCGCTTTCTCAGGCCCCCCGGCTCCAACTACTTCTACCCGATTTTCCGTCAGCTTGAACGTCGCTGGGACTTGGAAGAAGCTCCCAAGCAACGTCTTTGCACTCCAGCCGAGCCAGTCTGCGAAGATCTTGATGCAAACACCACCCAAAGGCGGCACGAAAAGGAACACTGTCTCCACCCTCCAATACTCTTGATACTGTGGAAACCAAACTGGAAGCAAAACCAGTGAAAGCCAATTTCGCTTACTTCCCTCACTTTGAAGACTTGCTGGAAAGATTCTCTTCTTTGCCACGAGCTCTTCGCGTGTTGTCTTACGTGTTTAGGTTTCTACATCATACCCACCCGAAGTATCGTTTGTCCTCTCGTCGACACGATACCGCTATTGACTCCGATGAGATCCAGCATGTCAAAACGGGACTGGTTATTCTCGCACAAAAGGTACATATGAATATTTGCTAATGAATATCGTTCTCTCGATATGAAACAAAATCTACCCCCCAAGAGCCCCATTCTATCGCTCAATCCATTCTTATCCATAGATGGATTGGTACGCGTCGGTGGCCTTCTATCCGCGTGTCCGTCACTCTCCTATGACGAACGCCATCCCATTTTCCTTTCTTACAGCTGGGTGGTAAGCATTGGTAAAAGATGCAGGGTAAAATTACGCGAATACAGCCCCTGCTCCTGCAGGGCACTTAGCCTCTATCTTATCAGGACCGAAGTACGTGGTGAAGAACCACATCCTGCTAGAGGTGCCACCGCTTTCGCTGAATACTTCGGATCTAGACTTGATTGTCGATAAACTCATCACCCCTAATCCAGAGTGTGACGCGACCCGTGCTCATTGGATGGTTGGCAGTCAGGGGGTATACTGAAGTAACGGTGGGCTTACCACGGTATGGGGCGCTGCCGTGGCGGACGACCCTTTCCCCTAACTATGGCCTTGACTGCCTGCGAGTGCTAGTACGAGCAGACAGTCGTACGAAACAGATGATGGAAAAAAACAACAAAAGCCACAAACAAAAACGGACTCCCCATTGTTGACGACCACAGCAAACGTAACGGACAACTCTAAGATACGTGAAACTATCTACGGTACTAGCTCGGAGGAGGAGCTTCTTGCCTCCAGCCAGGAAACAATAGTTTCAACCAAACCGTCCACGGTTGAGGTAGACGCAGCTCGACCGGTAGGCCGGTATCTAAAAACAAACCCGAGAGCAAGGTCATGAGGTCTCGCTACTCCAAGGCCGTCCACATATTGGCCAAGATCACGGGTAATGAGGAGGCCGGGAAAGTGGATGAACGGGACCTTGCTGACAAGGTTAAATACCTAGCGGTGTCGAAGAGTACAGTAAGTACCAGGCCACCATGAAGAAGACTCGCGAAGCCAACCCTCGTTCGCACCCTGAACGACAGGCTGCCGCTAAGCGCAACAGATCCGCCGAGGAGGCGGGAAACGCTCGCAAGAAGAGCAAAGGCTCAGCGACCGCCTCCTCATCATCAAAATCGGCTCATAACAAGACCACTAGTGAATTGGAAGACGCACCATCCACTAGTAAGGCTGCACTGCTATCCACCGGCAGGTCTACCTTTAGCACGGTCCTGAAAAACGACCTACACGTAGAACTAATAGACGGCACTACCAAAAGTGGACGGAGGGTCCAAGAGAGGTGGGGAGAAATCGAGGCACGGCTGACCATAATGTTGAACGATTTCCTGTTGGGTCACCCGGATGAATCCCCTTCACTCTTCGACTCCTCGGATGTCTTTAGGGGATGCCGAATCATCAAGTGCGAGGATAGATTCTCCCTCGAGTTCTTGACGCGCAGCGTGGCCGAGATCAGTCGGGCATGGGACGAGCTAAGCTTGCAGCTCATCCCTGCTAAGGACATTCCGAGATCTCCGGTGGCCCGCATTTGGATCCCCAATATCGCCATCGACAAGGACAAGTTGCTCCAGTGCCTACGGCTTCAAACCCGCAATCTCGAGATGCGAGACTGGCGTATCTACGGGAGGAAAAACCGCAGCCTAACGGTCGCTCCTTCCTTTCGTACATTCCCGCATGAATGCCTGACATCGCTTTCGAGTTAGGAGTTCAAGATTCGGTTTGGCATCAGGCATGCCAAGCTGAAAATCTTCTCACAAGCGGAGGCGGAAGCGGGGATTGAAGGGTTGGAGGACGTTATGTCAAGCACCCTCAACTTTGAACCAAAACCTTAGACATCAATGGTTCGTGTCGTACAGCTGAATTTAAGACACTCAAAGAGTGCAGCTGAAAATTTAGCTGTTTTCCTCGCGGAAGAGGAAATAGACATAGCCATTACTCAAGAGCCTTGGGTGCATAGCAGCACTGTTAAAGGGCTATCTCTGCATACGCATCAGTTATTCTACAAGGTAAATTGTGATAAACCGCGCGCATGTATTCTAATCAAAAAATCATTTAACGCTTTCTTTTGTTCTAATCTTAGCTCCCCTGATCTAGCGGTTATCAGACTAACGGACACCACAGGTCAAGGGATCTTCGTTGCATCTGCCTACATGGCACACGACCAATCAGCCCCACCAGTCGAAGTGGAGGCCCTCACAGCGGAAGCAGTTCGGACGGTCTGCGGCCTTATCATCGGGTGCGACGCCAACGCCAGGCACACCGTATAGGGCAGCTCGGAGGTCAACGACCGCGGTGAGTCACTTTTTCAATATATCTTAAATTCCAATCTTTGTATCAGCAATAGAGGAAATTCCCCCACCTTCATTTTTCCGCGGTCGGAGAATTTTGACGGCTGGCAGGAAGTTCTAGATATCACTCTTGTCTCTGACAATGTCGACTCGTCGGTTGTAAACTGGAAGGTGTCGGAGGATCTTTCATCCTCAGACCACAGAAGGATTCTCTTCGACATCTCTCTCGATCATCCTCAGCCAGCTCCTTTTAGAAATCCGAGAAGGATTGAGTGAACTCGCTTCAAGTCCATTCTCTCCTCCAATCTAAAACACCCTCCCGCAGAATCGATGTGTATAGAAGAATTAGAGGACGCATCGAACAAATTCGAGAAGGCGATGAAGGGTGCATTCAAGATCTCCTGCCCGATCTCCAGGGGTAGGGAGACATACCCACCCTGGTGGTCGACGGAGTTGAGTGACATGAGGAGGGAAACCAGACGGGCTTTCAATCAATGTTACTCGACTAGAAACTGGGCACCGTATAAGGACTGCCTTAGAATCTACAAAAAAGCAATTAGGGAACCAAAAAGTAAGTCATGGTCGCTATTCTGCGAATCAATTGAAAACATCAAGGACTCGGCAAGACTTGCCAAAATCCTATCTAAATCCCACTCCAATCCCACGTTTCTGAAACGTGCACATCCCTGGGGAGGAAGCAAGCAGATCCCTAATAACCGCAACGAAAATCAGCTGGGCGATTTCCGGCTTTTCTCCCTACAAATCTCCAGGTCCTGACGGCATAATGCCAATCATGCTCCAAAAAAATGAGGAGGTGGTTATGCCCTGGCTTGTACCAATCTTCCGGAACAGCCTTCGACTAAGTCACATCCCGGCAAGCTGGAAGAAGGCTATTGTAGTCTTCATCCCAAAGGCAGGTAGGACAGGCCACGAATCGGCCAAGGACTATAGGCCGATTTGCTTATCATCCTTTGTCTTAAAGACTCTAGAGCGGATTTTGGATGCTGAAATAAGGGGTGGTCTAAATGTAGACTCCATCTCATCAGCCCAACATGCCTACATCAAGGGCAAATCCACGGAGACTGCGCTGCACGAGGTAATACACTGGCGGCCTTTCTAGACATAGAAGGGGCATTTAACAACGTCAGTTTATGCAGTATTCGTGACTCAATGGAGGAACTGGGTATCGACGAAACTATTCGAAACTGGACCTCATCACTGCTAAGCACACGCATAGTCGAGGCTTCCTGGGGTGGCCTGCAGTTGACCAGACACATTCAACGAGGTACTCCGCAAGGTGGGGTTCTATCACCGCTGCTGTGACTACTGGTGGTGAATTCCATACTAAAAAAGCTTAACACCGGTGGTGTCAAGGCCGTAGCATACGCGGAAGACGTAGTCACATTAGTATCAGGCCTATTTCCATCAATGTTGAGTGAGATAATGACCAGGGCTCTGGGAAAAATCTGCCAATGGGCAACCAGCTACGGCCTAGCAGTTAATCCAAGCAAGACAGAGCTGGTATTATTCACTGCGCGAACTAAGATCCCAACGTTCAATCTTCCCCGTTTGGATGGAACCGAAATCAAGCTATCAAGACAGGCTAAGTATCTGGGTCTAATTCTTGACAGCAAACTAAACTGGAAAGCAAACATCGAACAAAGGATTAAAAAATCGTGCGCGGCCTTTTATGCCTGCAAAAAAATGTTCGGTAAAACCTGGAGCCTCAAGCCGAAAGTAACTTTATGGACCTATAAAGCGGTTGTCAGGCCTATCTTAACCTTGGTGTGGTGGACGGCCACACCCAAGGCATATCAACGGCAGAGACTATCAAGGATACAGCGGATGGCTTGTGCCGGAGCCGTGGGAGCTCTGAGGTCGTGCCCGACGGAGGCTCTCAAAATCATTCTATATCTCTTGCCGGTCGATTTAGAGATAAAAAGCATAGCCACAGCTAGTGCCCTTAGACTAAGGGAGCATAACTGCTGGAAATCTAGAATCAACGGTCACAGCAACATCTTGGAACTGTCGGTCAAAGCAAGTATTCCGAGAGAGACTGACTACCTCAATCCGTCCATCAATTTTTCCCGCAAATTCAACGCTATCTTTCCCTCAAGGGCCGCCTGGCGCGGGGACGAGCTGGTGAATGAATTTGATATCCCCATATTCACGGATGGCTCCAAAATGGAGGCGGGAACTGGAGCCGGAGTATTCTCGGAGAAACTGGGACTACATCTAAGCTTCAGACTACCGGATTATGCCAGGGATTATGCCATCTCAGATGCCAGCATCAGTCCGAGCAAGAAGATAGGAATCTTCTCCGATAGTCAGGCCGCCATCAAAGCTTTGATAAGCGTGGAGACTAAATCGAAACTGGTACAGCAGTGCAGCGACATCCAGTCGCGTCCATCACCATCCTGTGGGTTCCCGGTCATAGGAACATCTACGGCAACGAGATGGCTGATGAACTTGCTCGGAAAGGTGCAAGTCTAAATCCTCAACTAGCCCTGCAAGTCTATACCCCTTACAGGGCGGCAATCGCAGGAATACGAAAGCACTACTTAAATCTGGCCTCAGCCAGATGGAAATTCTGTTCAACCTGCAAAGTATCGAAACAACTATGGCCCTCCTACGATATTGGGAGGACAACTTATCTTCTGTCCAAACCCAGGAAAGATACTGCCAGAATTATTGCGGTACTGACTGGCCACTGGCTGGTAGGTCGGCACGCAGGTAGGCTGGGCCATAGCTACAACTCGTTCTGTCGCAGCTGCATGGACCCCAGCGAGGAAGAGACGGTAGAGCATTACCTCTGCTTTATCTCGCAGCAGAATGGCATTTCTGGGGAAACCCTTTTTCAAGGACTTAGCCAATCTACCCAACGTCAAGCTTGACAGTCTCTTATCATTCCTGAACAGGACGAAATGGCTGTAGAGCTCGCCAGCGCAGCACTCCCGAATACCCCACCGGCTATAGTTTCACGTGGTATTAAAATGGCACATCTGTGCTACTTAGCCCTGCCCCCCAGGCGTTGGGGGCAAGGCGCCACCTAAACTAACTAACTAAACTAACTACAGCTGCAAGTTCACCCGATTATTGGTTCGCTTCATCCATGACATCAGTCTGCATGCAGGGAACCAACTGATGTTGCGCTTGTTACGTACGCAACATTGGATACCCAAGGCCAAGAACCTCGCCAAAGCCACGATTCACACATGCAAACCTTGTGTCCTTCAGAGGAAACAAGTGCGCACACAAATCATGGCCGCTCTACCCCCTGAGCGGACAACCATCTCTCGCCCGTTTGCTGCCACCGGTCTAGATTTCGCTGGACCGTTTGATATCAAAAAACTACGCTCGGAGGGCATGCCTCATCGCCAAAGGCTATGTCTGTGTCTTCGTCTGTTTCGCAACGAAGGCCATACATCTTGAAGCGGTCAGTGATCTGTCGACTCCGACATTTCTCGCCGCCTTCAACCGCTTCAGCGCCCGTCGCGGATGCCCCAAGGATGTTTACTCGAACTTCGTGGGAGCCTCCGGAACGATTGGAAGATCTTCCTTCAACCATCGCACGAAGCGGTCACCTCACAGTGTGCCTATCAGCAGCTCAAATGGCATTTTATACCCGCGGCCGCGCCTCATATGGGCGGTCTCTGGGAAGCTTGCGTTAAAAGCTTCAAACTCCATTTCCGAAAGTTTGTCGGCAACATCCACTTCAGCTTTGAAGAGTTCTCTACCACTCTCCAGGATCGAAGCCTGCCTCAACTCGAGACCGCTTAGCAGCATATCCGACGATCCATTGGATCTACAGCGTCTAACGCCCGGCCATTTCCTCATCGGTGGCCCTCTGCTGGCTCCCGCAGAACTGGCGGTACTAAACTGCCCCCTCAAGATTTTTAATAGATGGCTAAAAGTGAAAGCCATCTATCAACAATTCTGTACTCGGTGGAAACACGAGTACCTCACCGAAATCCACAAACGCAGCAAATGGAAGGTGCCCCAACCAGACCTTAAAGTTGCAGATCTTGTGGTGTTACGCGATGACAACCTCCCTCCAACGCAATGGAGACTCGGTCGCGTGACCCACCTTTATCCCGGTGACGACCACAGAACACGCGTCGTCGACATCCGAACTGAGAAAGGAACCATTACTCGTCCCCTTAGTAAATTAACGGTACTCTCCTCTTAAGATCGCATCTTAAGGATGTTCGCACCCCAGCGAACTCTCCCCGCCAATGTCATTACATTGTTCCCATCATACGCTCCATCCCCAGCGAGTGCCACGCACTCCAGTGCTCCCCCCTTACATATTCATGTTAATAACTGGAACTGTCTGCATGTAAGGTGGAGACATAGGCGCTGCCGTCCCTGAGCAGCGCACCTTAGTTTCACGAATGCAGCCCAATCTGCTGGTCACTCCCCCCCATGGAGTCCCTGACCAACACGATGATTCAACCCCCGAATCATCGCGTATTCGTGACTAAGGCGAAACTCCCTTTTTCGTGTGTCTCTAACCTGAGCAAAGTTGCAGTACTGCAAGGCGGGAGGTATGTTTACGCCAAACACTCATTCTGACTCGACCGCATACACCAGCGCTGCTCTTTCGCCCTCCCAGAGAAAGCAGCGCCATCTGCTCCCCTGTAGATGCACATGCATTGCACGTCGGTCAGCGCAGCCAACCTCCTCGACTGCGACCTGTCAACTCTTCACAGGTCAATGAGTTTTTTGATGACTTGTGATCTCGACCGGTGTACTTAACTTACTTGTTTTTTCATTGTGATCGACTCGCGAGTGTTTCATCACCAAAACCACAATCATCACCATCCCCGCATTCATCACCCAAACCACAATCATCACCATCACCACACGATCACCATCATCACGGTCATCAACACAAGCACCAACCTCATTTCCACCATCATCATCCACACCACACCGTACATCAAACCATCGGTAAGTCTTTCAATTCCCCCGTCACTCTAACACCTTATATTATATATCGGTGTGTTGCGCTTACCTGTGCACTAGGGTGGTCCTGAGCTATAGGGGCCGAAAATTTGGTTGAGTTTTTTTTTCTTACCCTCTTAAAATATAATAGTAGGCGAGATCGGACATCGGGAACCCGTGCCGCATCAAGGACAAAGTTTTCAAATTTCAGTACAATCGTAAATTTTCAAATTCCGAATTTTTTTTTGTTTACCCTCTTAAAATATGATTGTAGGTCAGGAAATGATATGTGCGAAATTTCAGCGAGATCGGACAACGGGAACCCGTGCCGCATCATAGACGAAGTTTTCAAATTTCAGTACAATCGTAAATTTTCAAACATTTTTTCCAAATTTTTTTTTGCTGACGAAAGATGAAAATAATAAGCAGTTCATTTTACAAGTACTAGAAGATTATCGGCAACGCTATCCAGATGCGAATAAATCAACCTTAATGAAAGGCGTACATTAACAAATACATATGTAATATTTTATAAGATATTACAATTAATTTTATAATAATAACGGTCACAAAAGCTCGGATTCATAACTTTTAAATTTTCGGAAAGATTTGAATTATTATTTCGAAAAATGTACTTTTCTACACCACGGTAGAACTTCTGTTAAATGCGGCACGGGTTCCCGTTGTCCGATCTCGCTGAAATTTCGCACATAACATTTCCTGACCTAAAATCATATTTTAAGAGGGTTAAAAAAAAAAAATTTGGAATTTGAAAATTTACGATTGTACTGAAATTTGAAAGCTTCGTCCTTGATGCGGCACGGATTCCCGTTGGCCGATCTCGCTGAAATTTCGCACATAACATTTCCTGACGTAAAATCATATTTTAAGAGGGCAAAAAAAAAATTTGGAATTTGAAAATTTACGATTGTACTGAAATTTGAAAACTTCGTCCTTGATGCGGCACGGGTTCCCGATGTCCGATCTCGCTGAAATTTCGCACATAACATTTCCTGACCTACTATTATATTTTAAGAGGGTAAGACCGAAAAAATTTTGATTTTGAAAATTAAGAACCACCCTACTGTGCACACATCCCCCAAACAAACAATATCAGTTAAGGCTTGTCCGACTTTTCCATCAATCATGGTCAGCAGAAGTTTGAAATTTATTTGAATAATATGTCCATGATACTCAAATAGCAGCGGCTGAAGTTCACCAATTTGCCTCCTAATTTTATTAACTTCTTCGGTTATCACATCTTTAGTCTCCTTTTTGAATGCAAATTTAATTGGTCTACAATATTTTGTTGATGAAGGTGTCCCATTCTTCCATATATCAATCGGTACATATTTGTCGATTGACGTTCAGCCTCAGTGCTATTCCTCCTTAATCGCAAAAGAACGAATGATATCATGAACAAATTGGTGTCTGTTGAATTATCTGCATTAAATTGTTTATACTGCTTCTGGCCAAATGATCCGTCCCCATTTACAAAGGAGGGTAAGGTTGCAATCGCCAAGACTTTTCACATAAGTCTCTTCTAATGAAAGCAATAATCTGTTCGCAGTATGTTCTAGAATCTAGATTCTAGAATCTAGAATATCTTGTAATTTCACCTCTGCTGAACTTGCAGTAATTTCAATTGCTTTTTTTGAGGGTAGGCACTCCGTTTTAATTGAAATTATCTCGTCATATTTTGGAAACACGTTGCATTTCTTTGCATTAGTTCGTTTGCGTAATTCTTTGTATTGGTTTTTTGTTAATTTCAAATCCAAAAATAGCGCAAATGCTTCCTCAGGAGTAAACTTATTTTCATCAGTGGGAGTTGGAACACTGCTCAGTACCCTTTTGACGCGTCTGGGGCTCGCTTTTATTATTTTCTCAATTACTTCTATCTACAAGTTAGATATTTTCTTTTTATATGTCTCTTCTTGATCGCATGAGTCAAAAAAAGGATCACTTAGAATATGCGAAGTAACATCTTCGTCGTCTTTTCGTAAGAAGTAAATATCTGCCAAATTTTTATATGTGAACTTAGCCATGTTTTTGCCAAGAATATGGAAACTCGATGAACGCAACTCTTTAAATACTCTTTCCGTCACGGATTCGAAACCATTATTATTTTTTAGAGCTAAAATAATTAGCACGGTAACCGTGCCATTATTATTTTTCTAATTATATTATTTTTTACCTATGCACATGTAATACCATTACCTGTTACCCATTTATGAGAAATTTTTATGTGCCAAAATTTTCCATTTTACAAGTAAAAAATATTAGGACAGGTTTATAGTACATATGCAATAAGAGCTAATTACCTGATAATTAAAAAACCTAATTAGTGCAAATATACATATAATTTGAAAGAAAAGTATAACACCAACAAAGAAAAAAATAACGGAAAGCATGTTAAAAACGTTTGCAGTGTGTGACTTTGACTCATATAATGGGCTCTAGTGCCCGGTGGGGCAAACCGATGCAAACAAAATGGGTATGGGCTTTTAGAGAAAACTTTCAGCTTTACAATGGTGTAAAATTCGTTTTGGAGCCTTTTGGAGCAAAAAAGTCCTGCTCCAAAATACGACGAAATTTAACCAAATTTGGAGCATTTCTGCAATTCTTGTTACGTAATAACTATACCATAGTTTACACTAAATTGTAACAACATTTGACAAAGAATATATCCAATATATACCAAGAATTTAATAAAAAAAACCGAAACTTAATATCTGAAATATTGACAGAGATATGGATATCTAAATCTGGGAAAAGTTGAGAAAATGTGTTTATTTTATTTGAAAATAAAAAGTGCTGCTTTTTATTGCATAGTTACTAATGAAATAATCAAGATAAAGCTGTAATTTTTTGGCTCCCTAGGTTCTCAGGTTTCTACTTTCATATGACCTAACCCATTTTGAAATCGGTGACATTGAAAAAAATGACTTTTGGCCGCTAAGTTGAAAAACCGGCCACTGTGCGACGATGTTTTTGGCAGGGTGGTTCAAACAATGTTCGTAGTGTAATATCCGCATATCTGTTCCCATAAACCATGTATTTACATTACAATTTTCACACACGTTTAGATATTGCCTTCGATTCTTCCCGCAGCAACATATTTTTATTAAAAAAAATGCAACCTTTGTTTCTGTAAAATGGTTTGTCACATATGTACATAAATTTATTCGTAAATATTTATAAGTTATCTTATTGGCTGTATACGAAATATGCATGTTGAAAAAAAGTAATCAAATTGAATTGAATTTGAGGAAATGAGAAAGTTCTCAGTACGTATAATTCTTTTAAAAATTTGGTATGTTAAACAAATAGTTATTTATATCAAGGAACATTAAAGCAACATCAAGCAACACTTAAAAATTACTCAAGGTACTCTTAAACAAACAGCACCCTGAAGGATGTTTGGCTTCCACACCAAACTTCACCTTTTCATTTTCAGTTCAGAATTCAACTCTATATTTTCGATTTGATAAAATTTTAAACCCCAAATTAAAGTCAACAGCGTTCAATATGAAACTTGAGATACGATGATTTATTTTTTGACAGCAGTAACTGTTATTGATGTCCAGAACAACACTTTTAAAAAGCCTTTTTTTCTCAATCTCCAGATTGTGCTTGTCTATAGCCATAGATCTGTGTGTTTTTGGGATTAATATGTTAGAGATGACGAGCTACGATGAATTTCGGTTTAATTCATAGTATAGAGCGAATCAGGATTTCGTTGCTTTATTCTGGTTCTGAACGTCGTGAATTGCGGCTGGGTTGTTTAGTGACAACCCTCAGATACGCCATTACAGTGTGCGGTATGGTATATATTAGTATGTCCGTTAGCGGGCATGGTGCATTGTTTGCCTAAGTGCTTCAAATTCTTGATGGGCGGCTCATTGGTAATTGTTGAGAAGTCGAACTATGTTGAGAAATGAGAGATATTTTCGAATTGATAATGTTTATGTTGCATGAATTGAATTACAATGGAAACAAATATTGAACCCCATCCCGTCCCCATCCCTCTACTAAAGGTATTAAAACTTACTCTCTGCTGCAAACTCATGTGCGAGATAGCTGGCAAGCCAACGCAGCTGCGTAGAATATTCTCGATTGCGGCTCGCTGACGAAATAATGAATTTACAACCTGCGTCCCGCGCGGCACCAATGGCGCCTTGCAAAGGTAACTCAACAGCGATAACACTGGCTTGAAGGGTACCCAAGGAGTATCTGCCTGTGAGTTACTCTTGATATTGATGCGTGAACAGAGCTCACCCAGAATTACCAAATCCAATATCAGAGGTGCGGCTAGTAGTGAATCTTCGCAAGTGTTGTGTATGACAAGTGTATTGTGGCCACCCATCATAATCTCAGAAGTGTATTCGTCCATGGCACGCTTGCTGTCACCTACATAGGGTACGTATTTAATAACCACCACATGATCTGGATGCTCATTTTCCTTGTATAATATCTTGTTAGATTCTACCATGTCATCCACTACGTTGCTCTTGGAGATCTAGCGTAAATTAAAGTGACTTATTTGCATAAATTTATTTCATTCAATTATTTCTAAAGTTTTAATTCTATGTAAACGCTACAACTAGGATAAATGTACTTGTTTTAATTACATTTCAATATATGTACTATGCAATTCTTTACCTAGTATTTAACTAATTAGTCTTCAAGTGCTAGCGACTTTCATTTCAGCTTTCAGAATATAATCACAGAATAAATAGTATACAGAAGTTGCATCTCGGCCTGCGATACCTTTTCACTTTATGGTGCGGTCGGAACAACTGAGGGGAGATCAAACTACGAGAGAGCAAGCGTGAACAGAGAGAAGCAATCACGAACAAAGAGAAGCAACGAGAGTGCAAGCAGAAAACGTTTATGTGTGCGTTTTGCTAGACTGTGTCGTGAATTCACGTGGTGTTGACAAAATTTTGTTTCAAGCTTTAGATTTCTGTATTTTGATTTTCTTCCTTTGAAAGTCTCATATTTTAGATTGCATAGTGCAGCATCAACAAGAGTTACTCGTTAATTGTAGTGCTCTAGTAAAAAATTACGATAGGGAAAAATTAAATATTGCCGGCACTTTGGATCAACAGCGGCGGTATTTCATTTTGAAAGAAAATTTTACTGTCATTATACACAAAATAGGGTATTTCGAAAATATGTACCTCCCAATTCCTGTTAGAGGACCCTTGGTCACAAGTTACCACTTTAACTATGATGCCAGAAGTGTTCAAAAATGTTAAATTTCATAAAATGATTTTTTTCATATATTGGCAGAAAATCCATTTTTCAACCCCATTTTCCTCAAACCCATCCACTAAATCTAGTTTGGAATTGTATCGCAATTCCCTTCTCATCGCCATTTCATCCATGAGCAGAATAATATTTTTTTTTCGTACTGGTTCAAATCCCAAGCACTTCTTTTTTTTATTAACTCCAACTTATGGGATGGGCAGACAGCTGAGGAGAAGATCAAACAACGTGTGAAGCTTCGAGAGAGCTTGTTTTGCGAAAGAAATAAAAAAAAGGAAAAATAACCATAAACATTAATGGGAATGATATTGTAGTCAATATTGATCAACTAATCAGATATATTGTTTCGCCTAAATTATTTTCAAAAAACAAAAAGTGATTCTCCCATTCCTTATTAAACATTTTCCACACTGCATTCATAAAACAGCGTGGTAGTATCTTCCTTGCTTGATGTCTGCACGGCAGAGATAACGAGATTGGAAACTTAGAACAAAACAGCTGTTCAAAAAAACAGCCGCGTGTTGTTTCTATAAATTTTGTATGCAAACTCACCCGCCAAAAGGGTAAACAAAGGTTTGTTTACCCTTTTGGCGGGTGAGTTTCGAAGACTCGACTGAAAACGGTGAGTTTCAATACAAGTGTTACAAAAACAAATCTAATTGAACGGTTGCATGTCGAAAATGTAAAAATGTGCCATATCGTTGCTAGTAGAAAAGTGGTTTTAATCTCTGTTTCCCGCTTTTTAAGCTGTTATTCACAAATATTTATTAATATTGTTTTAAAACGTCGTATTACAGAACTTGTGCCTGCGGATGTAAAGCAAATGGACATTTTTATGCTTTTGCATATACATATAGTAAAATGTGCTTTACTATAAGGTTTTTTAATAGAAGTATTTTCGAACCTAATATGAGAAATAAGATTTTGCTCATAACACATAAATAAATAAAAAGAGTTTGTTGTAAATATATTGTCATTTGCTTCCACTTGCGACTCGTATTCTTCCCCTTAATCTATTTCTATAAAATCATTACCCAGTGGTCTGCATGAAGTAAGGTTTTGCATGTATTACATAACATTTACTTATTTTTTTTTTAGTATTAACTAGTAGTTAATATTAGTAATTAATATTAATAAATTTAGTGTGTTTTGTAGTTGTAGTTGCATGTACATGGGTGATATAGGCCTACTGGGGAACTGAACACCCTAAAAAATCGGTAACGCCCCTTGACCTCTAGCATGATCTCTATAATTTTCAGAATTGTCATCTAATAAAGAAGTAAAAAAATATCCTTTATATCTTCTTTTCATTATAAATTTTACAAATATAAATAGAAAACTATATAAATAATATATTTGAACTAAATGAAATAATATTTTAATCAAATTTCTGCAATCACATAAAAATACCCACAGTAATACATTTATGCCCACATTTTTCACTTTGTCTACTTATGGTGGCAACCGCTTGCAAAAAATGTTGGTGAATAATACCGTCAAAAGATAAAGCGTCACTTGCTATCTCTTTCTCGCCGCAAAAGAAATGTAGCCAAATTCACCAGGTCATAAAAAATCGATCTTTTTTTTATCTTTATCTGAAGATAAAAGAGTTTCCAATCTCATTAATCTCTGCTGCACGGCGACTGACTCAAAGACTACAAGACTGGAAACTCTTTTTTCGCTTTGAATGTGTTGGTGAAATCAGGCTTGGGTGTCGTAGATTACAAAAACAAAACGCATGTAATTTTGACAACTCGGGAGTGAATTTTGACAACTCGGGAGTTTGTTTACAAAATTCAGAAAAATATTTTGAGAGAGGAATGCAACTCTTGTTCTTCTTCATAGAAATAAGCCAGAAATATGATTTCTTAAATTCGTAAAAAAGACCAAGGCGACATTTTAAAACCTACGCATGCTTCTAGAAATGATCAGGGAACCTTTTTTAAGTCTTATAGTTGCACAATATTGAATATTTTGCAAGTAAAACGAAGTTAAAATTCATAAAAATTGCTCATTTCCCAAAATTAATCAGCTGTTTTTAACCTACCACACGTATGTTTAGCCGAAAGAGATGCCAACGTATTCAACATGTTTTGTTGAATATTAATGTGTGAAATGGTTTAATATTTAGTTAATTGTGATTTTAGTTATTTTGGTCTTTAATTTAAATAAATTTAATTTTAAATGCATGAATTGAGAATTTGTTTATGTTTAACTAATTTTAATTTAAATAAATGAAGAGTAAATTTATTTGTGTTAACACATTTTAATTTAAATAAAAAAAAAAAATGAAGAATTACAAAAACAAATAAGTTTACATTACTTTTTAATATTTCTAAACAGCTTAGAATTCGTCAGAACCTCGAGAACTCATAAATGAAAAATAGTTTTTCTATTAATGTTTACTTAAAAACCAAAAAAATAATTAGTAATAAAGTTGTGTCATTGGTATCCCTGCCACTAACTCACCCCAACATTTTCTGGCGGTGTGGTAACAAAGCAAAACGGTTTACCTTTTCAGATATCATGCTTTGTGATGGTCTGTTTTAGCTTGTAACAAGTCGACAATTTCACCATGAAATTCACATACACTGTATGTGAATACGCGGACGGACATTTTTTTGAGCTCTCTCACGAAATAAGAGGAGTTTCCAGTCTTGTAGTCTTTGGACTGACTGCTCGATGTCGATGTGAAAAAACGACGAGTGCTGTCGTGTATATGTGAATAGCCGAGAGAAAAACGATGATAGGGTGCCAATATTGGAACCCTAGAACAAAATTTGCTTTGTACGAGATGCAAGTTCTGTATACTATTTATTCTGTCATATAATTTACCTCTTTTGAGCGGAACTGCTTTGGCGCTGATAGATTCTTGCCATCGTTGTTGCCCAAGTGGTTATAGCTCACAATTGAGACGGGTTTGATACCAGCGCTTACTAGGAAATCAACTAGGACAGACTTCAATTTGGTCTGACCTGACTTGAAGTCATCGCCTGCAATGAAGACACCCTTGTGTTCAGCCAATTCAACGAGTCCAGGCACGAACGTGTTCTGGGGCGAACCATTAATGTAGGCGCACTACAAAAAATTAAAAATAGAATAGTACAGTAAATATCCACGTCCATTTCTTTTCACGTACGCCTTCGGCAATGCTGGCCATGGCAAAAATAGTCGACGGCGAGATCTCTGCATTATTCGCTTTTAGAGATGTTTTCAATTCTTGCATTGTACTGTTCAAACCCTCTTTAATAGCGCAGAAACGCTCTGTGTTGGCCGTCCAAAGCACAATAACTGCGTCTGCATTGGACTTTTGCTTAAAGTCTTGTATATCCTGGCGTATTTTTTCATACTGTTCGTACTTAGTACCCTTGATGATGTTGTCGACTCGGTCAATTTGATTGGCAGCGATGAAGTCCGCGTCATAAATTGATGGTCGTGGTTGCATAGCCGCTAAGCTGTTGTAGATTTGATCTTGTAACGCAACATCGAGCACCTGCGCGCGACGCATGGAGTCGCCAATATTTAAGGAACTTATATCCCATCCATCAAGAACTGCGACCACAGATTAAGGATATTACGCATCATTCACTCAAACTTAGGTACCTCTATATATAATACATACCAATATCATCTGGATTTACCATTGGCACCAGATCCTTCATGGGTACGTACACATCCTTGCATTCCTCATCAACACCGAGGTAAACAGTCGACGCCTGGGTAATTGAACCGTACCAATTAGCTTTTTGAACACCGGTGCGTCTTCTCCATTCCAACTGACGACGGTTTGCTTCCAAAGCTGCGGTCAAAGTCGATCCATTGTTGCCACCCCATCCGACAAGCATAACACCTAGTTTTGACACACGTCGATCAGTGCGTATTTTCAGAGCCACAGTTTCAGGCTTGACCTAGATATTGTTTATAGAAGAATACAACCAATACCAAATATTTAGCATCTTAAATAGATAGTTTGTTATTTATTTATTGTGTATTCAAGTTATACAAAAAAGGTCCCAGAAATTCCTTAAACTATTATATATTAACATCTGGCATACAGTTTCCATTAAACATGTAATCCAATTAAAAGTTTTGAGTATGTAATGTTAGACTATTTAAATCAACGTAATATTTTATTATAAACAACGATATTTTATAATAGTGTCTTCCCAAGAGTTTTGCGAATTACAAATGTTATCAGTGTATTAATAAAATAATGAGTTTAGATTAACAATATGAACTTATTTGTTTTGAATACAATAATTCAGCTCAACATGACTTGATTAATAATTTAGCTGGTCAGAAAGAGAAAACTAAAGGCAAAGGAAAAAAAAGATTAATAACCACAATCAAGTTACGGTCTAAACGCCGCAAGCCCTAAGCTTTTAATGTACATCCTGTATCTGTATCCTGTGTTGTGTGGATGCAGTGCAGGCACGGTCCCACTTATTGTTCTAGATTTAATTAAAGACTGATTACTTCGTCCTCAAAATGGAGCGCGGAGGATATGTTTTTACAAGGGCAGGTAGTGCTTTCCAGAGTTTGATTCCTTTGATCAGGCCAGAACGTTCCCTAATCAAGGTGTGATATTGGAGAAGTATAAGATTTAAGCAGAGCTGTAAGGTATTCAGTATTTTTCTACTTCAGTACCTTTAAAGTATTAAGTCCAAGGACTTGTACTTCAAGTACATTGAAAAGACTGCTTATTGGAAAAGTTTAAAGTACCAGTACATTATGTAGTACTTCAAAAAGAGTACAAATACTGTGGACTTAAAGCAAAAAGTATCAGTCCTTTTCAAGTATTTTTGCAGTACAAGTCCTTTTCAAGTACCAGGTCCTTTTTCATGTATCAAATAGCTGTTCAATCCGCAAGTCCTTTTTAGGTATTAGGTATTTTGGTGTTATTTGGACTTGGAAAATGTCTTATTTATATAACGTCGTCACAGAAAACCTCAATATACCAAATATCCTAAAAGTATTTTCCATATATTCATATGAAATACATTTGCATCATCAGATTGTAGGGTATAAAAGTTTAAAACCTGCCTGCTTTTATGAGTGCATTGCCACCAAATATGTTGGGTTAATAAGCATTATTCTGCCGACCTGCCATATCGAAATGCATTCCGCAGATAAAAAATACCTTACGTATATAAACCTAACAACAATAACGGTAGCTATTCAAAGTTTCCAAATGAAAAAATAGTAATAAGAACATGGAACATGGAGTTTGTTACATTCTGTGGATTTGTCTGAATTTGATACAGCTACCTGGTATGTTTTCATTACACCTCTTCAATATAATTTGTCATGTCAGTGTCTCGGCGTATTTAGCATACCATATTGAAATACCCAAGGAATGTAGGGATATGCAAGATCCGAAAAAGAAACACTACTTTGCAGGTATGGGGAAATCGCTTTCTTGGCGAATAGCGATCGTAAAAGACAATAAAGTCCGCTGATGGAAAACGAACTGCGCAGGTAAATTCATTCATCAATCGCGAAACAATCATTAGTACTAAAATCATTATTTCAAGATAATAAGTACGAATTTTTATACAGATGCGAATAACCGAGAAAATATCTATGACAATGGTAAAAATCGCATCGAAATCGGTAATCAAATCAGTTATCAATCAGCAAGCGAGATACTGATAGTTTTTGCTTTAAGTCCACAGTATTTGTACTGTTTTTGAAGTACCGCATAATGCACTCGTACTGTAAAAATTTCAAGTCCCAAGTAAGATGTACTTGAATTTTTTAATCCCAGAAACAGAAATGAACAGCTCTGGATTCAAGGACCGGTTTGATCCTCCACGAATAAGTTTGTCGTAGAGATAAAGGGGAACTGGATGTCTAATAATTTTAAAAAGCATGAATAACAGCCTGCATTGCGAAAAGGGCTTGAATAGATTTCCGAAAAGTATAAGAAACGCGGAACAATCAATCATTTGACAAAGCTTAATATTGCGGACCGGAGTAAAAAGTGCTGTATGGAGTCTCCTTAGTGTCCCGATGTCTTCAGGGCCCGAAACCAGATCAGACGCGCTATTAGTGACCTTGGTAATGAGTTGGATACTTAAGGAAAAACACTAACAATGAAAACAACAAAAACACGTACCTAATAAAACCAAGCATGGACAAATTGAAATATTTTTTATTTCAAATAAGCATTTTATTACAATATGAAATAACTAGTTATTACAAATAATTTCGTTAATGCAAAAATGCAATAACGTATTTATAAAACATGGGTTGCGATAATTATTGCAAATAATTTGTGAAATAACCAATTGCAATAACGAGTTACTGCAAATAATTTCGTTAATGCAAATAATTTGTGAAATAACCAATTTCCATAACATTTTAGATGAAATGAAAATACAATTGTGTATAGGCTGCCAATTGTTTTCACTGTCTGATGAAGAACAATGAAATTACGAAGTTTTTCTCGAAAAATATATGCACATATATCAATAAAAATTATGTGGTGTATGATTTTCAGAATATTTGTGCCATCGATAGCCAGTTGAATAATCTACCAATGATTCGGTGTAAGGACATTTTGCATTATTTGCTCTCCCAGCAAATGCTGTGGTCAACGTTTACATCTACATACGAAAATGGTTTTATGCAGGCCTGTGCATTTGTTATTGCAAATAAGCAATGAATAATATTCAGTTATTGCAAATAATTTCGTTAATGCAAAATGCAATAACGTGTTTATTGGCACTAAACATGCAATGCAATAATTATTGCAACTACAGTGAACTCGCCTTAACTTGAACATCAAAATGTCAGAGCTGTTCAAGTTATCAATTTGTTTAAGTTATAGGGTATATATTAAAAGTTATAATAAGTATGTATGTACTAAACTAAAGTCAGAAGAACGCTGCTTATCAAAATAAACAAGATTTATTTATAATTTTTTTTTAACATTTACGTAAAATATTTTTATCTACGAATAAAAGTTTTAACAGCAGTTTCACGCATATTTTGGAGCATAAGATTTCAGATCATGTTTCAGATTCATGATTGTTGCTGCCCACAAAACACCACCTTGAAATTTTAAAAAAATTGATTTTTTATTTGTTGCTAGATGAATAGTTTATAGTTTTAAGAATATTTTAAGCGTTTAATCATTTCAAAATTCAAACTAATACCGAAGTGATAGCAATTATGAGTGAGCGCGTCGGAGTCGACCCGAGACCTCAGGTAGCGATCGGATTACGGAAATCATATTGTTTTTATTTTTTAAACTATTATTAAAATGTCGAAACGAGTAGAAATTGGCCCATGCGCGCTGCAATTTTCCGAAAATTTGGATTCACAACGAATATCCATAGCCAACATAAGAGCTCAACAGGAGACAAACGAGGCCAGAAAATTGAAAAGAGTTGCTCAAAAGGAAGCGGAGGACATCACGGCAACAATAGAAGACCTCATGTACGGTCCAGAAATCTCAGATTGAAGATAATTAAAAAAAATATTTGGTTTTAAGACGCTGAAGTCGTACTATTTTTATACCCTACACCTTAAGGTTAAGGGTATATTCACTTTGTCACGAAATGTGTAACGCATAGAAATAGAGACGATAGGTATAGAAAAGTATAGTGGTAGGTATATATATATTCATGATCAGCGTGACCTCCTGAGTCGATTTAGCTATGTCCGTCCGTCTGTCTGTTGAAATCACGATCACAGTAGAACCGGTGAAGATATCGTGATGAAATTTTGCAGGAATATTGTTTCTTGTGGTGTGCAGGTTGGTATTGAAAATGGGCAAAATCGGTCAACGACCACGCCTATTTTTTATCCAAAATATGATATCAGCGTTCGTTTTTGAGTTACGACAACAACATTTTATTCCTGAGTATAGAGAGCAACCCACTTTTAGGTTACACAAGCAATAGAAGGTTTTTAATGGTTATTTTGTTAAATATATAAACTTCCTGAATAAAACTTTACATAGAAACTTATTTAGCAATAAAACATAAATTGGGCGCGTTCCGCCCACTTTTACACTACTTATACAGTATAGCTCATAAAAACAAATTTATTACCATGGGAACAAAGTTTTATACTTATACAGTATAGCTCATAAAAACAAATTTATTACCATGGGAACAAAGTTTAAATTTGTCCACAATAATAAAACTACTAAGCTATTTATTTTCTTTTGAAAACAGGTAACGACCACGCCTACTATACCTAGAATTCGATAAGTCAATACTTGATTTTCAAAACTGCCGTCCCCGAATTTCTGCCGCCTGGGTCGGCAGAGTGTATGCATTGGTTTTGTGCAAAGTTCATACAGATCCGAGCGTGAAGAATTTTTAATACATGGTTTACTCTTCAGCTCGCAAAGAAGTGGCCATTTAATGCATGCACAATTGTTCCCGTGTGTGAAGCGCCATCTAAATTATTTCAAATGAAATTTCATTACAATTGGTTATTTCACAAATTAGTTGCAATAATTATTGCATCGCATGTTTAATGCCAATAAACACGTTATTGCATTTTGCATTAACGAAACTATTTGCTATTACTCGCTGTTGCAATTTGATACTGCTTATTCCATTTGCAATAACAAATGCATAAAATCATGCAACAAACCTGCTACGATTGGTGTAGCCAGGCAGGGGAATGGGAGAGAACCCCCATCCCCCTAACTAACCTGCTCCACCAACAATCTAATGGAAATTAAACATTAATGAACAACAATTTGAAATATGTAATAAAATTTTGTGTCCGGCTGGCCTCATCTAAACCCGAAACCCTCGCTACGCAAATGCATGTAACTCCGATTGCAATTGAGTTGTGCAAAGATGGTTGATATGAAATATTCATGAGACATATGATCTGAAAGCAGATGTTTTGTGTGTATTGTGAGTTCATTCTATAATATATTATGTGTAATCATTCCAATATGCATATATGCTGCAATCAGCGGATATGAAAGAAAAAATGTTTTTGCAAAGGGTTTGCACAGTGACATTCATTTCATAGAGTATCGCACAGCCAAACATGATATTTTCGACAATTTTTTACCGAGTTCTTATAAACATTGTATATAAAAATGGTTGCAGATATCCGAATGTATCAGAACATGAAACTTTTGTTGCCTTCGATAAAGAGGTATAGAGAGGCATATGTTGATGAAGCCAATAGCTATAAACAAGAAAAAGATTTTTTTGTCGCTAAAATAAGAGGGAATAAGAAGAACATTTCTTAATGTTTTGTTTTTGGTGTTTTTAGACATTGCATGATTATATTGTGTGTATGTGTAAGTGTGCCTTATTTTGATTCGTTGTGAGCTCAATGCAATAATTGCAAAAATCTTACTGAAGATGAGGTCAAGAATCTCACATAGCCCGATATCAGACGGATCATCATGATGCCTGCATCACTCCACTGATTGGTTGGTGCATGTCACTTGCCACGAATCAGGCAATCATTCACGAATCGTAATGACAAGTGTGACATCGGCCATACACAACCATGCAAAATAAGGTACGCATACACAACATACGAGTACGCCATGACAAACGCAAACAACGAGCACGATCTAGATTTCGATAGCTATGGAAATAACTAGAAACACATTTTAAACATGTGAAAGAAAGAGAAAAACGGCCGTTCGAAGCTGCAGCTAACCAAAAGCAATTGCTAAACAAAGTGGAAAAGTAAATTGTAAAGAGAAAAGGAGAGTAAGAACTTGTGTGGGACAGACGGGCTACAGAAAGACCATGCTTATAACCATTTATAAGCAAAAACAAAATAACACAAAACAAAAAGTACCGTAAATATACAAAAACAAAACAGTAGCAATAAGCAACGACCAAAAAATTTAAAAGAAAATGTATTCCCACCAACAACAATGCGATCGACTCTTCTCTTCATACTACTTCAACCGAATCAATTTCGTATTTAGATGAAGCCCAAAAACAAAATTTTGCTCTTTGATTATTTTTTGTGCTTAGTAGCATATGTTTATATACAATGTTTAGATACTGGGACGTAGTAGTACCAGTAGTGCGATCCAAGAAATCGGGTACAAACATTACCTATCTAATTACCTCTATCTATTAATATCTCTATGCTCATATACTCTTAACTCGTAATATATTGTTATGCGCATTAATATAATGTATATGAACACATATACATATATAGTAATTCGCATAAGAGGGGACAAAAACTAGGGTGTGTAGGTTGAGTGGGGACAAGAAAAAATCTTATGGGGAATCCCTGTTTATCAATTTCTCCCGTTAGGCGAGAGGGACCATTTTCTAAAAACCCGACTTAAAAACGGAAAGTTAAAATTTTGAAACAAATTTCAATTTGCCATTCATTGTCTGTTGACAAAGGAACCTCATTCGAAGAGGAGATTAAGGAACATTTGGCTCTCAAAACCAGGATTTTGATAATGATTTAAGTATAACCTCATTTTGTGATATTTTTTTCCGATTGTAAGTCGGGTTTTTAGAAAACGGCCATCTCGCCTAAACGGGGGAAATTCATCCCCCTCCAATACGATTTTTTTTTTGTCTTGACTCAACTGGCCCCTCTTAAGCGAATCACCCTGTATATGTACTTATATACCTACATATACATATATGTATGTACGTGTACGTATTCTTGTATCTACTTATATATGAGGGTGTTACATATTTGAATTTTAATTACGAGTATTAGTGTAAATTGCAGCACAAGTATGCTTAGTGTATAGTGTGAAACTTAAAAATGCCTGGAAGGCGAAGTGCCTTGGGAAATTTCAATGCGAAGGCACAGAGAATGTTATCGATTTTTTCTTTTTCGTATCCAAGTCAAAATCATTCCTCATTTAAATTATATTTGAAATGAGTTGTTATTATTAACAAATTTATAAATACTAAGAATGTCCTATATTATGTTTGTGTGCGTGTTTATTTTGTTTAAATAATTCCGTTAAAGTTCTATAGTCTGCAAATGCATTTAATGGCAACTTTTATCAAACTATTTATGTATTTTTAAATAGATTTTTTATTTAAAGATTTTAAACCATTCGACCATTCATTTAATTAGATATCGAGTTATTTATTATATTTAATAAGTGCGGCGGGACACTTCACACATTCTGCAGTTAGCAGTATTTCTCTAAAAAATCACTGTTCATTCACTATGTTACTATATAAAAAATATGGTTGTAGGATATATGTACATAAATCATTTGTTAATTATCAATTCACTTGCCTGAATTTTGCCGTTGGCACTTCGCTTAACTTGCGTTGTCTGATATTCATAGTCAGTTTCAATAAAATTTTCACTAATATGCACATTTGGCGACATAACTTCTAGATTCATGTCTTGGGTCTTCATTTTTCTAAAACTTTAATTTCTTTGCAGTTTTGATTTATTCGCTATGGTTGTCCTCGAAAGAATTCGACTTTCCTCTTCTTGCTTGACCTTGCGACTGGCTCCAACGTTTGCGAACTAATGGGCTTTGGATTTGGTGCTCAGTTTTATTTATGCATGCAGACCTGTCTTCGCGCAACTTGACGATCCATAGTGAGTTGATAACTCGTCTCATCGACGAACCAAAACCGGCGACATATTCCTTCTCATGTTGAAAAAGGTTTTTGTGTTGTTCGTTTTGTTCTTGCTTTTGTTGTTATTATCTACAGAAACTAATGGCCTCATTTCTTAAGCACGAACGAAACGCTTATCGTACGTTCCGCTTTACATACTCGCTTTCCTGACATAGGATATAACAACAAATAGCGAAAATAAGAAAGCACAACGTAGAATAAGAGTTCCGTTCGTTCATAAGATATGAGGCCCTAAATATGCACTCAGATGAGTGCATTCGCATTGTGTAAAAATGTGTGGGATACACCTACATCTTTACTCTAGTTATGCATACATATACATATGTATATACTTATACGTAAAAGAGCCTTCTTTCGTTTTCAGTTTAAGGTTTATATGGAAATTACACCAGCTTCTTATTAGGATATCGTCGGGTTCAATTTTAATATTTCTTAGATACCCTAAATATGTTTAATTTGTTTATACGGTGACTGGAGATATCAGTTTTGAGAACTGTGCACGAGGTCACATTCAAAACATTCAAAGAGGCATGCAAGGAGTTGGGTATCTTAGAAGACGATTCTGGCTGGGAAGCCAGAGAATTGTTTGCTTTAATCTGTGTTTTTGGGTGCCTACTTGAGCCGCAGAAGACCTACCTGGAAAACACCCTGATCATTGTAGAACACACGCAGACTGTGAAAATTAGCTGTGAAATGTTGCTTTTAAAGAAATATTCTCAAGCAATATTTGAATCATATTCAAACAATCGATATTAATTGCGATTAATTTTTTTTTATTTTTGATGCTCCAAAATAAATAAACTAAAAAAGTGTAAGGTGAGAAAGTCGAAAAGACTTCGCAATTTTTTTACGAAATAAATAAAAAATGATAACTTCCTGGCGAAGTCAGGCTTATATACTAGTCTGTAATAAAGAACATCAAGCTGAACTTACTCAAACTTGATTACTTCCATCAACGAGTATATACTTTTGTGAAAAATGCACATGAAATTCTAATTTTGGAGTCATAAAATAAATTGGGCGAATCTTGTTTTCATTTATGTAAATATCGGTTCGCTCAAACAAAAAGCACACCACTAAATAGATTACAGACAAATCTTTTAAAAATCTGAAAAAAGCTCTTTTAAATTACTGGAAGTTTCCCACCACCCAGCTTCTTCAATAAGATGGGCTTGTAGAAAAACATCAATTGTCTCTTATTAAATCTGAACTCCTTGTCAATTGTTTATTTTGCTTTGCATTGTTCGGAATTTTTGTGGCGGAATGATTTTGCGAAAAATTCTAGAACATTTACAATTGGATAAGCGAAAACGGAAAATTTGCAATATTGAAGTTTACAACAATGCCTAGCTAAAATCCAAAGCAGAGAACAAAATTCTTTTTGTCGTTTCTAGTGTTCTTGCTGTGGGTGTTACATATGATCATTCTAGGAATTATGAATACGGATACGTCGTAAATTTTAAGAAAATTTAAGATCATTAGATTTTAATTTGTGAATTAAATAACAAGTGAATGAATTTATGAATTCCTGTTGGAAGAATTGTCATTGAATACAATAAATAATCGAAACGACCTCTCAACCAATATCGAGAAATTGTACTCTTATCAGTATGAGTAAATGGAATTCATAAGGTTTGCACCCACACCAAACTTGGCATTTCCTCATGCACGTGGTTCTGATTATTTTAGAATTGCGCTGAATTACAGCGATAAGCAGTAAATATGTGAATGAATTAGAAACAAAATAAAACATGAATATATATTGCATATGTACATGTCCAAGTTCCGTTTTGTAAACCCAGCTCATGGGCTTAGGAACTTCAAATATAGAACCGTAAAAGAAATGACCTCACAGTAGTTTAAGGTTGAAATGGCAAGGAATAATTATGGTCGAAGTGGAGGAAGGCAAAAGCGTTGTGATTGGGTTGAAGTAATGATGGATGAAGACGATATGTTTTTTTTACATAGTACCACTATTACATTCAAAATAACATGTCCACCTCAGCATAAAATGTCTTATATTCTACATAATTGGCCTCTCAAAACAAATATACTGTAATTATATCTTTAATGCTCCCGATCTCTACATTGTCACTTCGGAACACACGTTTCGAATCATTTAGTATTTGTCAAGTCGCTTCGTTTTGAGTCCTGCTGCATCCATTCAAAGATCTCTGGACGACAAGTTTTTCCATCTTTAGATAGATACTTATCTAAAAAACTTAATCTTACAACTTAAAAACTTGTTTAATAAACAAGAATTGCATTTATTAAACAATTGACTTCTAAAATGTGTAAATTTTGTTGGATTTTAAATGTAAAGTAATGTACCTCAAAAAGATAATCTTAGGCTAAACAACGCAAATACAACGCAAAATTAAGCTATCGATATATGTTTTATTTCATAAAATGACCATTTTTTATTTCGAAAAAAATTTCACTATTTAAATTTAAATAACTGAAATCATTATATATGTAAAAGTACATATAAAAATTGTTTATATGCAAAACCTAATTTTTTAAATATGAAAAATGTAAAAAAAAGAATGTATGTAAGTCGGCTAAAGAAGGGGGAAATACAATATGACAATTCGTTTGTGTTTATTATACGCATAAGGTAAATAGCAGCATCCGGCTAATACCTCTTAATTTTGCAAAAATTCCCACTCACTAGAGGTGTTTGATTTACCAGAGGCTTGTGGACTTGTGCTCATTGGATCACGTGCTAGATTGAAATTCAATAGGAAACTGTTGATTTCTTCGTCAACTGCCTTGCTAGACACAAATTTAACCACACCCTGTTGTGGTATTTTGGACTTCGACACACTAGGAGAAGCATCACCTTTATCTTCTTTAAGAGTTGCGGAAGGCAATGTTTCACAAATGCCATCAATTGGTTCCCCATTGCCGAAATCGCATTCATCCGTCAAAAAGTACATCTTTTTACACGGCGTTGTTTGTACACCAGCGTCTTCTAGTTGAACAGAATGCTGCCCCGGATAAATCAGTGGCAGTTGCCAATTAGGCGCTGCTGCCAGGTCTTGAGATCGAGTCAATTCCTCGGTGGTAATTGGTTCTAGATCTAAGGATGGAATGTCTAGTTCTTCGGTAAGTTCTTTGGTGTTTATCTCGATGGTTTTCTTAAGCCTACCTGCACTTAAAGGATTTGGCAGAAGGTCACTAAATGTTGTTTTATGGGATTTGCTAAAATGAAGATGTAATTTAACAGAGATTTTAATATTAAGACACGCAAATTTTGCAGAATTTTAACTTAATTGGTTCTGTGCATAAACTGTATTCCATTATAGCTTGATTTGTGGCGATTTCTAAATTTTCCAGTTGTGCTTTAGGTCCTCTAATAGCCGATCTGCCGATTTCAATAATTCCTTCGGATTTAATGTGCTTTCGGCTTTTAACATTACTTCGTCTAGTTCGTGCACTTGTTGATATACCACTGTGATGCAATATTGTATGATCGAAATCTAAATCGGAAATCTGTTGAAATATTTCTAAACGTCGACTTTGTTCGGACCGCGGAGACTCAACGGCTAGCTCTATCGATATATTGAAATTTATTTCCTCAATGCGGGGAAGTTCAAAGCATTCATCGGCATTGATAACCGCCGATTCTTCTTCGAGCTTATATTCGGCAGGAGATTCGTAAATAAATGAAGAGCTGGTGCTGCTTAGAAATGGTAGCGGCGGCGGCATTGACGGGTTGAAAATGATCTTAGCTGCACAGAACATTAATTATTATATTTAATAACTATAGCTACAAGGCTATTCTTAAAAATGAACACTTCTAATTAATTATGTAGTGTTATTAAGCTAGGGCAGGGGTCGGCAACCCTGCTCTGAGTGTTTTCTCAATTGTTTGTTATTGAAGTACAAGTTAGTGTAAGTAAATGTTTAATTGTTTTAATTTTTTACTTAAAGAATAAGTAATTATATATATTTTATCTAATTTGTTATGAAAACCACTACTTATACATGGTGTTTACCATAAGAGTGATCAAAAGACTAGGGCGTGTAGGATGGGTAGAGACAAGAAAAAAATCGTATGGGAGGGGGGGTCAATTTCCCCCCGTTTAGGCGGGAGGGGCCATTTTATAAAAATCCGACTTAACACTGAAGAAAATAATATTAAAAAATAATGGTTAGACCTAGATAACTTTTGCTTGCTGATTTTCAAAGCCAGATTTTTTCGGATTTATATAAAATGGCCCCTCCCGCCTAAACGGGGGAAATTGACCCCCACCTCCCATACGATTTTTTTCTTGTCTCGACCCATCCTACACGCCCTAGTCTTTTGATCACTCTTATGCGAAACACCCTGTATATAAATAAATAGATATTTTTTCTTATGAATAAATAGATTAGTTTTTCTTTATCAAAAAACTTTCTTTATGCGAGTACTATTTATTGTTGGCAAGAAAAAATTTTGTAGCTCTTTAAAAACTTTGAAGTTTTTTAAATTGTATTTTTTTTACTCTTCCGACTCAAAAGGTTGCCGACCCCTGAGCTTGGGTAATATATTTAAACAAAATATATAAAAAATTTAAAGATTCTCATGTCATTAAAAACTACTAGAATTGCTTAAAGGAGGAAATTAAATAAAAACTGCTGGAAATTGAAGTTTTAAACCATAAAAAGAAATAACTCGAATATTTGTTAATAAATTAAATCACCTTTTTTATTGGGTTTGTCGGGCATTGGTGCTAAGCGAAGCAAAGAACGATCACCTTCTAAAATAAATAATTCGTTTCCACATACGCACATGTCTAAAATTTTACGAAATCCTGTGGCAACTGCTTCAACGCGTAAATAAGTGAGATTCAAAACGTATAATTTGGCTTCATCATCATGTGTTACAACTAGTGAACTATGAGAACTATCGTACAAATGTAAGCGCCTGAAATTTTTTGTAACGCAGTTTTCACCCTCATTGGCAGAAGTGGTTTTCTGAGAGGCTTTCGGATTTAAAATAGGTATTTCCCACGATGCGCTGCAGGCCACAGCGTCTCTAAAAAGCAGAGTCTTTTCAACGTTTCCTTTTATATCAGATAGCCAGAATCGTAAGCCGGGCCGACCACACAGCAGCTTGGGCAGTTTGGTAGTTTCTCCTTTCAGAAATATACCACCGCAATCAAAGAGTTGCTTGCGGTCTTTTTTCCCCACTTGAGTAATCTTCCAACTGCCGAATGATGTGTCCTCTCGTTGGCAAATAATAGAGCGATAAATTGTTGAAACTAGCAAATAACTTTGATGCACACTTAATTGAACTATTTCGTAGGCTTCACTCAAGATTTCCGCAGACTTGCTAACGTGCTGAAAACACAATTGTGCAATTTCAAGAGAACATTAAAGAAAATATCATGGTTACATTTTGATAGTCTAACTCTGTCAAGACAACTACTCCTTGTCGATCCCCCGAATAAAGTTTCATTCCATTTTTTGACCACTCGCAGCAGGTAATTGCGTCGTGATGCAGATCTCGAATAATATAACGTTCGATGGGCTTTGCACGTGCGCAGGGTGCTACCAGATTGAGATCAGCTGGCAGCTCCTTTTGTATTTGAAAAACCCACACTTGTCCAGAGGCATTTCCCGCGGCCACCATGTACTCAACGGAATTGACTACTTTTACACAAGTGATTCGGGTAGCAGTCTGAAGATTTAAAACAAAAATTTGTATTACCAAGTGATGTGTGGGAGAGTCTACATCCCTCCATGGGGACGTAATATATAGTACACAGGTCCACATAAGGTGTATCAATAATGATCTTACGTCTAAATTTAGCTTTTGTATTTGTGCTCGGTGGCGACTGCACCAGAAAACGATACCAGCATCACTACCCAGAACCAAAAATTCTGACACCGCGTCAATACATGTTACACCCAGGTCAACTGGAAAGAATCCCCTATTGACTCGTGTAGGAATTCCTTCCATGATATCTGACATCGGCGCCCATTCTCGTATAAAATGAACTTCCTTAGTATTCATGTCCTGTAGCTGTTTGCACTCTTCCCAGATGTTTCTATCTTTTATTTGTATATTAATATTACAGTAAAAACAATAAAAGCAACACAACAAACAAGTCTTTGGGATCAAGAATTATTCGAAAATTAATGCAAACTTCAGAAATAACAAATTTAAGCTTTAAACACAATCAAGACAGCAAGATGCAACTTCAATTCTCATATGTCAAAACCAAAGACTACAAGACTGGAAACTCTTTTTTCGCTTTGAATGTGTTGGTGAAATCAGGCTTGGGTATCGTAGATTACAAAAACAAAACCCATGTAATTTTGACAACTCGGGAGTGAATTTTGACAACTCGGGAGTTTGTTTACAAAATTCAGAAAAATATTTTAAGAGAGGAATGCAACTCTTGTTCTTCTTCATAGAAATAAGCCAGAAATATGATTTCTTAAATTCGTAAAAAAGACCAGGGCGACATTTTAAAACCTACGCATGCTTCTAGAAATGATCAGGGAACCTTTTTTAAGTCTTATAGTTGCACACTATTGAATATTATGCAAGTAAAACGAAGTTAAAATTCATAAAAATTGCTCATTTCCCAAAATTAATCAGCTGTTTTTAACCTACCACACGTATGTTTAGCCGAAAGAGATGCCAACGTATTCAACATGTTTTGTTGAATATTAATGTGTGAAATGGTTTAATATTTAGATAACTGTGATTTTAGTTATTTTCGTCTTTAATTTAAATGAATTTAATTTTAAATGCATGAATTGAGAATTTGTTTATGTTTAATTAATTTTAGTTTAAATAAGTGAAGTGTAAATTTATTTGTGTTAACACATTTTAATTTAAATAAAAGAAAAAAGAAGAATTACAAAAAAAAATAAGTTTACATTACTTTTTTATATTTCTAAACAGCTTAGAAATCGTCAAAACCTCGAGAACTCATAAACGCAAGGTAGATTTTCTATTAATGTTTACTTAAAAACCAAAAAAATAATTAGTAATAAAGTTGTGTCATTGGTATCCCTGCCACTAACTCACCCCATCATTTTGTGGCGGTGTGGTAACAAAGCAAAACGGTTTATCTTTTCAGATATCATGCTTTGTGTTGGCCTGTTTTAGCTTGTAACAAGTCGACAATTTCACCATGAAATGCACATACACTGTATGTGAACACGCGGACGGACATTTTTTTGAGCTCTCTCACGAAATAAGAGGAGTTTCCAGTCTTGTAGTCTTTGGTCAAAACTACATGGGCTTTTATGGAGATCGAGAAAAAAGGTGTATTTCCCCTTTGCTGCTAAAATTTGCTCATGCAAACGAGCCAACTCTAATTGTGACAGCACAAAATCGCTCTTGTCCTTCTTTCTCCTAAAATCCTGCAGCGATTCTGATGATAAATATATCTAAGGAAAGGTAAGAGACTCTACTCTTTTAATATTGAGATAAGTACATAGGTTAATAACACATTTTATTTAGTAAAACATTAATAAATGAAAACAAATTATAAAAAAAATCTAAAATTTCATTTTTCTTGAAAAATAATAGTTTTTCGATAACATATTACCTCACATAACTGAAAAATAATTTTAATACCTTTTCAACCATGCCCATAATATGTAGGTATCTCTTATAGTTTCGGAGATATAGGTCCGAAATTTTCCAAATTAAAAGGACTATAACTCCGAAACCAGAGGAGCGCAGGCAAAATGATAGTGTTGTTGGAGTCTCCGTGGAAAACAACAACAACAGGAAAAACAACAACAAAATCGGAGCTGCGCTAGCGTCTTTAACCTATGCCAATTTCTGTTTCACATATTTAAAAAAAATACAAAAATCGGGAAAAGTTTGGTTTAGCGGTTTTGCCCCGATTTTTTTGTTACTTTTTTTACCGTTATTTGGGACCATTATAACGACAAATAGCCCCCCATTTTTGGGGGCTTGGCATTAGTTTGGGCGTTATCGGCGTTTGAAGGTCAGCTATTTAAAGATTTATTATTCCGAAATTAGGTACGGTACATAAATCGTCGAGGTGTCAAAAAAAAGGTATTGCCACGCCCCTCATTTCCTAGTACACCATTTTACATCCAAGGTTACGGTTTGGAAGATACTTGAGTTTTAAGAAAAAAATGGTGAAGGTGCCATTATAAAACCCCCCTCCCTCGTATATGACAATTAGGGTATATAGGGTAAAACTATTTATAAAGCCCATAATTTTCTCTTTCAGCGATATATAATATGTCATACTTACCGTTAGAGTTGGTAAATTGCAGAAGGAATGATTATTTAAAAACAGTGTTTTATGTGTATTTCATGATGTGTTTTTTTTTATTAATTATTTTTTATTAAGTAGGAATTTGTTCGTTTGGTACAGTTTGATAGTCCTCGTCGTTGTCATCTCCGTCCGTTTCGTGATCTGTCCCCTCACGAAAGGGGAATTATAACACTTAGAGTGTCAAACACCGGCTACGCAACAGAATAGTGTTTTGTGGCCAATTTTAGGCGCGTATGCGCTTAAAAGCACCGCGCTTTTTAATAATAACCCTTAGTATATCCAACGGCGGCTACGCAGTAAAATAGTATTTTTATAGCAATTCATAAAAACGTTTCAATTTTAAGTAGTAAATACCGAACACTACGCGCATTAAAATGCAAAAGTTTCCTTTAAAAAAGTCTAATATGTGTGTTCGAATGTGCAAGGAAAATTTATTTTCAATATTTCAATAAAAGTGGTCGAAATGGTGGAGATACCCCAACATTCTTATATACCGTTGAAAAGGGAAAATTATGGGCTATAAGCCCAATGATTTTAATATATACCTTAATTTCGATATTAGTTGAGAGAAAACTAATTTTTTAAAACAACTAACAGCATTTTTCCTTAAAACTAAATTATTTCCATAACTATTTAGAAAATCAAAAAAAGGTTTAAGAATTAGAAAATAGATATTAAAATTACCTTTCAAACGGTACCCCGCTTACACCGGTGCACCTAATAGTTTAGAAGATATCCCACATAAACCTTTTGACGTTTAAACGCCCATAAATCCTAAACCAAAGCCACGCCCCAAAAAATTTTAACGGAGTTATATTCAGGAAGTGACAGACAAACTTATGCCCAAAAATCTATTTAATGCAAATTTCAAAAATGCTAATGAGCAAAATTTAATGCTCATCCATCACATTAAATTTGTTTCTATAAATATACATACTAAATTTTTATTATAATAAATTTTGTTTAGTTCTATTCTATGAATACATTACTTTTTACAACTTGAAAATGTGCTTATATTATTTTATTGCTTTGTCTAATAAGGGGGCCACCAATGTTTTATATTTTTTCTTATGTGGGCCGCAGTATCGGAAAGTTTGGAAACCACTGATCTAAACACAAATGTTCGTAGATAACTAATTTTTTTTTAATCCCATAAGAGCCTGTGTAAATTTGACAGTTGATTTTTTGTTTAGGCCGTGGTTATGCTATCGAGTCAACGAGCATGTATCATAAAGAGATTACAAAGGCGAATTCAACGCAGAGGAATTTTGATTTGGAGTTCCGACCAGAGATAATTATCTCTGGTTCCGACGATTAGGGACATCCCGATTGGTTGGACTCGAACTGCTTTTGATAATGTTTGATGCTTATAAAGTTGTTGAATTCTGTATGACTTCGTATTTGAATATGCGTAAGAAGAGTTAATCGATCGAGCACTCGGTTGCCAGATAAAGTGTGAAAGAGAGAATCGATCAATTTGTTGTGTACAGCGGGCAATGAGAAGAACGGTGCAAGAAAAGAACGATTCGTCTTCGTTTTGTTCTTTCACAATAACAAAACATTTGGATAAAACATTTGAAGAATTTGGATAAGCAGAAGATATATTTATTTTAATCGATATATCAAATTATTTTATGCGGTATACGAATAGGTAGGAAATGGTAGGAAAATTATTGGAAATATTTCGGAAAAAGTATTTTTTTATTACATGTCTTACATTATATTAATTTATTTACGAAATAAAACGAATAATACCGAAAATAGGTACACTTGTACATGCAGAGGCAAAAAGAAAATCGGACGTTATTAAAGCCAAACGCAGTGCCAAAATGCAAAGACTGTTGAAGTCCTGAACCTTTAAACAGAACACGTTCTAATAACAATTCAAACTCATGTTCTAATAATTATTTGTTTTCTTTGGAGTTACATATATTCTACTTTTATTCACTTATCATTATTTTCTTTGATTATTTATTGAAAATGAATTTAAATACATATTAGTTAATTTTTGAAGTTATATATATACAATATATATTAGACCGGTTCGATCGAAAGGTCGGGAACGAAAGTTCGGGAGAAACCAACAGCGCCTAGTTTTGCTTTATTAAACAGAAGTAACTGTAACACGCCTCATTTGGCCCTGAAGACCTTCGTTGCGTGTCGCAATGATTGATTAGTGTTGATATACATGCGACCAGAAGATTATTTTCAGAAGTGTACCAGATATTCGAGTGGTACCAGTTTTTGTACACTAAAAATATGTACATTAGACCGGTCCTTATTTCTTTTTTTTTGAATTCGTATGACGGCAAGCGCTAAAACCATTTTATTTGATCCTAAAAATACACAAAAAAAATTTGAGCTTGATTGGACAATTTTTAGCCGTGCCCCCGCCAACATTGAAATGTTTTTCCCCGGTTTTTCTTGAAATGTATCTGGCAGCCCTGTTGGTAAGTACTTATTGAAATGTGTGTGTGTGCGTTTGGCAAATGTGACACACACTCTCTCTTTTTTTGTGGCGGCCCAGTACTGTGTTGTTGTTGTGTACGTCTGACGAAAATTCGCATAAATAAATCATTTTGTATTGCAACTTTCACACGTGGAGATCGACGAATTTAGTGAAATCGTGAAGTTCAAACAAAAAAATTTAAAAGAATATTGTCCAAAAGATTACCTTTAAAAAATTGAACAAATAAATTTTAAAATTAAAAATCCAAAGCGATGACAACCAAAAGATTTCGATCGGATGATGATATTATGTTAATTGGCGTAATTGACCACCAAATTACTGGAGCTAAATTACCAGGAAGAAAACAAGTGCTACAAGTTTTATTTTATAATTTAAGAATAGTTGGTTTAAATTTAAGAGAAAGTTCTAAATTAGTTGTTGCTGAGGTTAGTACGTTTTGGCAAAAAGCACGAATTCCAACACACCATGAAAAACACTGCATTGAGAAGCTGGAAAAATTATACAACGAGTGGAGAGATATTACAAAGCATCATGGTCGAAAAACAGAATGTCAAAACAGGAAAGAAACTGAATTTCAAGATAAATTACATTATTTATTCGATATCGCACACGCAAACGCGATAGAATTAATTAAAATACAAGAAGACAAAGAGTTCTTAAAAAAGCAACGAGAAAAAGGAAGACCAGGTTGTATGCTAGGAACGGATAGAATTGTCATGCAGAAAGAAAAGCGAAAGGCAGTCCAGAAAGAACAAGAAAACCAGCGTCGAATAAAAGAAGATGAACGAAAAGAGTTATATGAACAACATACTCAAAGAGGTATAGAATTAAGAATTATATCTTTTAAGCAAATCAGAATTATTGTTGTAAAACAGGTATGATTGACATTGACGACGAAAACGATATTGAAGTTGTAGCATCAACATCAGCAGGAAATGCATATCCAGGTATATCAGGTATATCCAGAGGTAAAACAAATTTGATTACACCAAGACTGCTTTCAACTTTGGATAAGTGGAAAATCACTGATGGTGCTGCAGTTCATATCCTAAGTGCAACTGCTGACGCGTTGGGCTATGATATCGAAGATCTTATACTAAATCGTTCATCAATTCGTCGAATGCGTCAGAAACATCGTGCAACAACAGCACAAAACATTGCAGCAAATGATGATAGTAAATGATGCAGCTGAAAGAGGCGCCAAATTCATTACAGATTATAATAATAAATTAACCCACAATGAAGAGGAGAAACAATTCCTTTTTCAAGTGGTTAAAGAATATAACATGAATTATCCCACTTTTAAAAAGACTTCACTATTAAATTAAAATAATATTAATATGAGTATGTAATTAATAAAAATATTTCAGTTTATTCTTACTTTTCAAATAAATGCAAATAAAATAAAAAAATATATTTTTTTTTGCCTTATTTCTCATAATAAAAACAAAAAGGTGCTTGGGGCACGGCTAAAAATTATCCAATCGTTGTCAAATTTTTTTTTATGCTTTGTGAGACTAAAACGAATATTTTTAGCGCTTGCCGTAACATATATTCGAGAAAATAAATTTGTCCATATAAATAAGGACCGGTCTAATATATATATATATAAAGTTAAAGTTATATATATACATGATATATGTATATTATCACAAACATTTGATACAAAATAAACTTTTATTATGGCTGATTTTTATCATCCTAGTCTTTCTTATTTCTTACTCTTTTAGCGAGTAAACGATTTCTTAATTTATATGGTATGTATTAATAAATATTTGTGGCCACAAGCCATAACAGCCTATTCGAGTTAATTGAAAAAAAAAATAGACATGTAACAAATACATAAATACTTCCTCTGAAATATTTGACTTCATTAACTTTTTTTAGTCTTTCTTAATGTATTGAATGGATTGATATGCCGACTAAAATATATATACAATGCCTATACAAATTCTTCAACAGCACGCTATGCTGGGAACGTAGATCGTGCCAGCACTTAGCTTATAAAGCTTAGACACTGAAACAGTAGCAGAACGAAGCTAGAAAAAGCAAAATTTCATTCAAAAGCCATAAAATGTAAAATTGAAAGCAAATGTGTTTGTTCGGCGGACGGACGGCTGTGCATGTTTTGTTATTGTGAAAGAACAAAACGAAGACGAATCGTTCTTCTCTTGCACCGTTCTTCTCATTGCCCGCTGTACGCAACAAATTGATCGATTCTTTCTTTCACACTTTATCTGGCAACCGAGTGCTCGATCGATTAACTCTTCTTACGCATATTCAAATACAAAGTCATACAGAATTCAACAACCTTATAAGCATCAAACATTATCAAAAGCAGTTCGAGTCCAACCAATCGGTATGTCCCTAATCGTCGGAACTCCAAATCAAAATTCCTCTGCGTTGAATTCGCCTTTGTAATCTCTTTATGATACATGCTCGTTGATCGAGTTTTGCTTGGCAAGTAGGACTTTTTTTTGTTGTTTTGTGTGTAAAAGAGAGAATTGTTTACACACAAAACAACAACAAAAAGTCCTACTTGCCAAGCAAAACTCGATAGCATAACCACGACCTTAGTGTTTTGTGCTTCCAATTGTGTTCGAGGCATTAAATAAAACTTTTTTCTCCATATCCATAAGTGTATAAGCACGTTGAACAGCGTCAGCGACATAATATAATTTCCTGTACTAACCTTACTGTGGTACCTAAAGAAGTGCGTCATACGTTGCGTTGCTGTCAAAATGAAATTAGAACACGCAGTCTTATGGAAGTGGCTGAAATAAGCAACACTTCGAATTTCCAATTTTGGTATGCGCTACTAAGTGAAGTTGGCCGCGAATGTTCAAAAAATGTCCATGTGCGTGTGAATGTTTAAAAACTTTTTGTTAGAACATATATTGACACAACGCTATTATTTCGGTTTAGCGCAGCGTCGTTTTAAAAAACGCAATGATCAACGCAACGCAAGACGCACTAATTTAGGTATCAGACGGTTATGGAAGAATTCCTTTCTCTTTTTCAGAAATGTGTTGCCTGCTCTTCGTCCAAAAGACTTAAAAAATAATGAAGTGGTACAAAATTCATCAAAAAATGGTAACAAGAAGCGTATACAGAAACAAAAAGCAGATGTTTGATATGCAGACACACAAAACCCAAAATTCCGAACAAAAAGACACAACAATTTTGCTGAAGAATAAACAGGAATAGCAGAAACGCAGAAATAGCGGATAGTGTATATACATACACCACCCTTATTTTTTTCGGCTAAGCGCTTTATTTGCAACAGGATTTGATCTAGCAACTTGATTGGCAGATCGGATAGCTACTTCGGAACATGCCTATGTTCCTCATCAGCGATCTCTGTCGCTGTCTTTTATGTACAACATTCGCTATATATTCTTCATCGATTGCAAATAATAACTTAATACGAATTATCAACTGCTGAAGAGGCTTGGAATAAATGATGACATGATAATAAATTTTGATGAGCGTCTGGCATGATCTTTTTGGGCCTTTTTTTGACGCTGACGCTGTTCGATGTGCTTGTACACTTACGTGCTCAGCAAGGTTTATAAGGCCGTGGTTATGCTATCGAGTTTTGCTTGGCAAGTAGGACTTTTTTTTGTTGTTTTGTGTGTAAAAGAGAGAACGGGATATTTTTCTGTTCTCAACATCACTCTCTCACACCGAGCACGAAAACTCGGTCTAGCGTACACCGAGGACACCAAGCAAACCGGTGTTGCTTAGTCTCAATATTCACAAAAGTACTGAAGAGTGGAATGGAGTGAAAAAATTGCATTAACTGATAAATCTATCAATTATATTCCTGTGATTATCGTTCCAAAATATTACGACTTAATATATGTTAAACACATTTCAATTAATATAAACATTTGGTCTTCCATCGCGTCGAAAACAACATCTAAAATAATACGTTTTCTCATTTGTGTAGTAGACGGGTTGCTGTTGAAGGTGAGAAAAAATATATATTTTTGAAGAAAGCAAGCGTGGGTCAAGCACAAGCGTAACCACTCTTTTTGCACGGACTCCGATCACAAAAACGAGAGTAATTTCCCACCAAGTTTTGCTCGATAGCATAACCACGGGCTAAAAAGTTTCTATTCTATAAACCTTGCGTGCTCAGTGTGAGAGCGTGGTCTTGAGAACGGAAAAATATCCCATTCTCTCTTTTACACACAAAACAACAAAAAAAAGTCATACTTGCCAAGCAAAACTCGATAGCATAACCACGGCCTAAACACTGCCAAAAAGACCTTGGTAAAATCTGGGTAAGTGTCAGTTGTATGGCGAAAAACTATACAGTTCATCAAAAATCGTAGCGAATGTTATCTTTGGTATCAATTTTCGAATCTTTTGTGGAACTAGAAAACGGAGTGAATAAAACATCAAGTTAATATCCGTAAAACCTTAAACAAACAGAAGTTTTAAATCTTGCCAAGAGGAAATCTGAAAGGAGCAAAGTTCAAAAAAGTGGTAATTAATGAGCAGTGGTTACGAACTGAAAGTTGTGGTCTTCACTTTTGCCTAAGATATCGATTTGTTACTAAGATGGAAAATGGTGCCAACCATCGCAGTGCCAGTATTGCGGAACCTAATTTGATGCCACCTGGTGGACTTGCTGTACCGACCACAAGTATAGAGCCAGTCTTGCGAACCCCATTCGTCGGAAATGTGCGGACTCTTGCGCCGCCTTTGCCTCAGCCTCCAATTCAGTTACCATATGGTTCAAGTGGCAATTATGGTGGTGGGTTTAGCAGCGCATATAGTAATTATTTTGGAAACAATTTCGGTGGATATGGAGGAGGTTACGGTGGATACAGTGGCTATGGTGCCTATAACCGTTTTGGTGGCAATGGTAGTATGAACCCTTTGGATCCAGAGGCACGTTTTATTCAAATCGCTGAAGCTAATTCGCGAACAGCATTTCAAAGTATTGAATCACTCGTCTCTGCGATCGGAAATATTGCATCAATGTTAGACTCTACTTTCTTCGCTCTGACCAGCTCGTTTCGTGCAATACTTGGCGTTGCCGCGAATTTCGGGCGATTGCGAGGAGTATTTGCTCAACTTTGGCACACCTTTGCCATTTTTAAGACTCTTACTTTTATTTACAAAAAGTACGAAGTTTAAAAACAAACTGTTTTTACAAAATTGTTCTAATTTATTTCTCCTTATGTAGAATTCTCTATTGGCTGCATATTTCTAATTTAGATCCCTCTTCGGCGGCTTTTCAGAAAGCCTTTTCAGAGGCGATGAACGAAGCTATTCCGAGTGGATCAAAAACAGCTCCACCATTAACACAAAAAGGCCCGTCTCCATGGCCGGTACTAGCATTTATAAGTTTCATTTTTACAGCGCCCTACTTAATTATGAAATTGTTGGGTGCTGTTACAACTACAGTACAGGAAGATAGTAAGTAAATATTTATTATTATTATTTATTATTATTATTATTTATTTTGTAAGCTTTACGTAATGGTATCGTTTTATTGTAAACGCCAAAGATTAGGCGAAAGATGTTACAGTAAATGATAAGATAACTTTTGGTAAAACGCAGGTATGACCTGTGAAAAAATTTTTTTACTGTATTGCCAGAAATTCTTCTTATGTAAACTAATTTAAAATTCTAAATTTGTATTTTGTAGTTAACCATGAATACTGAAAAATTCCTTCTCTTTAGCACGCAGTCCCATAAAATGGATAAATCCTATAGAAACGGTGGCCATTTACGATTTCCATTCTAGAAATCCCAATGAGCTTACATTCTATTCAGGTCAACGTCTCCTAATAGCACCCAAAGAAATTCAGCAAGTACAAGGTCTGCTAAACACTGGTTGGGGACTGGCAACTATTGATGGTACATTATCTGGAATTGTTCCAATTAACTACGTTAAGAGTCTTCAGCAACTCGTAAAAGAACGTGAATCACCAAGTTTGTCCGAAGACCAACAAACAAAAGGTTACCTACCGTCAGATCAGATGAAATCGGACGCACCGGTAGAACAATCAAAACCAGACCTTATGAATATTAATGCTGCTGCATACACAGCATCGCAATCAAACAGTTAGAAAGAAGCTAGTTTGTCTAAAATTTGCCAAGCGTCTTAAATAACATTGGATTTATTGTTTTTAACTAATTTAAGGGGTGGCATATAAATTATAAAGTCCATAAATGTTCTGTGCACCGACGGGAATATTTAGTTTGCAACTGAAATCAGCTCTTGTATGCAACTAAATATATAGTCGTTCTCCTAAATTGTCGTTCTGCCAATTTTATAGTTTAAGTTTGTATTTACTGTATAGATTGTATACGCATATAGTTGAGGGTATGCATTTTCTATTTTATTTATTATTGCTATTTGTGTTTGCATTTTGAGCGGGCCTTGTCCCAAATTTTGGAATTGCACATACAATAAAAATTATCGCCAGGTGAAATGGATTTGGGTTTCTTATTGAAGCTATGTTTCAAAAGAGTTGCTAGCACTTATTCCAACTATTTTATTAATTTTCCATTTGTTTACCATGACGGAGTTATAAAAATTGTAGCCCTCATGTTGATTTGTTGTCTCAAGGTTTATTCTACTATATAATGCTGTAAAGTTTCGTACAGCAATTTCTATGCAATAAAACGTTGTGTAAAAATATATTACAAAGCCGAAAATTGTTAACTATTTAAACATACGAATAAAAACTGCATTTTAAATTAATAACGATTCCATAGAAATTATCAACGTTCCAACGATTCAGACTATAAATGTTTTTTTAAAAATGTTTCATATATTTTCTCTTTTTATACCTTGGTATATTTTACATTATGATTATTTCGTTTTGTGTATAATTAATATTTGTAATCATTAGTTTTTTAAAAATAACGCTAGTTTTTTTTAATATTTGAAAATCTTATGTTACCAATTTGTAGATGAGTTATAAATTCTACATTATGACCACTAACAATAAGAATTTGTTTTACGTTATGTATATATTAAATGTATAATTTATATGAAGGTGTGTAAATTGAATTTTTATCTTTTACTTGTTAGGATATTAACAAAATTTAAAAACAAAGAAAAAATAGAATTATCTTTTGTAACATACATATGTTTCCGAAAGTTAATCGAAAGATACAAATAAAACTACTAAGAATGAACATATTTGCTTTTCAAAAGGTTGACATTAAATGTTTTGACAAAAGTAAACAATCAAAATAACTGAAATTTGCCATTTCATAAATAATGAAAATATGTGCTATAAGCATTAAACACCGCTAATTTTATCTTTATCCGATAACCTCTCTGTTACAGTGCAATCAGTGCGAAGTGATCAATACAAACCGAAAAGTGTAACCTTCTAGTTTTGACTACGAATCAAAATTTTGATTGAAACTGTTGTCTTTGCTATACATAGGTACGGGTATCCGTATATAAAAAAAATATGTATAACTTTACAAAAATAAACAGAAAATATAGCTAAGTGTTGTATAGAAGTGCATAGCAGTGTTGAAACGAAAACGGTTGTCGTAACTGTTAAACGTTCTCCTCTGAACTTTAGAGTGGTTTAATGTAAACCTAATAAGGCCGAAAAAAAACTGAAACTAAATGAATCCTCAACCAAATTATTTCCATCAACCAATCGTTGCTGTTGTAGAATTGGGGATGATTGGAGTTGCCGCTGTTGTATTCTTTGACATGGAACAATTTCAAAAGGTTTCACTTCTTTATCAAAATTAAACAGTTTAACGGCATCGTAGTCCCCAACTTCATCATTTGTATGGCGTACGTATCGAAACGTAGCTATTTCTCCTCAATCAATGTCGCTATGCTCCAGAAAGTCATCATCTTCGAGTTCTGGAGATTTGCCACCATCATTCTTTGAAAAACCACTTTGGGAATCGTTTGGAAACTCTATATACGACGGCATTTCATCATCAGAATCACAATTGACACCTTCCCCCCGTCCATAGGCTACATAAAAAGCATTTGTTATACAGACAATGGATTTCACTTAGCTCTATTACCTTCAATATATTTTTCAAAGTTAGGCGGGACTAAAGTCTTGGCTCTCTCAATATCTTCTGTCGAACAGGTACCCTTGTCCAAACCTTAAAATGGTTTAATAATAATATTAAGAATGATATATTCTAAAACTTACCAAAAAGTAAACCCATGCGCTTCAGAACTTCCGCATCATCATGCATTTCAAATTTGTCATCAAATTTAAAAATATACTCAGATCTAAAAATGATATTTATTTATAAAATATCGCCAATGTAAAAAAAAAGACATCAATACTTGTCGTTCGTAACACTGCAATTGATTTTAGTGGATTTGTGCGTATTGACAATGATAAAGGGTAGTTGAATCGATGAATTGGGGGTTGGAATAATGCCTTGTCTCTCAGCTTCTTTGTTGCGCTTTATAAGGCTTTTAAACGACACTTGCTGTAATAGAAGTTCACGCAGTTGTTGATGCTTCTGTTCGATGCGTTCACGTCTTTTCTCGTTTTCGATTTCAAGTGCATTACATTTCTGCATATATTTCAGTAATAAATATTAAAAAAGAAAGAAAAAAAGTGTCAACGTTTTCCAACTCAAACTAGCTCCAAGTCTAAAATAAATCAAAACACATGCCGCTCTTACAATTAACTTTATGACTACTATATCTATCAACATCATTGTGTTTGTTTTATTTAACCCCTGCTCACTCGGGAGCCACGAATATCTATACAAATTTTCCTTGGTGCAAATTTTACCGAAAAAAGTAACAAAATAAGAGACCTTTTTAAGCTCTTTGTCTTCGATTGCGTTCTTTTTAATCCTTTAAAACCTAACATGCGGAATCCTAATTATAAGCAATAGAGAGCTGCGCACGATGGCTTGAAACGCACATCAAGCCACAACAAAAATTTCAAGCCTTGCACTGCTTGCTTATTTTGCTTTCGAATCAAGACATTGACTGCCGAAAGCGTGCTGATAGCAAAGCACAACAAGGCAATAGTATTCATTGCCATTCGTTGCTTTTTTGAACGAAAAGGCAATGCATAGCAATGCATGACAATTGATAACGCATGGCAATGTAAAGCAACGAATGGTGCTAAACTCAAAAAAAAAAGACATCAATACTTGTCGTTCGTAACACTGCAATTGATTTTAGTGGATTTGTGCGTATTGACAATGATAAAGGGTAGTTGAATCGATGAATTGGGGGTTGGAATAATGCCTTGTCTCTCAGCTTCTTTGTTGCGCTTTATAAGGCTTTTAAACGACACTTGCTGTAATAGAAGTTCACGCAGTTGTTGATGCTTCTGTTCGATGCGTTCACGTCTTTTCTCGTTTTCGATTTCAAGTGCATTACATTTCTGCATATATTTCAGTAATAAATATTAAAAAAGAAAGAAAAAAAGTGTCAACGTTTTCCAACTCAAACTAGCTCCAAGTCTAAAATAAATCAAAACACATGCCGCTCTTACAATTAACTTTATGACTACTATATCTATCAACATCATTGTGTTTGTTTTATTTAACCCCTGCTCACTCGGGAGCCACGAATATCTATACAAATTTTCCTTGGTGCAAATTTTACCGAAAAAAGTAACAAAATAAGAGACCTTTTTAAGCTCTTTGTCTTCGATTGCGTTCTTTTTAATCCTTTAAAACCTAACATGCGGAATCCTAATTATAAGCAATAGAGAGCTGCGCACGATGGCTTGAAACGCACATCAAGCCACAACAAAAATTTCAAGCCTTGCACTGCTTGCTTATTTTGCTTTCGAATCAAGACATTGACTGCCGAAAGCGTGCTGATAGCAAAGCACAACAAGGCAATAGTATTCATTGCCATTCGTTGCTTTTTTGAACGAAAAGGCAATGCATAGCAATGCATGACAATTGATAACGCATGGCAATGTAAAGCAACGAATGGTGCTAAACTCAAACGAAGACTCATGCAAAAGAATGAGATAGCTTCATATCACTGCGCATCGTTGCCGACATCATAGCAGTATTGCTATTTTCGATGTCTTGTTGCCTTCCTAAAGGCACTATTGCCTTTTCTGCTTACAATTCCAGCTATATTGCCTTCACAGAAAAGCAAAGCAACACAATGTCTTGTTCGAAGCAGGTAGACGGCAAGGCAGTCACGGCTTGTTCGGGTCGTTGCCTTGAAGTGTTGAACGACAGTGCACTGCACGGCAATATTGTGGCATGGTGCCTTTAGTAATTCAAGACATATTGTGCAGCTCTCTAATAAGCAAAGTTCCTTTTTATTAAAAATCACAAGATTTTTCTGATTTTTCAATAAAATATAAATATATATATAATGTGTGGTTTTTTATAGGGTGATTTCATTACCTCTACCGAATTTGTAGGCAGACCAATCCAACGTATCTCCTTCTTATCCTTCGATATAATCTGCATTGCCATTAAAACATTTAAGGCATCATAGACTCGACGACGTATATTCTTTTGATCACAGTTTGCAGAATTAAATGAATTATTCTGAATTTCTTCAGTGACAAGCTCATCTGCAACTTCATTGTATGTAGTCGTGCCTTTCTCCTTAACCTTCTCGCATACCTTCATTGAAAAATGCCTCAGTCCTTTACCAGCCTTTTCTGGCTTACGTTTTCTTTGTACTGATGAATTCGAGGAGCTGTTTAGGGTAAGTTTTGATGTGATCATGAGCTTTGAAATCTGAGAACAAAATATGTCTATCGATTTATACGTACGCTTTTGATTTTATCTTTGAGCTGCTAGTGCTTTGTGAATACTTTGAATACGTCTCTTCCGTTTTGATGACGGACTAAATAGAAGAAATTAAGGATTAACTAGAATATACTGTACTCCCATATAAAAACGATAAATTGCAAGATGCACTATGTATTTAGATAAGAGTGAGTATATGTATAAGGTTTTATTTTTACAAACCGAATGCGAGGCTTTATTAAATTTCACTGGTGCCTCGTACTTTACTGCGGTGACACTTTGTTGTTGCTGCTGTTGCAAACCATTGTTGGCGGATGGTGTTTGTGGTGTAATAACTGTGTATGCTGGATCTTAAATGTCAAAATATTTACATCACATTATAAAAGGATTGCATCTACTTAGCGTCCCTGCACTTACTTTCAGCTTGTGTTATGTTGTAATTATTCTGTATCCTTACGAATGCCTGATTTGCTGTGTTCTGAAAAAAACAACAATTTTCTGTAGAAACTCCTTACCGCACTTTAGCAGATTAGCATAAAGCTCACCATCTGACTATAAGCGCCAATGGTAGAGTTGCTTACGTTCGTTGTATATAAAGTGCTTGACTTGTTTGGCTCTTGTTTGATGTCTGTTTGGCTCAGCACTTTCAGTATTTTCCCTGTTTAATAAAAATATTGTGTTAGATTAATTACATCCATTAGTTTTATATTGCTCTTTTAAGGAAAATGTATACACTACTAAAACATCGTCAGTATTTACTAAAAATGTAAGTAAACATGTATTTTAATGCAGATAAACCACTTTGGAACAGACAATTGCGACGGAGCCACATTCTCGTTATAGTATTTACGTCTTAGAAATTCATATCATAAAATGGGAAGGATGTATTTACTCAATAAATGGAGGTTACATAAAACAAGCAAGAAAACTAAAGAAAACTAAAGATTATTAGTAATAAGTACTTATAACTGATTGCTTCAAACCGAATATTAACTAAGAGTTTTACATTACTACAAAGGAAGTACTATTTATTTATTTATGTAATTTATTTCATTATGTATCTGTTTATAAATATTATAGAAGTCTTAAAAGTTACACACAGTAGTTAGTTTTGTTAAAAAATTACTTTATAATCTTACAATCTACTGTTACCTATTATTTATTTTATATTCTTAAATATAAACATTAAAATGTTTGCCAAAATCTGAAACATTTTTTAAGGATAATTGGAATAACCTACACATCTTAGCAACTCGTGCAAGGTTTTCAACTGTAGGTAGAGAAAATTAGTGGTTTTGTATTTCTTATGCTACCAATAAAATTACGCTGAAAGGAACTTCGCACAAACCTTTAATGGATGGCTTCAACATCTACACACTTCTTTGTGAATAATTTTTTTTATTTACAAATGATTTCAAAAAAATTGAATAAAAAATATGGATTACAAAGATTTTTATTTAGGTTGACAATGCCACATATTTTCCCTAAACGTTAACCGATCTGAGCGTCTAAGGCATACAAAATATATTTGTATTAGCATCTCAAACTATTCGAACAATATTTTCGAACACGTAAATTTACACTCTTGTCACCCATCATTATTTTAACCTATTTTGTTCCATGCCTAGATACCCTGCCTGTCACATAATTTTTGTTGCGATAAGAAATCTTTGTTAAAGAGGACAAGTTGTAAGTAATTAAAAAACTACAAAATATTGACACCAACTGGAGTTATGTACCATGACCCATCTCATTTATATAAGAATTATGTTTGCCACTCACCATTTTCATCTTGGAAAAACACGTTGACTTCATTTCCAACCGAAGTGGAATTCGACATCTTTACACACTCCTTGCCACTTAAGGTGAATAACACGTCAAAATAAAATTGCGACCGCAGACTCAATGGTTATCACTATCTGTCCACTGGTTTTCACTACCTTTACTTAGGTGCCTCGGCCTTACACGTTTTTCGGTGTTTTTCTCACGTTGATAATTTAGGAAATTTTAGTCAAAATGGCGAGGAATATTTTGATTCCTGCATTTTTCTATGGCAGAATAAAAATTTTTAACGCACTTGCACTAAAATTATTTTTTAAATATGAGCTAAAAAAGTCGGAACAATTTTCAATTTTCAAGAAGAAATTATTTCTAATTTACACTAATACACTAATTTCTTGCATAAACTTTTGGTTAAATTTATTTAAATGCGAAACTTGACTACAGAGCTCCATTAATTAGCACGAAAGAGCGAGAGACTGCAGCTAAAAGACAGCTGATTTGGCCGCGATGCGCGCCAAAGGTCTACAAAAAATTGGCATCTACTACAGTGGACGTCAGACAGAACGCGTATTTACGTGCGTGCAAATAGCAACGAAAGTTAGCAACGATTTAGGGTGGTTTATTTTGTTCGTTGCTGTGTGGAACGTAGGTTTGATGATTTTTAGGAAAAATTATTAAAAATAAACGATAATTGCAATAAGAAAAACTAATATGCAGTTTTGAAGGAAAAATTATGGTCTATCTCCCTGGATTATTATAAAATATCTAGTAATTCAATAAATCATACTAATTGGGCAAATTTTAAAAAGAGTATGTGGAACCCAACAGAAAATTGCCATTGCTGAGGTTTAAAAAATTTTCTACCTAAACCACGCCTACCCTATCTTAAGGACTATATTTTTACACATTTTTTGACACTTCAACGAGTAGCCTAGCTAGCTTGGTTTCAAAGATATTTCCAATAATATCCTCGATGCTTCAAGTGCAGCTGCTGGAAATTGTTATGCGACAGGATACCTACCAAGTATGCAGTTCTAAAGCGAACATCAATAGCAAGCATCAAAAAGTAAAACAACCATTGTAGCCGTTAAAAATATTTATATATTAAAGAAAATCCTTACACGTATTTTAAAGAAAGTTCAGAACCGCTGCTGACCTCTTTAAACATTTTCTACCTAAATGACACCTGTTCTATCTGGAAGAGGATATTCCTTTTCACATTTGTACATAAAAACTATTGCCCTAGCTTGCTCGGTCCTAGATATAAACCCGATAATTCTCCAGATTGGTCACGTACCGTTGCTGGCCACTTAGGAGCAGTTGTCCAAAATGACAACTCGATGGGCGGAAAGCCGAGATTTTTACAAAAATTTTGATACATAAACGAAGTCTGTGGGTCTTAAAATGCCTGAGAAAAGTGCAAATGAAAATGTTTTTCTCCTTTGTTTACAATCTGTTGTGAAGAAGTGCTTTTCCTGGAAATGAAAAAGGTAAACAAAGCGATTATTAAAATGATATTACAATTAGATGCGTTTTTATAGAATTAGGATTAATGTCGACAAAATGACAGCTGGGGGGATCGAAAGAAGACTCTTTCAGAAACTTTTTAACACAAAGATCTTGAAAATCCGATCAACCGTTTTCATACTAATCTATTTCAAAATAGCGATAATTCAATGTATTTAGATACCGTTGCTGGCTATTTAAACATTTTCTACCTCGATGAAACCTATTATATCTCGAAGAGGACATTATTCCTCACATTCGTGCATTAAAATTATTTTCGTACCTTGCTCTGGTACAGAGATAATTGAGATGCCAATTTCGAGCCCCAAATTGGTTAATTACCGTTGCTGGCTATTTAAACATTTTCTACCTCGATGAAACCTATTACATCTCGAAGAGGACACTATTCCTCACATTCGTGCATTAAAATTATTGTCGTACCTTGATCTGGTACAGAGATAATTGAGATGCCAATTTCAAGCCCCAAATTGGTTAATTACCGTTGCTGGCTATTTAAACATTTTCTACCTCGATGAAACCTATTAGATCTCGAAGAGGACATTGTTCCTCACATTCGTGCATAACAATTATTGTCCTACCTTGCTCTGGTATAGAGATAATTGAGATCCCAATTTGGGGTCTCCAAATTGGTTAATTACCGTTGCTGGCTATTGAAACCCTTTCTACCTCGATATAACCGATTCTGTCTCAAAGAGGACATTTCTCCGGAACTTTGAGTACATGAATGAGTATCCTATCTAATGTAGTTCCGGAGAAAATTCAGATTCGATTTTCTGATTTTTTAGGCGCCGTTACTGGCCACTTAGGAACACTTGCCGAAAATGACAACCCGAAATCTGGAAAACCAACATTTTTCTAAAACTTTTGATACCCCAACGAAGTCTGTACCTAGAATAGTGCCTGAGAAAATTGAAAATAAAACCAAAAGAAAGCTATATTCGGCCTGGCCGAATCTTAGATACCCTACACCTTAAAAGTTTTTAGGAAGTTTTAGGCATTTTAGGAATTAAGGTTTTATACCAATGCATTTTTTCATAAATTGATTCTATGTTTATATGTCCTATATTCGTTTTATTTGCTCGTTTACAAATCCGAACAAAGATTATTGATACAAAATTCCATATTAATTAATAACATATTATAAAATTACAGACTTATATAAGGATTTATGTAGGACGATTGTGCCATATTACCCTTTCGTCCATGTAACCTAAATCAATAATAGATCAATAATATATATACTTTTCTATATCTATCGTCTCTATTTCTATGCATTACACATTTCGTGACAAAGTTAATATACCCTCAACCTTAAGGTGTAGGGTATAAAAATACTAAGCCAATTATTTTGTTTTGAAAACGGGTAACGACCACGCCTACTATTTGTACCCGTCTGTGATTAAATGTGATTATAAGATAGGTTTCCTTATAACCACATATTTCTTCTATTTTTAAGATATGACAATAAAATTTCAATATCGAGCGACATTATTATACGTTGCGGGAAATGGGTGTGGCGCGCATACTTTTAGGTTACATGGACGGAAAAGTAATATGGCACAACCGTCCTACATAAATCCTTATATAAATCTGTAATTTTATGATATGTAATCAATTAATATGAAATTTTGTATAAAAATTCTTTGTTCAGATTTGTAAACGAGCAAATAAAACGAATATAAGACATATAAATATAGAATCAATTTATAAAAAAATGCATTGGTATAAAACCTTAATTCCTAAAATTCCTAAAAATTCCTAAAAACTTTTAAGGTATAGGGTATCTAAGATTCGGCCAGGCCGAATATAGCTTTCTTACTGGTTATTATTGTGTTCAAATTTAAGCTTTATTTCCGTGGTAATAAATTTGCTTTCACGAACTATACTGTATAAGCAGTGTAAAAGTGGGCGGACTGCGCCCACTTTTGCTGTAATAATGTTTTATTAGAAAATAAGTTGTTATGTAAAGTTTGATTCAGGATGTTTATATATTTAACAATATAACCATTTGAGAACCTCTTTTACCTGTATAACCTAAAAGTGGGCGGATCACGCCCATATTTGGCATATCAACGGATGAAGTTACTCTATACCCAGAAATGAAATTTTGTTGACATATCTAAAAAATAACGGCTGATACCACATTTTTACTAAAAAATAGGCGTGGTCGTGGACCGATTTTGCCCATTTTCAATACCAACCTGCACACCCTAAGAAACAATATTTCTGTCACGATATCTTCACCGGTGCTCCTGTGATCGTGATTTCAACAGACAGACAGACAGACGGACGGACATGGCTAAATCGACTCAGGAGGTCACGCTGATCAAAAATATATATACTTTTCTATACCTATCGTCTCTATTTCTATGCGTTACACATTTCGTGACAAAGTGAATATACCCTTAACCTTAAGGAGTAGGGTATAAATATGTTCTCTTATGTTCACATTTTACTAAAGAGCGTGTTTTTCTTGGAAAAACGTAAAATGAAAACAAAGTGGATGTTAGAAATATATTGTAATTAATGCCTTTTTTTAAGTGTTAGGACTAATTTCACTAACATGACAGTTGCGGGTTATCAAAGGGGACACCTTCAGGATGTTTTTGAGACCAAGAGCTTGGAAATCGGATATGCCGTTTTCATCCAAATCCATGGAAAGAGGACATTTCTCCGGAACTTTGAGTACAAAAATGAGTATGCTATCTAATGTAGTTCCGGAGAAAATCCAGATGCTATTCTGCGTTTCCAAGATTTTTCCGGCGCTACATTATCGGAACTACATAATCGGAACTACATTAGATAGGATAATCATTCATGTACTCAAAGTTCCGGAAAAATGTCCTCTTTGAGACAGAATCGGTTTCATCGAGGTAGAAAATGTTAGCCAGCAACGGTAATTAACCAATTTGGAGACCCCAAATTGGGATCTCTGTTATCTCTGTACCAGAGCAAGGTACGACAATAATTTTTATGCACGAATGTGAGGAAGAACATCCTCTTCAAGATAGAACAGGTGTAGTTTAGGTAGAAAATGTTTAAATACCCAGCAACGGTAATTAACCAATCTGGAGACTGCAAATTGGGATCTCAATTATCTCTGTACCAGAGCAAGGTAGGACAATAATTTGTATGCTCGAATGTGAGGAAGAACATCCTCTTCAAGATGGAACAGGTGTCGTTTAGGTAGAAAATGTTTAAATACCCAGCAACGGTAATTAACCAATTTGGAGACCCCAAATTGGGATCTCTGTTATCTCTGTTCCAGAGCAAGGTAGGGTAATAATTTTTATGCAGGAATGTGAGGAAGAACATCCTCTTCAAGATAGAATAGGTGTCGTTTAGGTAGAAAATGTTTAAATACCCAGCAACGGTAATTAACCAATTTGGAGACCCCAAATTGGGATCTCTGTTATCTCTGTTCCAGAGCAAGGTAGGACAATAATTTTTATGCACGAATGTGAGGAAGAACATCCTTTTCAAGATAGAACAGGTGTCGTTTAGGTAGAAAGTGTTTAAATACCCAGCAACGGTAATTAACCAATTTGGAGACCCCAAATTGGGATCTCTGTTATCTCTGTTCCAGAGCAAGGTAGGGTAATAATTTTTATGTACGAATGTGAGGAAGAACATCCTCTTCAAGATAGAAGAGGTGTCGTTTAGGTAGAAAATGTTTAAATACCCAGCAACGGTAATTAACCAATTTGGAGACCCCAAATTGGGATCTCTGTTATCTCTGTTCCAGAGCAAGGTAGGACAATAATTTTTATGCACGAATGTGAGGAAGAACATCCTCTTCAAGATAGAACAGGTGTAGTTTAGGTAGAAAATGTTTAAATACCCAGCAACGGTAATTAACCAATCTGGAGACTGCAAATTGGGATCTCAATTATCTCTGTACCAGAGCAAGGTAGGACAATAATTTGTATGCTCGAATGTGAGGAACAATGTCCTCTTCGAGATATAATAGGTTTCATCGAGGTAGAAAATGTTTAGATACCCAGTAACAGTAAAAAAATTTGCTGTTTCTCTTCTGTTCATTTGCTGTTTTGTTCTGAAAATGTAGTTGTCAACAGCTATTTGGCTCGTGACAAATTTGTAAAGAAAAGAGCTTTTATGTGACAGTCAGAATAGCAATATTGACAACTTGTCAAAAAACATGGTTGTCAACTAAAATATGACAACGAGAATAGCCCTGTAAATATATACAACTTATAGCCCTATTCTCGTCAAATGACAAAACTCAACACAGTGACACATGTCATCATAATGACATATGGTATTCTGGTTAAAAATTAAAAGCTCTCTGAGTGACATATGTCATTATTATTGATATAATCCTAAAAGGAGGTGACAAGTGAGAATCGAGTTGTTTTGTGTTGATAATTAAAACTAAAAAAAAAAATTATTGTGTTGATAATTCAATTTTTGGATATTTTATCTTATTTTATTTATTATTTTAATGGAGGAAGATCAAATAAGAATTTTGCTAGCCGCCCTTCTTTTTTCAAGAGAAGAAAGGGTGGAGAGGCGCAGGCGATTACGACATCTGCGCGATAGGTCTGATCCTTTCAGTATGGAGGAGACCGTATTTGTGGCACACTTCCGTTTACCAAAAGTAATTTGTCGCCAATTAATGATAGAACTACAAGTATTTGACGACCAAAAAACGTCGATTCATTTTATTATAAGGTTTTTTGGTGTTTTAACATTTTTCGCGCACGGGTCATATCAAAAATGTGTTGGAAGCAGTTACCTTATGGCAATGAGCCAACCCTCGATTTCGCGAGCATTAACATCTATTTCGAAATTAATTATCCGCGTTAAAGAAAATGAGGTTCGCTTTCCAATAACTAATGCGGAACTAAATGCTAAAATGACTGGGTAAAAAAGTTGAATACAAAAATTCTATTATAAAAAATTTCTTTATAAAATGTTTTGCTCTTCATAGATTTCATGGAGCCTTCGGTATTCAGGGCACAATTGGTGCAATAGATTGCACACATGTAGCAATCGTTGCACCAAAGGCAAATGACGTGCTAAATCCACTGTCGCTATACATGAACCGTAAGGGTACCTATAGCATCAATGTCGAGGCGGTGAGGCGTTAGAAAAATACTTTGCATTCTTATATAATAAAAAGTACTTTTTTCGTAAGGTATGCGATCACCGTTTGGTGTTTATGTCGGTGAACCCACGATATCCTGGATCTTGCCACGACTCCGGCATTTGGACAACCTCACCTGTAAGGATCCATTTAATAAAAAAATATAGACCACAAAACGAGTATTGGTTACTTGGGGATCAAGGTTACCCGTTGGAGCCCTGGTTATTGACTCCAGTGGCAGAGCCGGTCAATGAGCAAGAAACACGTTATAACCTGTTACATGCCAAAGCCCGAAATACAATCGAGAGGGCTTTTGGTGTACTCAAGGCCCGATTTAGGTGCCTATCAAAGCACCGTGTACTGCATTACTCGCCCGAAAAAGTGTCAGATATAGTAAACGCTGTTGTTATCCTCCATAATATTCTTATGCAGCGCGGCGTGGCGCCAGTAATAAATGAAGAGTTGATTGAGGAAGAAATAGTACCTGCTAATGTGGAAATTTCAGCATCCACTTCTCAATTTAGAGAAGGCGACCGTATAAGGTCCAGATATATTCGAACATTATAAAATCATCCATTTACCCAAACATTAAAATCCTTAATACCAAAACCCATAAAAATGAAAAAACTTTAAATTCATTGTTGTTTCTTTTAAAAACAGAAAATAACTTTTATTTTTTTTGTTCTATGGCTCGGGCCAGCGCTAATATAGCATCTCCCATATGGCGAAGGGCAGCGTTTGTCTCCCTCTGCTCCTGCAGCATTCGCTCTTGCAGCCCAATTGTGCGTTCAGCTAACTCTCTTTGCTTTTTGGCTTCGGCTTCTCTCTGCAAAGTTATTTGCTGCAGCTCGTCGTAGAGAAGCTGAGGGGTGACTTGCTTCCGCCGACCTGGAATCATCGTCGAACTTGAACGGCAATCAGACGGACTTGTTGGTGGAATACTGACACAATCGGACGGAGACGGACTGACTAAAGGCACACTGACACAACTGGACGGAGACGGACTGACTAATGGTACACTGACACAACCGGACGGAGACGGACTGACTAATCGCACACTGACACCACCGGACGGAGACGGACTGACTAATCGCACACTAACACAATCGGACGGAGACGGACTGACTAATGGCACACTAACACAATCGGACGGAGACGGACTGACTAATGGCACACTAACACAATCGGACGGAGACGGACTGACTAATGGCACACTGACACAACCGGACGGAGACGGACTTGCTACTTGGAAACTGGCATAATTGGAGGGAGACGGACAATCAGATGGACTTCTTGTAGCGACGGTTTCCTGGCGGAAACCTAAGCTTCGGGTGCTTCCAATGCCTTCTACTGCTGAGGCGCCAAACGTATTTATGGCTTGCTCCTGCAGCTCTGTGAGCGTATATTGGTACGCATAGGGACCTCCGCCCGTCACGTGCTGCTCCACTTTGCCTTTGCGCGCTCGGCAGCGTACTTGGTTCCGCCATAAGTTCAGGTTCTGTTGAAAAATATATAATTATGATTATTATCATATTGCAACTGATTATAATACCTCTTTCCACTTTTCGGGCGTCCTGTTGGGCCCGCACATGGCGTTCAAACAGCTCGCCAGTTGTGCCCAAAGATCTCGCTGCAAACGGGGAGCGCAGGGATTATTCTTCCCAGCTTGCAGCTCCGGATGGTCTCTGCAAAATTGCAAATAAAATTGCAACTGCTGCTGCGTAGTTCGTTGGTGCTTTCTACAATAAAAAAAGTAATTATATCTCCAGGCTCGAACAAACAAACAAAACTTACCGGTTTTCCATTTTAATTTTATCAAAAAGCCTTCAATTTTTGACAAACAGATGTTTATTGATGTTTTAATTTTTATTCACCACGCATGGTGAAAATTAAAGAGCTTTCCCCTTGTCACATTTTAATCCGAATGCCAATGACATATTCCAATGACATGAACTATAACATATATGTCATAAATGACATATGTCATTGATTACCCGAATAGGGCTGTTAAACTATGCATGTTTACAAGTTTGGCAACTCCCAGGGCTGTAAAGTTTTGCCTTGTGCATGATATTTCGTAGTATTTTAACCAATAGTACAATTTCACGAATTTGTTTATTAATTAAGATATGAGATCTTCTCGTTATCTATCCCTTGAAAAGTTCTATCTTACTCAAATTGTTTTTCTCCCATGTTAACACGGTAGGCCTTTTGGAGTGTCCCCAATTACTAACACACGCGGGCAGGAATATCGTAGAGTATAGTAAGGGCTAAGTTAAATAAAATACAATTTTTAATATTAGGGTATCTTTCTACTTCTCGACCTTTCCTACACTATAGCAACTACATTAAGAGTTATATATGACAAGATCGCTAACCTCGACAAAGGCCACGAATGAGGGCTGTCAGTAGTGGCAGGATGTCATTTCTATTTACAGTTTTATTTTAACCACTTCTTTCCTACTTTTTACTTTTTTACGTATTCTTTTACTTTTCTAACCCCCTTCTCCACCTTAATTCCAACCTTCCCCCCTCCTTTTACCTCCTTAATTGATCATACCCTCCCACCGACGTGCCATTGCTGTGGTTGACATCGACCCATCCCTAAAACTAAAATTGCATCACTCTTGTTAAATGGAGTGGGCAATCGAGGTGAACACATCAGTTAGTGTGTGTTCAACTCTCGTCGCGTGTGGTCGCTGTTTTCCTGAGGAATGGTAAGTGTTTTTTGATTTTTTTGATTTTTTCCATTTATATTAGATTATATATTACATATTACAACATTACATTCATTATCTAACAATTATTAGTTAATTGTTATATATTATATCATTCATCAAATTTGATCGCCTCTATGAGGCAATTTAAATAATTAATTTTCGTCTTGAGCCATTCATGGCCATTTTCTCTGTATATATATGGGTGATTGCACACATACTAGTTATGTGGGTAAGCGCTTATATATATGATAAGCCCACTGATGAGTCCCTTTCAGGCCAGGGACGAAAAACGTTTCTGGGCGGTGCCTGTAAAGTAGTTTTTAGGCAAAAAGGCCTACTTATAATTGTTATGAGAGTGTCTTTTATTGACATTTCTATAACAATTTTTGTTTGTTTTTCGGTTTTTGTTTGTTTTTGTGTTTTTTGTGCCAATGTTTTTCATTTTTGTTTTGTTTTTTGCACTTTGTAATGACATGTAGGAATACTGTAGAACAAAGAGATAGGGATAGATATTTTGACAATAATTTGTTTCTTCCTAGGACAGCTAGGGACAAATCCAAAAAACGTACGCGACAGCCATAATAGGTGTAGCTCAGCTAAAAAGAGGAGAATATAGCTTTAAGCAGAAAGAGATGTGTTGAGAATACAGTGGGGGAGGTTAGAGATCGTTAGTTGCCCGATCTTTCACCTCTAAATCACGGTCAACACAACTAGGGTAAAAAAAACTCTTAATTCCCGCTTCCGTCTCGTTTTCTCTAATTTAAACAATAGTATCTGATTACGCGTTAATAATTCTTCCTACTTAACCTCAATCGATTAATTAAGAGTTTAAAAGATTAATAATTCATAATAAAAATATTTAAAATTAAAAATTCATACGCGAACAATTCTCTAGCTAGGTACAAAAATGAAAAATTGTCTTCCGATCGTTCACTTAGCTCAGGAAGGGTAGAACTCCGTTATTAATCGTGATGGCTGACTAATGATGCGACTTATGGTTTTGGGTCCATCAGACCCAAACTCAGGTAAAAAACAGATTAGGAGTGGGTAGGTGTTATGTTTTATTTTTTCGTTTTCATAGGATCCCTTGTTTTTCATCAAACATTTCCTAACATAGCAACCCACACTGGTTCCGGTAATGTTGAATGCGCATCTGGATTGAGTAATGTGGCTGGCATTTGGACAACCCTTCGTCAAATAGGCTAAACAAGGACGGTTTATGGTTCGGTTGTTTCACGGCCATTTGAGGCCTCCTGTTGATCAGGCTCCCTTCGGGGTCATGCGCCGCTTTACCCTTCGGGGTTTATGCATAGCATGGCCTGATTTATGATTGGGAGATATCAACTCATAGGCTTCATGTGACCTGTTCACTGACTCATGGATTAACCTTTTTCTGCCCTATATTGGCAAATCTTGAAAAGTTCTATCTTACTCAAATTGTTTTTCTCCCATGTTAACACGGTAGGCCTTTTGGAGTGTCCCCAATTACTAACACACGCGGGCAGGAATATCGTAGAGTATAGTAAGGGCTAAGTTAAATAAAATACAATTTTTAATATTAGGGTATCTTTCTACTTCTCGACCTTTCCTACACTATAGCAACTACATTAAGAGTTATATATGACAAGATCGCTAACCTCGACAAAGGCCACGAATGAGGGCTGTCAGTAGTGGCAGGATGTCATTTCTATTTACAGTTTTATTTTAACCACTTCTTTCCTACTTTTTACTTTTTTACGTATTCTTTTACTTTTCTAACCCCCTTCTCCACCTTAATTCCAACCTTCCCCCCTCCTTTTACCTCCTTAATTGATCATACCCTCCCACCGACGTGCCATTGCTGTGGTTGACATCGACCCATCCCTAAAACTAAAATTGCATCACTCTTGTTAAATGGAGTGGGCAATCGAGGTGAACACATCAGTTAGTGTGTGTTCAACTCTCGTCGCGTGTGGTCGCTGTTTTCCTGAGGAATGGTAAGTGTTTTTTGATTTTTTTGATTTTTTTGATTTTTTCCATTTATATTAGATTATATATTACATATTACAACATTATATTCATTATCTAACAATTATTAGTTAATTGTTATATATTATATCATTCATCAATTTTGATCGCCTCTATGAGGCAATTTAAATAATTGATTTTCGTCTTGAGCCATTCATGGCCATTTTCTCTGTATATATATGGGTGATTGCACACATACTAGTTATGTGGGTAAGCGCTTATATATATGATAAGCCCACTGATGAGTCCCTTTCAGGCCAGGGACGAAAAACGTTTCTGGGCGGTGCCTGTAAAGTAGTTTTTAGGCAAAAAGGCCTACTTATAATTGTTATGAGAGTGTCTTTTATTGACATTTCTATAACAATTTTTGTTTGTTTTTCGGTTTTTGTTTGTTTTTGTGTTTTTTGTGCCAATGTTTTTCATTTTTGTTTTGTTTTTTGCACTTTGTAATGACATGTAGGAATACTGTAGAACAAAGAGATAGGGATAGATATTTTGACAATAATTTGTTTCTTCCTAGGACAGCTAGGGACAAATCCAAAAAACGTACGCGACAGCCATAATAGGTGTAGCTCAGCTAAAAAGAGGAGAATATTGCTTTAAGCAGAAAGAGATGTGTTGAGAATACAGTGGGGGAGGTTAGAGATCGTTAGTTGCCCGATCTTTCACCTCTAAATCACGGTCAACACAACTAGGGTAAAAAAAACTCTTAATTCCCGCTTCCGTCTCGTTTTCTCTAATTTAAACAATAGTATCTGATTACGCGTTTAATAATTCTTCCTACTTAACCTCAATCGATTAATTAAGAGTTTAAAAGATTAATAATTCATAATAAAAATATTTAAAATTAAAAATTAAAAATTCATACGCGAACAATTCTCTAGCTAGGTACAAAAATGAAAAATTGTCTTCCGATCGTTCACTTAGCTCAGGAAGGGTAGAACTCCGTTATTAATCGTGATGGCTGACTAATGATGCGACTTATGGTTTTGGGTCCATCAGACCCAAACTCAGGTAAAAAACAGATTAGGAGTGGGTAGGTGTTATGTTTTATTTTTTCGTTTTCATAGGATCCCTTGTTTTTCATCAAACATTTCCTAACATAGCAACCCACACTGGTTCCGGTAATGTTGAATGCGCATCTGGATTGAGTAATGTGGCTGGCATTTGGACAACCCTTCGTCAAATAGGCTAAACAAGGACGGTTTATGGTTCGGTTGTTTCACGGCCATTTGAGGCCTCCTGTTGATCAGGCTCCCTTCGGGGTCATGCGCCGCTTTACCCTTCGGGGTTTATGCATAGCATGGCCTGATTTATGATTGGGAGATATCAACTCATAGGCTTCATGTGACCTGTTCACTGACTCATGGATTAACCTTTTTCTGCCCTATATTGGCAAATCTTGAAAAGTTCTATCTTACTCAAATTGTTTTTCTCCCATGTTAACACGGTAGGCCTTTTGGAGTGTCCCCAATTACTAACACACGCGGGCAGGAATATCGTAGAGTATAGTAAGGGCTAAGTTAAATAAAATACAATTTTTAATATTAGGGTATCTTTCTACTTCTCGACCTTTCCTACACTATAGCAACTACATTAAGAGTTATATATGACAAGATCGCTAACCTCGACAAAGGCCACGAATGAGGGCTGTCAGTAGTGGCAGGATGTCATTTCTATTTACAGTTTTATTTTAACCACTTCTTTCCTACTTTTTACTTTTTTACGTATTCTTTTACTTTTCTAACCCCCTTCTCCACCTTAATTCCAACCTTCCCCCCTCCTTTTACCTCCTTAATTGATCATACCCTCCCACCGACGTGCCATTGCTGTGGTTGACATCGACCCATCCCTAAAACTAAAATTGCATCACTCTTGTTAAATGGAGTGGGCAATCGAGGTGAACACATCAGTTAGTGTGTGTTCAACTCTCGTCGCGTGTGGTCGCTGTTTTCCTGAGGAATGGTAAGTGTTTTTTGATTTTTTTGATTTTTTTGATTTTTTCCATTTATATTAGATTATATATTACATATTACAACATTATATTCATTATCTAACAATTATTAGTTAATTGTTATATATTATATCATTCATCAATTTTGATCGCCTCTATGAGGCAATTTAAATAATTGATTTTCGTCTTGAGCCATTCATGGCCATTTTCTCTGTATATATATGGGTGATTGCACACATACTAGTTATGTGGGTAAGCGCTTATATATATGATAAGCCCACTGATGAGTCCCTTTCAGGCCAGGGACGAAAAACGTTTCTGGGCGGTGCCTGTAAAGTAGTTTTTAGGAAAAAAGGCCTACTTATAATTGTTATGAGAGTGTCTTTTATTGACATTTCTATAACAATTTTTGTTTGTTTTTCGGTTTTTGTTTGTTTTTGTGTTTTTTGTGCCAATGTTTTTCATTTTTGTTTTGTTTTTTGCACTTTGTAATGACATGTAGGAATACTGTAGAACAAAGAGATAGGGATAGATATTTTGACAATAATTTGTTTCTTCCTAGGACAGCTAGGGACAAATCCAAAAAACGTACGCGACAGCCATAATAGGTGTAGCTCAGCTAAAAAGAGGAGAATATAGCTTTAAGCAGAAAGAGATGTGTTGAGAATACAGTGGGGGAGGTTAGAGATCGTTAGTTGCCCGATCTTTCACCTCTAAATCACGGTCAACACAACTAGGGTAAAAAAAACTCTTAATTCCCGCTTCCGTCTCGTTTTCTCTAATTTAAACAATAGTATCTGATTACGCGTTTAATAATTCTTCCTACTTAACCTCAATCGATTAATTAAGAGTTTAAAAGATTAATAATTCATAATAAAAATATTTAAAATTAAAAATTAAAAATTCATACGCGAACAATTCTCTAGCTAGGTACAAAAATGAAAAATTGTCTTCCGATCGTTCACTTAGCTCAGGAAGGGTAGAACTCCGTCATTAATCGTGATGGCTGACTAATGATGCGACTTATGGTTTTGGGTCCATCAGACCCAAACTCAGGTAAAAAACAGATTAGGAGTGGGTAGGTGTTATGTTTTATTTTTTCGTTTTCATAGGATCCCTTGTTTTTCATCAAACATTTCCTAACATAGCAACCCACACTGGTTCCGGTAATGTTGAATGCGCATCTGGATTGAGTAATGTGGCTGGCATTTGGACAACCCTTCGTCAAATAGGCTAAACAAGGACGGTTTATGGTTCGGTTGTTTCACGGCCATTTGAGGCCTCCTGTTGATCAGGCTCCCTTCGGGGTCATGCGCCGCTTTACCCTTCGGGGTTTATGCATAGCATGGCCTGATTTATGATTGGGAGATATCAACTCATAGGCTTCATGTGACCTGTTCACTGACTCATGGATTAACCTTTTTCTGCCCTATATTGGCAAATCTTGAAAAGTTCTATCTTACTCAAATTGTTTTTCTCCCATGTTAACACGGTAGGCCTTTTGGAGTGTCCCCAATTACTAACACACGCGGGCAGGAATATCGTAGAGTATAGTAAGGGCTAAGTTAAATAAAATACAATTTTTAATATTAGGGTATCTTTCTACTTCTCGACCTTTCCTACACTATAGCAACTACATTAAGAGTTATATATGACAAGATCGCTAACCTCGACAAAGGCCACGAATGAGGGCTGTCAGTAGTGGCAGGATGTCATTTCTATTTACAGTTTTATTTTAACCACTTCTTTCCTACTTTTTACTTTTTTACGTATTCTTTTACTTTTCTAACCCCCTTCTCCACCTTAATTCCAACCTTCCCCCCTCCTTTTACCTCCTTAATTGATCATACCCTCCCACCGACGTGCCATTGCTGTGGTTGACATCGACCCATCCCTAAAACTAAAATTGCATCACTCTTGTTAAATGGAGTGGGCAATCGAGGTGAACACATCAGTTAGTGTGTGTTCAACTCTCGTCGCGTGTGGTCGCTGTTTTCCTGAGGAATGGTAAGTGTTTTTTGATTTTTTTGATTTTTTTGATTTTTTCCATTTATATTAGATTATATATATATATTACAACATTACATTCATTATCTAACAATTATTAGTTAATTGTTATATATTATATCATTCATCAATTTTGATCGCCTCTATGAGGCAATTTAAATAATTAATTTTCGTCTTGAGCCATTCATGGCCATTTTCTCTGTATATATATGGGTGATTGCACACATACTAGTTATGTGGGTAAGCGCTTATATATATGATAAGCCCACTGATGAGTCCCTTTCAGGCCAGGGACGAAAAACGTTTCTGGGCGGTGCCTGTAAAGTAGTTTTTAGGCAAAAAGGCCTACTTATAATTGTTATGAGAGTGTCTTTTATTGACATTTCTATAACAATTTTTGTTTGTTTTTCGGTTTTTGTTTGTTTTTGTGTTTTTTGTGCCAATGTTTTTCATTTTTGTTTTGTTTTTTGCACTTTGTAATGACATGTAGGAATACTGTAGAACAAAGAGATAGGGATAGATATTTTGACAATAATTTGTTTCTTCCTAGGACAGCTAGGGACAAATCCAAAAAACGTACGCGACAGCCATAATAGGTGTAGCTCAGCTAAAAAGAGGAGAATATAGTTTTAATCAGAAAGAGATGTGTTGAGAATACAGTGGGGGAGGTTAGAGATCGTTAGTTGCCCGATCTTTCACCTCTAAATCACGGTCAACACAACTAGTGTAAAAAAAACTCTTAATTCCCGCTTCCGTCTCGTTTTCTCTAATTTAAACAATAGTATCTGATTACGCGTTAATAATTCTTCCTACTTAACCTCAATCGATTAATTAAGAGTTTAAAAGATTAATAATTCATAATAAAAATATTTAAAATTAAAAATTAAAAATTCATACGCGAACAATTCTCTAGCTAGGTACAAAAATGAAAAATTACAGAGGTATTTGAGTTTCGTAATATTAGATTAAGTTATTTTGTTTTTGATAAGGCACTTAAAGTCTACAACATTTACTATATTATTTTATATGAAATCACATTACATTACAGTGAAAGGAAAATTATCCTCTATTTTGGCAAGATGAACTATTCTGGTAAAACAAAGGAACTAAAGCAGATTGGTCATTACCTGCTAATATAGAATCTAAGTCAATTGAGTCTATACACAAAGGAGAAAAATAATTTGCAGAATTCCAAGGCTCTCTGGATAGAGAAAAAAACGTACTACTTATAAGATCATTATCTATATAGCGTAAATTTGTTACGGATTTTTTCATAGCTCTTAAGGAGTATCTCATTAGGGGTTCAACTCCGGACTTATCGTAAATGTAGCTGTTCGCATATTTTTTGTTAAAAGATTGGAAATGTTTGTTAATACTTAAGCGTAGAATTTGTCTTTCAAACACTTCAAGCTCTCTCGCCACCGACGGTGAGAACGAAAACCAGCACGGGAAGGCATAGGTCACAACTGGTCTTATTAGGGTTTTGTAGAACAACAGCTTGGTTTCTCTTGAGAGGCCGCTATTGGATCTAAAATACGGCGCTAGCAATCCTGCAACACGCTTGGCTTTAGTCAATGTAGACCTTGCGTGATTATTAAATTTGAAAAGGTTATTGAAATTTATACCTAAGTATTTAATGTGTGTTTTGAATGGGATCCTAGCGCCATCGACGGCAAGATAAAGATTTTTACTGTCCCTCACCACTCCTGGAGGTCCTTTCCCTGATGCATTCCGGAAGCAAATACATTCAGTTTTACCGATGTTAAGGTTTAAACCCCATTTTTTATAGAATTCGTTAATTACCTGAATATGAGCAGAGACGGCTGCCAAAGCATCGTTGGGATATCTCGCGTGAGCATATACCATGATATCGTCAGCATACAAAAGTGCAACTGAACTTGATGAAAAGTCTGGCACACGCAGGAAGTGAGGAAAATCATATAAAAATATGTTAAAGATAAGAGGGCCCAAGATTGAGCCTTGAGGAACTCCGCGCTCAACTTTCTTTAATGTGGATTTTGATTGGTTGATTTGTGTAAAAAAGAATCGATCAGTAAGAAAACTGTGTAGGAGTTTAAAGATCGTTGGAGAAAGGTTGATTTGTATTAGTTTAAAGAGAAGACCATCCCACCAAAAACTATCAAACGCCTTTTCAACGTCCAGAGAACAGCTGACAGTACATTTTTTGTTTCTAAGATTTTGAGTTATGTCACTGTGCATTTTCAATAGGGCGTGCACCGTGGAGTGTCCTTTTTTAAACACAAACTGGTAATCTGAAATAGGATCAATGCCATTGTTTAAAGTATTTTCAATTTTGTTGTAAATTACTCTTTCAAGAATTTTGCCAGCGTTGGAGAGTAAAGCAATAGGGCGGAAGTTTGAAATGTCGATATTATTAGGTTTTTTCCTAATCGGAATTAATTTCGCGATTTTCCAACTTTTAGGAAAGTAACCATTATTCAAACAGATATTTAAGATAATTGCTAAAAACTCGATAGCAGATTTGGAAAGTTTCTTTAGGAGAAAGTTTGAGAGATCGTCAGGAACAAATGACTTCTTGGAATTATTGTGGCTGAGGATATCTTTGATTTCTCCGGTGGAAGTGAAGAATTCAGGGAACGATGGAGATAGAGCAGAGTTGGAAATGTCGAAATTAAAAATTCGAGGTGGTAAAGTGTTTCTAAATTGATCCACAGTAGTTTCCACTTGGAGCACCAAGTTTTGATCGGAAGTAGGCCGACTTTTACGAAATATTCTCTCAAAGTAGTTTCCGAAAGTCGAAACAATGACTGGTTCAGTGGAATAAATGGTATTATTGATTTTTAACGACTCACAAGAGGAGCTCTTTTTCCCTATGAGATTTTTAATTTCCTTGAAGGCGGAAGGACCTGGTTTAATTTTAGAGAGTCTCTGTTGAAGTTGTTGATCAAGCCAAATTTTAACTTTCTCTTTAATTATTATTTTTAGTAGTGAAATTATGGCTGAAAGCTCTTTATAAGATTCGTTTATCCTATTATAAGTAGCATGGAAAATTCGTTTTAATTTTTTTTGCCATTTATGTTTAATTTTGAAGAGGTTAGTAATATCCTGAGGAAGGTTTTTATATTTATTAAAAGATGGACTGATTAGTTCAGAGTTATTTCGAGCAACACTCTGTATAGTTGAGTTGCGACTAAGAATATAGGAGTCGATCTCTTCATTAGAAAGGTTTGAAAACTCTGGAGGGAGGCGATTAGCTAACTGAACGTCTAGGTCATCTTGGAATTTCTTCCAGTTGGTTTTTTGATATGATATAAAGATTTCTGGTTGCTTAAGAATGTACACAATTTCACTCATGTTTAAGTTTAAAAGAATTGCGTAATGGTCAGAGAATGATGGCAGCGTAGCTATATTATAGTTTGGGTTCAATTGGTCAATAAGACAGTTTGAGACAATAAAGTGATCCAAAAAGGAGGAGCCATTTGGATACGAGGGACTATTAGGCGAAAGAAGAGAAAATATATGGCAGGATTGTGACAACCACGCTTCTAAGGCAATACCATTCATGTTCCTAAGAGCATCACCCCAGGAAGGACTTTTAGCGTTCAAGTCTCCGCCTATTATTGCTCCGTCATAGTTAGCTGCTATTACGCTGATTTTGTCTAACTCGGAAGTGATTGCTGCACGGGTTAAATTAGTCGGAAGATATATTGATCCCAGCAGAAGCGCTTTCACCGAATCAATCTTTTTAAAAGAAATCGACAGTAAGATACAGGGGAAATCGAAGTTTGTTGTGTCAATTACATTAAAGAGAAGATCTTTTTTTAAGGCTATTGCAACTCCCTGATTAGAATCGTTACGGAAAAAGTTATAGGAATCTAAATGAACTTTATGATTGCTTTTCAGGTGCGTTTCCTGAAGAAACGCAACGAAAACATTGTGTCTTTTTAATAGTTTAAATAGATCGAGGCGTCTACTATTGTCCACCAAGGAACCGGTGTTTAAGGAGATGAAATGTTTACCCATCAAAGTTATTATTGGAATTGAGGATTACTTGGTCTAACAATTCCAAGTATGCCAGTCTCTTCATTTCGATAGAAATACCGCTGTTAATGTTCTTCATGAACTTTTTCACCCTTGCCACCAAGGAAGTTATATCCGAACCAAACAGTGTAGTGGAAAGATCGAAAAAATCGGAAAACAATCCCTTAGATGCACCTGCAACAGAGGAGGGAGTTAGGTCAATACGAGAAGCGGGTTGCTTATTCTTGACAATGTCTGCGTAGGATACTCGAGTGTTTCCTAAATCACTATTATTGAAAATTTTGCATTCTTGGTTTATCTGACTTATTTTCTCTTTATTTTTATTTATTAACTCCCTCCTTCTCAGCAGGTACATTTTGTATTGTGGACAGCCACGAAAATTTGCGGGTGCCCAAAATCTTTACAATTGATGCAATAGGCAAGGGAACCCTCTTTTTTTATATTTTGGCACTCACCCGGATTGTGTCTCACACTGCACTTGACACAGTTATACTTTCTGGCACAATTTTTGGCTAAGTGACCGAAGCTTTGGCAGCGCTTGCACATAGGGTTGTTATTCTTTTTGGGTTTTTCCCAAGTGATACGGGAGTAAAAAAGGTATCTGAGTTTAAGAATTTCATCAGGGATCTTACCAGGGAGAAGTTGAACCAGAAAGAGATCAGAACTCTCGTTGATTTTTTTTTGTCTTTCAGTTAGGAATGGAGAAACCTTGGCGACCAGATCTGGAACAATTACGTTGAGCTCCCGCCTGATCTCGTCCCCACTATAGTCTGATGTGAGACCTCGAAGAATTAACGAGTGTGATTTATCCTCACTAGCTGTGAAAGTATGAGCTTCAATGTCATCACTTGCTTTTAACATTTCGATAAGTTCGGAGTGAGACTTGTGATTATTAACAAAAAGTTTGCACTTATATTTATTAATATACTTAACTTTAAAAACTAATTCTGGAGCTTTTTCCTTTAAGCCTTCCGTGAGTAGTTTTATATTCGTCTTGTAGAGAATAATAGGCGGGCAGAATTTTATACCCGAGAAGTTATGCCTTGATTGCTGCTGTTCCGTTTGGTTGATGCCTTCCTGGCGAGAGTCCGTGGTGGCAGAGACTGTAGCGCTGCTGGATATCAGGGTCTGTTTGCCGGTGGCCATGCCCTTATCTGTCAGGCTTGGTTTCAATCTGTAGCTCGGTTGGATAGAAAGGAGCTTAAATCTATTATCTCCTAGCGAATCAGCGATATCAGCTGAACTGTTACTGTTAGTGCGAGTTCGTTTTATCCTAGGCTTTGAGCCATTTCCGGCTACTTGGACGTCAACCTCCATCGAATACGAGCGAGTTAGTTATCGAAAAAGTAGATAAAACCAACTGATGAACTTTTACGAAGGAATTGTGAACAAATTGCAGTAGTTTGATAGTGCTTGTAATCTTGATTTCACAGGAATAATGCTCGTGCTCTGGCCTGCTAAGTCCCGTCGAAGCACAGCAAATAAATTAAGATTTTCCAAAAAACCAAAAAAAGATGGCGGAAAACTCGAAATAGAAAAATTATAAATTAGCGAACACAAAAAAGACGTCCGTTCACAACGAAGCTATGATTCGAACTCCTAAAAATTCCAACAAAAAAAATATGATTTTGACAGCAATAAAAATTTTTTTACTTCAAACATTTTTATTATATTTCAGCAGGCAAAATAATGGTTCAAACAAAGGTTTGAAAAAAAATTACTACTAGAAATTCGTGGACTCATGCCGATTTTCAATTAAAACAAGCCCCATTATATGCAACAGTGCCCCAATTATAAGGACTTTATTAATAATTTTAAGATATTTTTATTTCTTTGTGTATAAAATTTCTAATTTATTTTTTCTTCTAAACGTAAACAAACAATCACAGCTGTTGATGCCTGAAGCTGAAGCTTTGTATTTTGTTCCGACTTTAAAAAAGCCGTCGAAACAGCTGGAGTTGAAGCTGCGTTGTGTTTGAGGCCTAACGCCGAGTAGCGCGTTGAATTGTGTGATAAGAAAATGTTCAGCACTACAATTTATTGTGTTACCAGTTGTTGCGTTATTAACTTTGGGAAAAAGTTAGTTTGCTTTAGCGGTTCTTTTGTATTTTGTTGTTGTATTTACCGTTATTTTTTTTTTCATTATAAGTGAGAATTGCTTCCCTACTAAGAGGGCAAGGGAAGTCTTTGTGGATTTGGGGGCGTGTGAAGGTTACGGTTGGCGTTTGAAGGTCACTGAATAATAATAGCAATAACTTAAAGTAAATAAGCTATTGTAAAGTCCTCCAGCCTTCGGCCTACGGCCGCGCTTTTCAATAACAACCCTTAGTATGTCCAACGCCGGCTACGCAGTAAAAGAGTTTTTTTATGCCAATTCATAAATCTCCATTCATTCATTATCTCCATAACTATTAAAAAAATCAAACAAAAGAAAGAAACTTCAAAAACGGATATTAAAATTACACTTCAAACGGTTCCTCGCTTACACCGGTGCATCTAATAGTTTGCAAGATATCGCACTTAAAAGTTTTGATTTTTAAACGCCCATAAATCCTAAACCAAAGCCACGCCCCAAAAAATGTTAACCGAGTTATATTCAGGGAGGGCAAGAAAAGCAAAAGTTTGGTTTAGGGGTTTATCGCAGCCAAACGTCTAAACCAAACTTTTGTTGTGTTTGCTGTGCCAACAGTTCATCCGTTTTCATTCTCTCACGAATGAACTGTGATTTGACAACTTTGTACAGAAAACAAAAACAACGCTGATCAAACAGATGGTTGCAATTACGGATATTACTCTACGAACATTGTCCAGCAAAACTGTTATTGCTTTCTGTACAAAGTTGTCAACTTTACGCTCTCAGCTTTCAGAATTGAGTTCATCCAGAGAGCATGAAGATCTACGAAGTAAAAATTTTGAGAGAGAGCAGAAATGGTTCTTCGAGGACAAATAATGTTCGTAGTGTATAACGGCGAAGCTCAATACCTTAAATGCCGACTTAGCAGCTAATTCCATTCACAAACTTTAATTGAGATTCGCATTGTGAGTGAACTTGTTTGTGTAAGGGTGCGGAAAAGGAGCGAGCAGGGTTTATTTTCCACTTAATTTTTTAACCTATCGGCAGTTTTATCTGGAGAGCTCTTGGTGCGGGTTGGTGGGAAGGTCGGCGCCTTCATTTGGGAAAATTTATCGCCACTAAATTGGAATTTCTATATATGAGATTATGGTAGAAGGATTTAATAATCGCTGCGATTCCGATTCCACTCCCACCTGAAAATATAATTTTGCTTGTACAAGTTATTTTCCACTATAATCCACGTATATCCATGTATTTCGTTTTGTACATATTTTAATTATTAAAATCAACTGTTAAGATGAAATTCTAAAATACCAATTAGTTGAAAAAGGTCAGCGCCAGGTTGAAGGGGTGGCAAATATCTGACAGAAAACTCGGCAGACAATGTCTTAGCACTTACGTTTTCGGATTTATTGTTACGCCCAGTCTTGCCTGGCAGGGTCAAGAACTCTGCTGTGGATTAGAAAGAGGTAGAAGGGCAGACGGACAGGGTACGTAGCAAATGTTCGTAGTGTAATATCTGCATTTGCAATATAATATGGGCCATACAAAACATCAACCAAGAACAGCTGATGACTACTAGATGCGTATGCTGTACGGTTCTTACGGAAGCCTCGTATCGTCAGAATGTTTCTTTCATATTCGAGCAGTTAAGCTTTAACCACAACGAAGGCTTTGGTATCTTTTTCGTCTTTTACAATTCGTATCTTACGAATGTATTCGTACTCATTCGCTATAAAACTAAAGATCACTAGTATGGGCATGGCCGCAGTTAACAAAATGTCGGCCGACGAGCACCTTAATAGAGATTATAATGTTTTCATCTTGTCTGAGGATTGTGAGGTGAAGGGTGTCGTTCCAATTCCGGTTGATTACGCTGAAAAAGAAATTTTTGAGCATGCCTATCCTAAGAACTTGGTTCAATATGGACCTCTGTCTGCTTCGTGCCTTATTAACGAAGTCAGAAGATTCTCAAAAAAGGATCCGCATATACCTGACAAAATCACGAACATTGATTCTATCCTAATATCTTTTTCGGGAAACACTCTTCCTTCGCACGTTTGCATTGACAGTGTATGTTACCCTGTAACACCCTTCAGTGTGGTAGGTGCTGGCGTTACAACCACTCCACCGGGGTCTGCTCTAGGCCCAACAGGCTCTGTCCGAACTGTGGATGTTCGCATGACAGTCTTGAGTGTGACGCCAGGTCTAAGTGCGTTAACTGTGGTGGTGAACACACGGCCTCTTCCGCTCTGTGCCCAGTGTTTCAAAAACAGAATAAAGCTAAAATAGATAAGGCAAACAACTCCAAACCTAAAATAGTTACCTTTGCAGATTCAGCTGCCAATAACCATCATTCAAATTTTTATTACGTTTTAAAGCCTATAGATTTTCGGCCTTTGGCCATTTCCAAAGCATCTAATCCTAAAGTTTCGAACCCTCAAACCTATAAAATAATTCCTGCCAAACGCCCTCGCGTTCAAGACCCGGTTAGCTCTGTCTTATCACCCTGCTCTAGTGCACACAACTTCATTCCAATTGAGAAGGACACTTGTAACACAATACAAGATATCTGTAAAAAACAAATTGAATCTTCAAACTCTGACACTGTTAAAATAATTGCACCGTTTCTTACTCTGTTTTCATCCATTGAAAAATCAAATCTGCAGAAGACGGCTAGGTAGGTAGGTAGGTAGGTAGAAGGGCTTGTAATCCCCCGGGGGGAATTATCAACACCTAGGCCTGTCCGGCCCATTGTGGTTGCCCATAAGTGCGCTTACTATCTTAGGTGGGAACTCCTTGTATGCACGCCGGATCTCCAGCCCCCGCAGCCAGAGCCTCCAAGTGGGGGTCGGGTAGCGGCCGCGAAAAGGCCAGGCCAGCGTTCCTGATGAAGCCCAGAAGGCCAGAAACCGGTCGCTCCGCCAGCTCCGACAAATTATCCAGGAAACCAGCTCCCAGCGTCCGGAGGCGGTTTCGTGATAAGGCGGGACACTGGCAGAGCAAGTGGCTTATAGTCTCCTCCGCGTCTATGTCGTTGCAGCACCTGCAGTGATCAACTGTAGCCCCAGGCCTCCATCTGGAGACCATATGGCCTATTGGGCAGTGCCCTGTGATCACTCCAACTGCTACTCTCAGCTGCTCCCTCGGTAAGGAGAGGAGTGCTCTAGAGTTTCTCGGGTTAATAATTGGCCATACAGACCGGGCCGTAGCGCAGTCTGCCCGGTTTTCCCAGTTAAGATTGGCTACGTGCGTTGCCAGGATTTCAATTTCTTTAGCCTGGGACGAAATCGGTATACCAACGGAGGTATCAGCTTCTGTGGAACTGGTTGATGAGCCCAACCTTGCCAGACGATCTGCCTGTTCGTTGCCCTCTATATTTGAGTGACCTGGAACCCAACAGAGTCTAACATTGTGCGATGCCTTGAGTTCCCTGAGCTTCCCTCTGCAGTTCGATACAACCTTCGATTTTACCACCACGGAGTCCAGCGCAAGAAGGGCGGCCTGACTGTCCACAAAGAAGTGTATATCTGTGTTCGATATCCGTTCCTCCAGGACAAACTCAGCCGCCCGTTCGATCGCGTACACCTCCGCTTGGAACACGCTGCAGTAGTCCGGCAGTCTGAAATACCGCTCGATTTGAAGCGTGCTGGAGTAAAAGCCAGCTCCCGTACCTTCCTCGGTCTTAGATCCGTCCGTAAAGATAGCGATGTCTCTTTGGGGGATAAGTTCCCCTGACGACCAGTCCTCCCTGCTGGGCAGGAGCACAGAGGGTCTGCCCTCAAACTCGATTCTCGGGAGAATGTAGTCTGTTGGAGCAGACAGGTTCAACCCATGGCCGGAGTTCAGCAGCCTAAGTCTGCGAAGCACGCTGGCGTGTCCAAGCTGGGCCTCGTTACCGAGGTTGAGCTCTCTGAGCCTAAGCAGGCTTTTGCCAGCAGTGCCTATCACGAATAGGTCGAGAGGCAGCAGATTCAGCAGAGTGTTCAGTCCAGCCTGCGGCGTACTTCTCACTGCTCCAGTAATCGCTCTGGCAGCACATCTTTGCACCCCTGTTAGGGTTTTGAGGTTGCTGTCCCGCTGCAACGCCTCCCACCATACCAAGCCCCCGTGGGAGAGAATTGGGCGTACAATTGCTGTGTACATCCAGTGGACGATGTACGGTGATAGGCTCCATCTCCCTCCGATGGCCTTTTTGCAGGCGTAGAAGACGTTAAGTCCTTTTTTCGCTCTCTCAGCTACGTTGAGCTTCCAGGATAGTTTACTATCCAGGATAGTGCCGAGATACTTCACATGACCAGACAGATGTAGGCATTGGCCATTTAGGCGGGGCCTCCTAAAGTCCGGGATCTTGTATTTCCTAGTGAAGAGGACAAGTTCGGTCTTTGCTGCATTTGTGCCGAGACCATTCCTGTCTGCCCAACTCGAAATACGCTTTAGTGCGCGGGACATAAGCTCGCTGATTGTGGGTAGGAATTTACCCGATATCAGAATTGCTATGTCATCAGCGTACACTATTGCCCTAACGCCCGAGCCATGGAATTCCCTCAGAATTCCGTCAACCACCAAGAGCCACAGGAGGGGGGAGAGGACCCCTCCCTGGGGAGTCCCGCGTGTGACATTCTTACGCAACTTGGTCGTCCCCAAGGATGGACTTATGATCCTGCCTTTCAGCATCTCATCAATCCAATCCCCTATGGCTCCTGGTATGTCAAATTGCGTCAGGGCTTCGGTAATTGCCTCCGGTTTGACATTGTTAAATGCCCCTTCTATGTCTAGGAAGGCGCCCAGCGTGTGTTCTCTATTTCCAAGAGATTTCTCTATCGTGGACACCACCCTATGGAGTGCGCTCTCAACCGATTTGCCTTTCAAGTAGGCGTGTTGGGACTGGCACAGCCTGTGGGTTATCCTGTTCCTTATGTACAGATCCACCAGCCTCTCGAGCGTCTTCAGCATAAATGATGAAAGAGAGACGGGTCTGTAGTCCTTAGCGGAGAAGTGGGATGGTCTGCCTGCTTTCGGTATGAAGACGACCCTTACTTCCCTCCATTCCTTCGGGACATATTTGTTCCTAAGGCATCCTTTGAAAATTTCGATGAGCAGCGGTAGGATTGAGGTGAGGGACTTTTGCAGCATGGCCGGTATGATACCGTCCTGCCCCGCCGACTTGAAGGGGCTGAACGAACTCACCGCCCATTTAACCTTGTCCTCATCCACAATGTCGCCAACTGCACCTCGCGATAGGCTCGCTGCTGACTCCCAGGTGGAACTAGGAGCGTCACAGAGCGCCTCCGCTTCCAGCTCGTGATCAGTGCAACCTGGAAAGTGCTTGTCACAGAGCACCTCCAGAGTCTCCCGGCTACTTTGCGTCCACGAGCCATCAGACCTTAGGATAAGGCCCGGTGTCACCTTCTCACGGGCGAGTACCCTACGTAGTCTTGCTGCCTCGTTTACCTCGCAAACAGAGCCACAAAATTTTCTCCACGAGTCCCTCTTAACTATTCTAATCCTACTCTTGTAAAGCCTGAGCCCCGTCCTGTACAGAACCCAGTCCGTATCGTTGCCTGAGCTTTTGGCCCTATTGAAGAGCGCTCTGGTAGCTCTCCTTAGCGCCGCCAGCTCCGGGGTCCACCATCCTGGCTTGCTACTCTTGCGTGGACGGCTTATAGGACAGGAGCTGGTGAAAGCACTTCGGAGGGCCCCAGACAGGAAACGAACCTGGTTTTCGGTGTTCTCCCCCATGAGCCTCGCCTTATGAACAGACAGTTTGGCCGCGGCTAGTTGAGAGAACCTATCCCAGTCCGTTTTCTTTGGGTTTCTGAATGGTATCACCGATGGTAGTGACACTCTAATATCGAAGAGAATCCTGGAGTGGTCCGAGAAGGAATACTCAGCGGATACTCTCCAATCTACAATTTGTGTGTCCCCAGCACTGCTGAGTGTTAGGTCTAAGACTTCTGATCTAGTTCTAATGCTAAACGTGGGAGTATTTCCCCTATTGCAAATGACTAGGTTATAATCAAGGATAAAATCAAAAATCGACTCACCCCTCTTGTTGATGCCACTGCTTCCCCATTGCGGGTGGTGTCCGTTTGCATCGCATCCCATCACTAGCCTAGATTTGCTCTGGTGGGCAAATTCTGCTAGTGCGCGGACTTGGTGCGGCGGTGGGTCCTCTGCCTCATAGGGGAAGTACGCCGAAGCGAGTAGGAGTGAACGCTCCTGACTTAGTTCACACACAATCGTGGTTAGATCAGGGGAGCTGTGGGAGGGAAGAAGAAAAGCATTAATGTTGTTCTTAACCAATACACAGGTCCTTACCTTTGATGATGCCGCAGGTTCGAAGGTCTTGTATAGGCGTGACTTCAGTCCTGCAACCCTCCCTCCACTCAACCAGGGTTCTTGGACCAAAGCCACGTCGATGTCGTCCTTCGTCAGTGTGAGGAGGAGGTCGACCGATGCCGCCTTACAGTGGTGGAGGTTTACCTGCACCACCTTCATTTGGCTGTAGTCTTCCTCCCCCTCCGCCGTCTCCATCGCTCGGCACGCGGACCTTGACAGATCCAAAGCCGAAGCGGATGTTTCCCTTCCGCCCCCTAATGGCCTCCAGGGATTGCTGGTTAACCGCGAACCAGTAGTTCCTACCACCATTCTTAGGGACATTGGTCGAGAGAATCTCCCAGTCCTGCGCCCCTAAGGATGGATTCTGCTTCCCAATCAGGCCAAGCACGGTGGCTCCCGATTCCGGGACCGGAGGCGGGATCCACACCACAACCGCTGGCCGTAAGGGAAGAGAGGAGCGCGGTAGGATCTCGAGCTTGGCCTTCGGCCAAGGTTCGTCAAGGTTAAGAATCGCTGACGACAAGAAGTCCAGAGCCCTCTTGTTGCCGCAACTGATGACCTTGACTCCTCTTTGCCATCCAGCCCCTTCAAAGTCTACCTCCTCCCCCCTCCGCTCGGGTTTCGACATTTCGGCCAGCAGCTTAGCCTCCACGCGTAGCCAGTTAGCCGGTGCGATCTTCCCATCTGGGTCGGACCTGTCGACTATGGCTATCTGTAGGCATGCTTCAGCCTTGAAGCTGGCCGATCTCTTCACCTTTTTAGGCTCACTCTTCGGGCACTCCTCCGCCGACCTGTTCCTTTTCTCCGCCCTGCTGGCCGGGATAGTTGGATTTGGTCCGGATTTGGGAGCCGCGGCACTTCTATTGGCCTGGTCCTGACGAGTCACCTGTGACCTACGAGAGGTCGATGGCTTCTCGTCCAGGGCCCTTGTAGCGCCCACATTTGTCTCAGCGATTGCCTTCGGGAGGGGCTTGGAAAGTGTTAACCCTCCCTCCCCTTTGTCGGCTGAGGCGGCAGCAGTTCTTTTGAACTTTGACACCTTCTTCTCGCTGCCCTTCTTCATGTGGCGCTGCCTCTCGGTCAACGTGGAGGGGTCCAGTCCGGCCAGCTTACGAAGGAAGCTCTTCGCCCGCTTGTAGGCCCTTCTGGCTTTTTCCTCCTTGGACCGGGCTCCAGTCGGCTAAGGATAATATAATAAAACCTTTGTTTACCTCCATTATTAAATCCCTTACTACCCCGAATGAAAATCTGTCAATTTAATTGTACCAGTATTCGCAATAAAACAGCACAGTTTTCTCAATATCTTTATTCTTCTAATATCTCCATCGCCTGTCTATCCGAAACTTTCCTCAAACCGTCCGAACCCTTCTCCATCTAAAATTACAACATCATACGCGCCGATAGAGCCTCCTCTAGCAATTCTGGTGGTGGCGTTGCCATTGCCGTTAATAATAGCATTCAAGTCCGTAATCTCAACATCCGTTCTCCTTACAGCCATATTGAAGTGTGCGGCTGTGAAGTGGATCATACTTCAGGCCCTATCTCTATTCTTTCCTTCTACATCCCACCCAACACAACTTTTTCGACCTCACAATTGTCACTTATCCTATCCTCCTTCCCTCACACATCTCTTGTCATCTGTGGTGACTTCAACGCGCATCACTCTTTATGGGGCGGTAACAATACCGATGTTCGCGGCCGCAGAATCGCTGACTTCATCGACGATCACAACCTTGTTATCATTAACGACGGTTCCCCTACCTACTTTGGTCCCTCTCAATCCTCTATTGATCTCTCTCTTACCACTCCCAACCTTAGCCTGAACTCCAACTGGCAGACTACTAACAATACGCTTGGAAGCACTCACTGTATCATTGAAATAAGTCTATCCTTATCTGCCTCTCGCAGCGCCTCGCGCTACGCCATTCCCAAGGTCCTAGACAAGTCCATCCTCAATCGAAAGCTATCTGATATTTTTGCATCTGGAGACTTCATTGGTACTCCTAACAAAATCGACTTTCTCTCAAAAAGCCTTTTCGACGCATTTAAGGGTAAGCTGAAAAGCAGCATTCGCCCCCTAATCCCTGGTGGAATACAACTTGCAATCTTGCGAGCGCTCAGCTACGCTTAGCCTTGACCAAGTATAAGTCTAACCCATCTAGAGCCAACTTTACTCATCTCACTGAGATTAGGAGAAATTACAGGCGCACCATCAAAAGAGAAAAGCGCTTAGGCTGGAAAAACTTCTGTGAAAAGATTGACGCCAAAATAACGATTGTTGAACTCTGGAAAACCATCAAATGCTTCAAAGGTAACTTTTCTGACTGCCTCTCTGGTCTACATGAATGTATTTTACCCCCATGTGACGACCTTGCGGCACCACTTGGGCCACACATAATTATCCACCCTCTTCCTTTAGTTGGCAATACTCCCCTCTTGATGCAGATTTCATTTGCTGAGCTCGAACGAGCTATATATTGCTCTAAGGATACTGCTCCTGGTTTGGACAGTGTTAGAAATGGCCACATAAAACTTTTTAACAACGGAAACAGATACAAACTGCTTCAGCTATTTAATGAAATTTTCTCCTCTGGGCGCCTACCACGCTCCTGGTTTAAGTACATTATTTCTCCCATTAAGAAGAAGACAGGATATGCCAATTCTGCCTCCTCCTATAGATCAGTAGCCATGGCCTCGTGTCTCAGAAAGATCTTTGAGAGAACCTTAACTTTTAGACTTGAGTGGTTTGTAGAGTCGAACCGTCTGATGCAGGGTGCTCAGGCCGGCTTTCGCAAATCCAGGTCCACAGCTGACAATATCATTGCCCTCTGGTATTCAATTCTATTAGGCTTCCACAAGAAACAGTACACCATTGCCGTCTTCATAGACATCAAGGGTGCATTTGACAATATACACCTCTTGATGTCGAGGCTCGAATTATTGGGGATACCTACTAGTTTCAGCAGATTAATTTTCTGCCTTTTTCAATTCGAGGATCTGTACATCAAATTCAATAATGACTACATCAATAGGCACTCATTTACTGGAGTACCACAGGGCTGTATATTGAGCCCGCTCTGCTTTAACCTCTATATTAACAGTATCTTCTCCCACTTGAACCCTGATGTAAAAGCCTTAGCATACGCCGACGACATAGTCCTATATTGCTCTGACTCAGATCCTTCCTTGGCCGCAAACAAAGCTCACGCCGCTGTAAATTACTTCAACTCGTCCCTGATGGATCTTGATCTTAGTATTTCCATCAATAAAACCAAATCAATGATTTTCTCGCGACCTCGAACTAAATTGGTTGCTCATCCGATCTTTCTCAATACCCACGCAGTCGAATGCGTTGACACATTCAATTTTTTGGGTTTTATCTTTCATAAACATCTGCGCACCCGCCCACACATTGACTATACTGTCAATAGGTGCTTGCGATTCATTAACATCATTCGTTCTCTCTGCGGCGTATACTGGGGCTCTGATCCCGCGTGTCTTATTACACTTTATAAAGGTGCAGTCAGACCCAAAATTGATTACTTAGCTCCTTTGCTTCTCAACGCCTCTGCAAGCGACCTTCAAAAACTACAAAGAGTACAATGGAAGGCCTTACGCATCTCTCTCGGCGCCTTAATCTCAACTCACACTCTTGCCTTAGAACAACTAGCTAACGTCATGCCCATTCCTGAGCTCCTCAATATGCTCTCCGATCACTCCATCAACAAAATATTGCAACGCCGAGACCATCCTGCTCTAGCTAACCTTGTCGAGCTAGCCAGAGTGCAATCCGTCCCTCATCCATTCGTAGTCAAGCTAAAACTTAAACTAGATAGATACAACTTTATTACCTTAGAACAACATCCTACATTCTCATCTCCTTTCAACATCTCTTTCTATAAACCTGCTGTATCATTTCTGGACTGCGTTAAGTCTACATGCAGCCCGGCAGAGGTTCAGCTTAAATACAACTCACTTGTAAACAACCGCTGGCGTTCATACAATCGAATTTTTACTGACGGTTCGAAGTGGGTTGTGCCTTTTGGTTACCCAAAGCTGATATCGAGGCCTATTTCTCTCTTCATCCTCTATCTTTTCTGCTGAATCACTGGCCATCATTGAAGCCCTAAAATTTACAAAACTTCAACCTTCTCAAAAAATTATAATCGTCTCCGATAGCAAATCTGTCCTCTCATCGCTTATTTCCCCTCACATCTTTACTATTAAAACCCTGAACTCAGATCTTCAATCCCTGGGGTTCTCTATTCGATTTTCTGGGTCCCCAGCCACATGGGTATAGAGGGTAATGAGTATGCTGTTCTAGTCGCCTCAAATCATTGCCACCAACTGGATCCCCTGTCGTATAAAATCTATGCCTCTGATTTGAGACCACTCGACAAGTCCCGACAGGCCATGCTCTGGCAGAGAAAATGGAACGATTCGGAGCATGGTAGACACCTGTTTTCTCGGCACCCCACAGTTGACGCGCCCCCCTGGTTCGAACACTTGGACCTTCCTCGGCCCCTATTTGTATTCATGTCGTGAACACCTCTTTAAAATTAATATAGTAGGCAGCAACCTCTGTACCTGCGGCCGTGTCCAGTCTATGGATCACTTATTTTTTCATTGTCCGGACATCAACTTATCGCACAGATCTTCTTTGATTGCTAATCTTCGTCGCCACAACGTGGACATCCACAACATCCTACATTTGCTTAGGCTAAAAGACATACAAATCTATACACTACTACATAGATTCTGCTTAAGCGCGAATATTACTGTTTAATAAAGGTTTAGTCGAGAACCTCCATTTTCACATCTTCTACAATATCTATAAGTACTTTTTGTAACACTATCTGTGATACTCCACATCTATAATATTTATAAGTACTTTTTGTAATGCTATCTGTGATATTTTAAAATCAAATTTTATTGTACACTAGCACCTTAAGCACTACACTATCTTATAACGTTTTTTTAAAAAAAAAAAAACAAGTTAAAAAGAAATGTAAAAAAAAGAAAAGCATTCGACTAACACAAAAGAAAAAAAAAGAAAACAAAAACAGAAAAACTTAATAAGCGAAAATTTATATACAAAAAAAAAAAACAAAAAGGATCCAATCCTATCAAATAATGCCAAATGCATGTTCGCTACCTTAACGTATTGATTCATATAACACTCATTACTATAACCTATTAAATTCTGTATGCAGTTAATGCTGCGCTCGTTTGAAGAGCCACAAAACAACTCTTAGTTGAGGTGGCCCTTTTCATTTTACACCGTCGTGCTGGATGCTCGGAGCTTCGACTACAAACAAACAAACTCATTCGCTATGTCTGCATTCTTCTATTTTGGTAGACAATACTAGGCTGAAACTTTATGTGGAGTGTCATAATAGGCATCTTGACGCTACACTCGTGCGCTCTGCTTGATGTGGAGTGTCACACTAGGCATCTTAACGCCAGACTCACACGCTTGCTACTTTCGTTCGCATTATGCTGTAAACACATAGAATGTAGCTCAGCTACAACAGTCTCAGCAAATTGTCAAAAATCTGCGCTGCTGAGACGCCGCAGAGAACAGCTGGTTTAATTTTTACAAAATCAAATCTGCAAAATCCATTCCAAAATAAAAAGTAAAAGATAAATAAAGCTTAATTTAATATAATTATCATATAAAAACTCACACAGTACGATTTTGCCTCAAAATATTAACTCAAATGTTGAATGCCATGTAAACAATCATAAAGAGAAGGAGAACAAGAGCAGCGACCGCGACAAAATTGGAAAATTTTCCAAAATTGTCGCCGTCATTGGCAGAGGCAGCGGCTACCTTTTATTTTTTTCTCGTTTTCCATAAGAGCCTGTGTAATTTTGACAAGATGCAGCTACATTGTCGCTGAGCTACATTCTATGTGTTTACAGCATTATTCGAGATGTTTTAATCGTTTTTCCCATTATTTCTTGTAATGAACTTCATCTGTTTTTTTTTATCATTTCGGCAGCCTCCTTTTTTCAGGAATTTCCAAGTTGTAAAAATTAACACGTTGAAAGGGTTGAGCAAAAGAAAAAAGCGAAATTCGGCGAATTGCAACCTTTTTCTTTATCTCGTTTTTTATTTATAATTCTAAGAAATGTATCCTTACTTTCCAGTATCTTTTAGGAATTGATAAATATTTTATGTAATTTTTAAGATTATCTATTAATAAGAATGCGAAATATTTACATATATTAGTTCAGAAATATGTAAATTGCTAGTAGTAATAATAAAAATAAAAATTACATCTATATAAATAAAAGAAAGTCGTGTTAGTTACACCATTTATAACTCGAGAACGGCTGGACCGATTTTTATGATTTTTGATTTGTTGGATTTGTCTCAGCTCCGAATAGCAGAATAACTATTACAACAATAACATTACAAAAAATTCAAAAGGAGGCGTGGCAAATCGGTAAAATTTAATATTTAGGGACATATTGATCCCAGCCGAATGAAATTTGGTGGGTATGTTCGTAGGGCCATTGTCGACAATCGTACCAAAAATGAGCGTGGCAGCCCCCCCCCCCCCCCCCCCCCCTTCAAGAGTTACTCGGAAACTACTAAAGCTACAAGGAAATTTATTATAATTATACAGGGTACAATAAATTAAACCTTCAAACGACTGAACAACCAATATGCAACATTGCAAAACACTCAGCAATGGCCAAAGTTTTGGTAGAAAGTAAAATCATCATCTGGGATGAATGCACAATGGCGCACAAACGCGCATTGGAAGCACTCGATCACTCTATGAAAGATCTGCGTAGTGACTCAAGATGTTTTGGAAGCGCAATGATTCTATTGTCTGGCGAATCCGTCTAAAGATTTCTCCAAGCAATTGCTGACTATCGGTAATGGCCGTGTTCCTCTCGACGAATCGAACGGATTGATTTCGTTTCCGCCGAATTTTTGCAATTTCGTCTTAACGAAAGACGAGCTCATCAACAAAGTGTTCCCAAACATAATTGATAACCACAAAAATCGCAATTGGTTGAGTGAACGAGCAATTCTTGCGGCAAAGAACAAAGATGTGGATCACTTAAACTTCACAATTCAAAATCAAATCGTTGGTCCACTGCATTCCTTCAAATCTATCGACTGTGTAACAAACGAAGACAAAGCAACCAACTATCCAACTGAATTTTTAAATTCATTGGATCTGCCTGGCTTGCCACCACACAATTTACAACTAAAGGTTGGCTCGGTAGTCATCATGCTTCGAAATCTAAACCAACCAAAACTATGTAACGGGACGCGTTTGGTGGTGAAAAAAGTCATGGGCAATGTGATTCAGGCAACGATGCTCAAAGGCAAGTTCAAAGGTGAGGAAGTTCTCATTCCGAGAATTCCAATGATCCCAGCCATTCGAATTTAAACGAATTCCATTTCCGATCCGTCTTGCATTCGCCATGACGCCGAAGGCCAAGGCCAATCCTTGAGTGTTTGTGGCCTGAATCTAGAAAATGAATGTTTCTCTCACGGTCAATTGTACGTAGCATGTTCACGTGTCGGCAAACCATCCGCTTTGTTTGTTCTAGCACCTGACAACAAAACGAAAAATGTCGTATATCACAAGGTGCTTCAATGATGGGAATCAAAAGTAGGGCAACAATGCTACGCAAATTATTTAGATTCCCTTCAATAACGCAAACGCCTTGCTGCCACGTAAACTATTATACATTCATTTCAATGTAAAAAATAACTTTTATTTTTATTTTTGTATATTTTTTAAACTTAATTCATTTTGAGTATTCATAAATAAAAAACTGAATTAAGCTAATAAGTTAACACAACATTTATTGATTCTGAGGCGGTACGAAGTTCGTCGGGTCAGCTAGTAATACAATAAAATTCTAAACGAAAACAGTAATGTAAGAAAAAACATAAAATCAGCCGAACTGGTTTTTCCATTCCATACATTTTTTATTTCTACCGGCATGCATGTTTTTTTAAGTGAAGCCCTTGCTGTGCCTTCTACGCATAACAAATGAAAAATGAGAAGACAACGAAAGCTGTTCCACTTTTTGCAATCAACCAATCGTGTGAGCGTGTGAGTCTGGCATTAAGATGCCTAGTGTGACACCCCACAACAATCAGAGCGAACGAGTCTGACGTCAATATACCTAGTGTAACACCCCACAAAGGCAACAGATTTTGACATTTCTGCTTTAAATGTATTTCCTTGGAAAGAAGCAGATAAGTGGTTCAGTTTTTATTTACGAATTCATTGTGAACATTGGCGAATCAAAATGTTGAATAAACGAAAAAGGACTTGCTAATATTGGCTAATATGAGCTACTGAAAAAAAAACTATAATTGTGTAAAGTGAAAGACTTAAACCGGAAGCAAAGAGACAATCTCACACTCTTGTAACGTGGCTTTTACTACTCTATTAATTAGTTGAAGCAATCTAATCAGAAGCATCTCTAATTTCGTGGCCGTTGTAAGGAATCATTGTAACTTAGACTTTTTGTAGGATTATCATCAAAAGAGCACAATTAGACGACGAAATGGTCGATCCAATTGCGGCAATGATTAACCACAACGTGTTGGAAGTGATTTTCTCATATCTAGACTTGCGGGATTTGCGAAACTGCGCGCTAGTCTGCAGGAATTGGTACAACTTTTTAAACGATGAGAATAGCGACGTTTGGCGTATGCACTGTCTAAGCAAGTTAGTTGAGGAGGCGCTTAAGTCAGATCTGCTCTCCTCAGCGCCCACATACAAAATGAAACTTCGCGCCTTCTACCACGCTTGGAACTCAAATGATTGCTCTCGCAATGTTTATATAAAGCCAAACGGATTTACGTTGCATCGGTAATAGTTTAAAATCCTACGATTACAAAAATGTCCAAAATAAAAAATGTACTTTTCCGTAAAAACAGTAACCCTGTAGCTCAGAGCACAGATGCAGCACGCGGGAAAATTGGATTCCGCGGAGGGCGACACGCTTGGGAAGTGATTTGGGAGGGCCCTCTTGGCACAGTGGCCGTCATAGGAATTTCTACCAAAGAAGCTGCACTACAGTGTCATGGATATGTTGCCTTATTAGGCTCCGATGATCAAAGCTGGGGCTGGAATCTAGTGGAAAACCACTTGCTCTACAATGGCGATGCGCAGGGAAGCTACCCTTTGTTGAATAACGCCCCAAAATATCAAGTAAAAATTAGCATTTTAGACTTTGTTTTTTAAAAATCTTGTCTTTTTTTTGCAAAGGTCGGAGAAAGAATACGTGTGATTTTAGACTGCGATGATAAAACTTTATCTTTTGAAAAGAATTATGAATTTTTGGGAGTTGCTTTTAGAGGTAAGTAAGACGACTACTGAGAGACAGAATTAGTACTTGGAAAAATCTCATTTAATTAATTCGATACGATTCGAGGTTGAACACACTTTTAGTTTATTATTCGTAGTGCTCAACCCAGAGTTTAATGAAATCGAATTGTTTTCCTTAAACATGTTCCTAGGAATTAAATACTGCATTTATAACGTTTTTTACAAATAAACCTTCTTTTTAAAGGACTGCCGGATAAGAAACTCTATCCAACAGTTTCAGCTGTATATGGAAATACGGAAGTCTCCATGGTATATTTAGGATCACCTTTGGACGGATAATTCTAAAATGTTTCAAATATTATGAAAGAACTCAAGGTGTGAAAAGTAAACTAGTGAAACGGCGATTGAAAAAAGTCAGACATATTTTTTTTTACATTAATTATGAGATTAATTTGAGGATACAGTCTTGAGGACAGTCATTCGAATCCCCAAGGGCATGGATGTTTAATGTGTGTTCGTGATCTTCCTATCTCTACCTATCCTTATCACTTGAAAGCCTTAGTTGCTAATACTGACTTCAAAAAACATTTCTGTAGTACTTCAGTTTCTCCATAAATTTGTATAATAATAATAATTTGTGGAGAGAACTCGCTAGTCAAGCTAATAGTTACCATCAATTTAGATTAGGAATACTTACACCAGTGAATAAGAATAATTGCTATAGCAGTACATTGCTGAAGGGTAAGAAATATTCTTGCTTTAGCTGCGTATGCCGGTCGTGTATTTTGAATTAATCAACTCCATTGCAAGAATGTTTTTGTCTGAACATGCTTCTGGGAATCATAAGCAGACCTTGAATAAGGTATTTGTTATAAAGTAACTAGTAATTATATTGAATGTATTATGAGTTAATAAACTCGTATAGTATACACTTTTCAAAACTTCCGTTTATTTTAATTGCAATATTTTTAAAATAATATATTAGGTTAAGCTCACTTTATTGTCAACAAATTAGCAAATTTCAACAACTCTCAGCAAATTCATTTTTTCGATATTTCGAACTATTATTATCATCCTGTCATTAATTTCATCATAATAAGAATTATCTGAACCTACTCCGACAAACAATTCGCTTGATTCTCCAGCATTTAGTAAAATCTTAATCAAGTCATAGTTAATAAGAAACTAGAATAGCGACTACAGTGGAATGGCTTCATGAGATGCAATATTTTGAAGTAGCAAAATTTTATATAAGAAATTGCATCAAAAGTTCTCAATAGTAATAAATTGTACAGTAAATCTTAGGTTGCTGCTATATTTAATTAGAAACTGAATGGGTTTTGAAAACAATATTTTAGCTTAATTTTCCGAATTAACGAAATATTTTTACAAATATATATTTAAAATATATATATATATATTTATTTAAAAAATTAGTTGTATATTGATTCCAACCGAAAAATCAATTAGTTAATTTTAGATTTTTAGGGGTTTTAATTTATTTCGTTAAAATGGCAAATAACTTCACACATTTTAAAGTATTTTTGCAAAATTAGTTTTAGAAAAAGTATTTTTTCACATATTTATATTGCTTCTTTTTCAGCATTAAGTCACGATAAAAATGTCGATGAAATAAATTACAGAACGATAAACAATTTTTAAAGATGCAATTTTGTCAAAAAATACTTATGTGTAGCGAATTAAGTAAACGTAATACTAACGGTAAAACAAACAAAAAGGTAAATAATAAATAATATAATAACAAATAATAAAGAAATACCACTGTAGTTTTATATTTATTTTATTTAATTGTTTGTGTTAGGTAAATCTATTTCATCATCGAAAAGATCTTCGAAGTCATTATAGAAATCGGCGTGTACATGTTTCTCGTTTGTTGCCAAATCCATTAGAATGCCAGATGAGCTGCCCGACTAGAAAAAGATAGTTTAAATTTTCACGGTTAATTAATTTAAAATCGCCATATTTTATAGTTCCCTGTGTTATAAGGATATAAGAACACCTTTCCTTAAGGTATTAATACCGCGAAGACTTGATTTTAAAAAATGCGTTTTCTTTTAAGATTCTACACCGATTCTTTCTTCTTAGAATTGGGATAATTATGTGGGTTAATTATAAATTTTATTTATAGAGGACTTAATGAATGGAATAGTACTAAAAATCCAAAATTGGACGGTTTTCGAAAATTTTTTTTTACATAAATGCAAGATAATTCGAATACATTTCAACAATATTAATAACATAGAGGTTTCTCGTAAAGTTTAGAAGATGTAGGCCAGAAATTTGCAAAGGGATATAACTCCGGAACTAGATGAGAGCAATAAAAATTGTAGACAGCGCCAAAAACCATATTGGTTGGGCCGACGAGCGCATTATGTAAGCCGGAAGTGGCCATGTTTTTCGGGGGCTGGTTGGATTTATTGACGTTTGAAGATAAAATAAATGGTACTAATAAAAGGCACTTATCTCATAGACTAAGTAAGCTAGCCGAACAAACGACGTACTGTTGGAAGGTAAAAGAACAAGCTTGCCATACCTGTAATTTGTTGTATACCGTTTGGAAGAAAAAAATTTTTGTTTCAATGTCAACTGTCACATTAAAAATCAATATAACTCCTTCACAGCCATGTTATGGCCAAAAATGTAATGTAATACACACATAAATGAAAGGTGTTAAACATACCTTTCCAACCGTACTTCGCTAGTTCCACTACCTCTATTAGTTTATGAGATAAGTGACTTTTATTAAACCATTTATTTGTCCTTCAAACGGTCATAAATCCAAGATGGCTGACCAGCCCCCGATAAGAACCAGCTACTTCCGTTCCTGATGGTCCCAACTAACGGTAAAAAAAAGATGAACAAAATCTGAGCTTGGCAGCTATTCTGCATTTAGGCCAAATTTTTTATGTTTAGGAAAGACGATGTTTGGACAGCAGTAACAAAGCTTGCTTTTGTCAATCAATCAAACCTCTTCCAAATCCATGAACCCTGGTCCCTCCGGGAACATTTCATCGGCTGCTAGAGTCGGTTTCATATCTTTTACTGAGGAATCCGTCTTGTTTGTTTTATTCAACGTAATATTTTGATAAATTACGGTTTGATAAAGCTTAATAGCTACTCTTAAAAATGTTTACACAATGCATCAACTAAGACGTTCTTTGACGAAAACTCGTTGGCATCCTACGATTGGAATCACTAACTGTGATACCTAAATAAGTGCGTCTTCCGTTGCGTTTATCACTGCGTCTAATGCGGATATTACACTATAAACATTGTTTGTTGTCGATGAACCATTTTTGCTCTCTCTCAAAATTTTGTTCAGAATTGTGATTACACATAGAGCAAACAAATATCAATATTTACAAATAAAAAGCAAAGTTACGGAGTTGCTTTGAGATTATTTTTCTTACATGAAATACCTTTTATCAATAAAAGTGCACTTATTTCAATCCTAAACGCGAGTACAATTTGTTTCAGCACACTAGAACACCGTTTTAATCGAAGTTTGTTGTCGACGACCACAAACATTTTGTTTTGCTTCGCAAAAGTTCATTCTCTCTGGATGAACTCAACACTGAAACCTGAGAGCGTAAGGTTGACAGTTTTGTACAGAAAGCATAAACAATTTTACAGTTATTTCGAACAATGTTCGTAGTGTAATATCCGCATAAGAAACGACGTTGCGCTATACCGATATGTGGCATGTTACATTGCAATTTTTTGATTGCTGCAAATTGGAATATTTTACTCTCTCAACAAATTTTATTTGCTGGTATGTTACATTGCAATCAGTTTGATAGCAATCTGTCAAAAATAGTATTAGAACTATGCGTAGTATTTCATACTGATTTGCGATTTTTGCAGGCATTACAAATATCTAAAGTGATAAACAATTACAGAATTAGTGGAAATTGTTCTTAAATTAATAACAAATGCTAGACGTTTTGTTCAAAGCACAAATTTCAGGTTAAGCAAATTCAATTTAATGGACAACAAATAAGCAATCACAGCCAACGAAGTATGTTTTTACTTGAATGAAATTGGTTGCAGAAACAAAGAGTTGCTTTGCGCAATTATTTTCACCCAAAACTACATTTTCTGATAAAAGTGGATCTTTTTTACTCCAAAACGTGCATACTTTTTTATTACGCCACACAACAACACCGTTTTGATTGAAATTTGGAGTCGTCGACGGAAAATTTTTTGATTGCGGGTTCCGTAGTTTATCGGCTCTCTTTCTCTCACGGATGAACTCGGCATTGACAGTTTTGTACAGAAAACAAAAACAAAGAACAAATTGAAACAATCAAAAAATTGCAATGTAACATGGCACTATAACAGCGGTGCGTCAACATATGTTCTGACAACATATATTCTGACGCACATGAACATTTTTTTTACATCTGCGGCCAACTCCACGTCGTAACTGATGCCAAAATTGGAAATTCGAAGTGGTCTCCGCCGTTTCTTATTTCAGCCACTTCCATAAGACTGCGTGTTCCAATTTAATCTTGAAAGAACGCAACGCACGACGTCTTTATTTAGGTACTACAGTAACTCTAGTACGAATCCAAAAATATTGAAGTAAATATTATTTAATACCTCTACGCTATGCGTCCCTAATTTCTTGCCAGTTTCTTTCCAAAAATTATGTGGATTAATTATACATTTTACTTATAAAAAATTAATTAATGGTGGATAAAAGTACTACAAATTTTAAAATCTGCTTTTCACCAAAACTATGCGATTTTCGGAAAAATTTTACTTAACGTAAATGAAAGATATTTAGTTTCGCTTTCTAACGTTATATTGACCAACTTGATATCGTCTACGGTTGGGGAGATATAGAGATTTTTTTGACACGGAAAAAAACAGATAATTATTAACACAAAAACACGAGACCAAATAAATTAATGAAACAGTCAATTTTATAGCAGTTTCTGCGGACGTTGTACAATAACAGCAATATAGGATTCGATCAGCGACGTTGCCGTCAAGATATGCGGATCAGCAATTCTGATGGCCAGGGCTAAATTATTGTTCAACAGATTGTGTAAGGTAGTTTAGTTTAGAAAAAACTCGGTTGAATAAAGAACATCTTTATGATTTGCTCTATAATGAGTAAAACACCGTACAACGAAACTTTAATTTATATATTATAATATATTTTTTTATTATTTTATTATATACATATTTCAATACCCTACACACGAAGTAATGAGGGTATATTCACTTTTTGCTTCCGTTTGTAACGCATTAAAGAAGGCGTGACAGGTATACAAAAGTATATATATTCTTGATCAGCATCACCTCCTGAATCGATTTAGCCCTGTCCGTCCGTCTGTCTGTCTGTGGAAATCACGATTATAAGAGATCGAATAGAGATATCTTCATCAAACTTGGCACGAATATTATTTATCATTAGAAACTCATTGGTATTGAAAATCGGACTATTTCCACGCCTACTTTTTATACTGAATATAAATTCATGCATGCTTATAGCTCAATTTATCAGCTTGTAAAACGAATTTGCGGTTGAAATTTTGTTCAGAAGTTAACTGTCTCTGACCAAAACAGTCTAAAAAAATGGGCAAAAAATGGCCCACTAATTAAATAAAACTCGACTACAGGAGAACGAATAGAGATATCTTAATCAAATTTGGCAGGAATATTCTCTGTCATCACAGGCTATTTGAGATTGAAAAGGAAAAAAGTAGACCATTGCCACGTCTAATTTTTAGGTAAACGTGTGTAGGGTATATGAACTTCGGCCAGGCCGAAGTTAACACTCTTTCTGGTTGTTTTATTAGAATACTTTATTTTTTTGTACTAAATAAATGTAAAAAAAAGTATTCGTATTCACGTTGCATTGTAAATCTGTTTAAAGTGAAGGGAATTAAATTACAAAAAAAAAAAAAAAGGAAAAATGAAAGAAAAAACGCAAGTGTAATCTATGTAAGTCATGACTTTAACATCCACCTGCGATTACACGGCATTAAGTCCGGAAACCGGCATCTTGGACACCTGCACCTGTTGGGCAGCGGCATCTGTCACAAAGCGTACCGAACTCACTTCGGGTGCTCTCCTAAGCAGGAAGTAAGAGGAAGTTTTTCTTTGTCTTTCTCGCATCTTGATGGCCTTGAATCAGCCCAAACCTAGGCGGAATTTTGATTTCCTGCAAAAGAAAATTGCAGTAATTAAAAGAAAACAAAATTGTAAGAAATTAAATTGCACTATATACGACTTGGGAATAAAGCATAAATAATTAAAAATTGTACAATTTATTAGGAATATGTACATACTTTCTCATTAAAATCCAAGAAGACAAAAACATGAAAGTGTGCATTTTTTTAAAGGGGTTTGAAATGAATGTGGGGTGAGTCAGTTGACGGAAGATATGGGAGCATATACCCTCAGTAAGTGGGCGTGTTTGTTACTCCTGGGTAATTTGGCGGCTGGGTTGAGAAATCGCCCTGAACACCATTTGTCTCCAAACCAGTGATGTCCAAACGTACACTAACAAATTTTGAGTGTGTATTAGGCATATTTTCTCTCAGCATTGAGGAAAATGGATGCGGCAAAATATGAAGCATTTGTCTCTTTTCTTTGCGTCATATCAATCGATTATTTTTTGGGTGTACTCAAAATAAAAGAACGCAGTGAGACAGCTACAAGCTACTTGTTGAAGATAACATGAGATCGTCCCCGAACTTAAGGTGGCAGAGAAAATCGAAGCTGGCTGCGGCCGTTGCTGTGAACAAAACAAAGGGAATGGAAACAAACGGCAGCAAGCCTTTTGTTTTTCAACTACACGTGTGAGTGAGTGCAATGCTGATATCGCGACAGCTCGCTCACACCATATGCGTTTTACCGCAGAATAAATAGTATACAGAAGTGGCATCTCGGCCTGCGATACCTTTTCACTTTTAAGATGCGGTCGGAACAACTGAGGGGAGATCAAACAACGAGAGAGCAAACGTGAACAGAGAGAACTATACTATTTATTCTGTGGTTTTACGCACATAGATTATGTAGTTTTTTGTTGCTTTCCTTATGAATCTGTTTCCTACCCTCGCGTACCCCTGGCCAAAAAGCGCATGACTTGATTTCTATAATTGAATCCAAATGACACTCTTTGGTTTGTCTGGTGCTGAGTGTTCTGTGTTTTTGTTCTCAATCAATGCATTTAAAATTAAATTTATTTAAATTAAAGAGCAAAACAACTAAAATCACAATTAAGTAAATAATTAACTAAATCACAGATTAATATTCAACAAAACATGTTGAATACGTTGGCATCTCTTTCGGCTAAAAATACGTGTGGTAAGTTAAAATCAGCTGACTAAATTTGTGAAATGAGCATTTTTTATGAATTTTAAAATCGTTTTACTTGCAAAATATTGAATATTGTGCGACTATATAACTTGAAGAAGGTTTCATGTACATTTCTAGAAGCATGCGTTGGTTTTAAAACTGCGTCCTTTGTCTTTTTTACGTATTTAAGAAATCATATTTCTGGCTTGTTGCTATGACGTGAGAACAAGAGAGGAATGCATCTCTCAAAATATTTTTTCTGAATTTTGTAAACAAACTCCCGAGTTGTCAAAATGCACTCCCGAATTGTTAAAATTGCATGCGTTTTGTTTTTGTAATCTACATCACCCAAGCCTGATTTCACCAACACATTCAAAGCGAAAAAAGAGTTTCCAGTCTTGTAGTCTTTAGTTACACGCTAAAACAGGCTATCATCATGATATCTGAAAAGGTAAACCGTTTTGCTTTATTACCACACCATCACAAAATGATGGGTTGAGTTAGTGGCAGAAATATTAAAAAGTAATGTAAACTTATTTGTTTTTGTAATTTTTAATTTCTCTTTTATTTAAATTAAAATGTGTTAACACAAATACATTTATAATTCATTTATTTAAATTAAAATTAGAAAAACATAAACAAATTCTTAATTTATGCATTTAAAATTAAATTCATTTAAATTAAAGACCAAAAGAACTAAAATTACTATTAAGTACATACATATATAGTTAGCTAACAGCCTTTTCGCGTTGCGTTTATTTCGCGTTTTGTTTTGTGCTTTTCGTATTTTTCGAAGAATTGAGAGCGGAAAATCTGTAAACCTCTCAAACGCAATCGAAACGCGAAACCAAACGCAAACGCAGTTTTGTTGGTAATTTACATGTTTTGCAGACTTCCTTACCTATTTGTGGCATGATGGATGAACTATTTCGTGGAAAAAGTCTCTCAAAATGCTCGCGTTTGGTGTGATTCTGAAGAGTGGCTCATACAATTTTTTTTATGCACGGCGCTACCTTCTCGAAAAGATTCAGAAAAACTTCTTTTTTCATGCGTAGTTTTTTTTTAAACCTGTTCATTATATAAAATAAAATAATGCACATACATAAGTAACAAATAATATTAGAGTTACTGAAGCTCCGAAATATGTAAAAGATCCGAACTGTCCCTCTTCTGAATATCCCCGTATTTTGTTCCACGCTTTGACGCTGCGCTCTAGTAGTCGCGCGAGGAATATTGCTCCTATATTCACTCTCACATAAAGAGCACACAATATTAAGCACAATGTCAATATGTAAGCATTGTGTGCGAATTATCAGATTTGCTTTTGTTGTACAAATTGTTGACATACATCAATAATAGCACTAATTCATTGGGATTCCTAAAAAATACTTGTAAAAATGCTAAAAATGAAATGCTAAAAGTTAGATCATACCATTTCTAACGCATTGCGTTTGAGATTGCGTTTGCGTTTAAAAATACGTGATAAGGCTGTTAATCACAGATTAATATTGAGATTAATATTGTCACAGATAATGAAAAGAACAAAGGCTACAAGACTGGAAACTCTTTTTTCGCTTTGAATGTGTTGGTGAAATCAGGCTTGGGTGTGGTTGATTACGAAAACAAAACGCGTGCAATTTTGACAGCTCGGGAGTGAATTTTAACAACTCTGGAGTTTGTTTACAAAATTTAGAAAACTATTTTGAAAGAGGAATACAACTCTTGTTCTTCTTCATAGCAATATGCCAGGAATATGATATTTTAAATACGTAAAAAAGACCAAGGAGCCAGTTTGAAACCAACGCATGTTTCTGGAAATGTACATGAAACCTTTTTTAAGTTATATAGGTGCACAATATTGAATATTTTGCAAGTAAAACGAAGTTAAATTTCATAAAAATTGCTCATTTCACAAATTTAGTCAGCTGTTTTACCACAAGCGTACCACAAGTATTTTTCCACATAAAATAAAGAAAATGGTTTACCTTTTCAGTTATCTTGTTTTATAATAGCTGGTTTTAGCTTATAACAAGGAAAGAATTTCACCATAAAATTCACATACACTGTATGTGAACACGCGGACGGACATTTTTTTGAGCTCGCTCACGAAAGGAGTGGAGTTTCCAGTCTCGTAGCTTTGCAGAAGAATGTGTATATTGGCCCAATAGACACATATTTGTCCCAGCGGCAACACTGTTTTTGGCATTAGCTGTCAAAAAATTTGCCTGATTCTAATCAGAAACATATTTTTATTATAAATTCTGTTAATTTTTAGTTGCTTTGAGCCAGAGATAAATAGTTAAACAAGGTTGATGCAAATAAGAAGTTTAAATGTGATTAAGAAATGCGGAAAACTATAAATAAATGTCCTGAATTGCAAAGTTTAGATGAAATTGTATAGTATTCTCTGAATAATAGAGACTGGTAAGAGCATTGTACAAAAACGTGTCTCGTACCAATTGAAAAAAGTAAATTATGTTTATTCAAGTTAAGTGTAATTGATTTGCTATGTGCATTCTTATGTGATAAGAGGAACTGACCTAAAGTCCTCTGTAGAATTTTTTCGCGAGCCAGCGACCGCTGCTATTTTATGTCAATATTGTGCCTTGAATTTTGCTTTGATTATGATAGAGAAATTCTGAATAGATATTCCGTGAAAGCAACAGATATAAACATTTTAAGCATAGACAGTTTTTTGGGAACAGATTACTGTCTTCCCGAAAAGGCCCATCGAATTGTTGTTATTGTTGTTTGTGATGGAGACACCAAAAACAACAAAAACATCCGTCGGTCTCCCCTACTTTCAAAGTTATAGCCCTTTGAAATTTGAAATTAGTATCCATATATCTTCTAAACTATAGAAGATAGCCGGTATAGATATATACCGTTAGAAACGTAAGTTACCTTTCATTTATGTAAAGTAAGATTTTAATATTTGTACTATTTCCTGCCCATTAATAAAGTAAAACAAGTCATTAACCCACAAATTGTTCGGAAAATAAGGAACTAGAGGTCAGTAGGTTTATTTTAGAGCGTGTATGCGTCCTCCGGCCTTCGGCCTACGGCCGCGCTTTTTGATTATAACCCTCAGTATGTCAAACACTGGGTACGCAACAGAATAGTGTTTTGTGGCCAATTTTAGGCCAAAAATCGCGCGCTTTTTCATAACAATATTTAATTTTCTTAGCTTTCTCCTAAAATGCTGATGCCTCCAAAAATATGAATTTTTCGGTAAAATTTTACTTTACATAAATGAAAGGTATTTAACTTACGTTTCTAACGGTATATATTTATACCCGATATCTTCTATAGTTTAGAAGATATAGGGTTACTAATTTCAAATTTCAAAGGGCTATAACTTTGAAAGTAGGGGAGAGCGACGGATGTTTTTGTTGTTTTTGGTGTCTTCATCACAAACAACAACAAAAACAACAATTCGATTGGCCTTTTCGGGAAGACAGTAACATAAGCCGTTTTTTGATAAATATAAACAAATAAAGCAGTCAATATATAAAATAAAAATTTGCGCAATTTAAATAAGTAAAGCAATTTAAATAAAACGGCAACTTTATTTACTTCATCACATAAAAAAGTTAATTGATCTATAGACAAATTGGAGAACATTTGCGCATTTGGAAGTACATGTCGCATACATTCAATTGTTGAAGGTTTAGGGGACATCTTAGTTGTCAGTTTCCTTTAGTTGTCATTTTGCTGCGTTAATATGCCTCTTAGTTCAAAATCGCCAACAACCACGAGAAATGCAATGCGCACGCTAACTCCATCTGCGGATGGGTCGCACGCAGGCAAAAAGAAACACACTGGGCTTCCCGGCGCCGTTTCGCATTTCTACTACAAACACGGACTCTTTCTATCCAGCTATCCAACATGTGCGTCCAGCATTGCCATTGTTGCGATCTTGTTCTCATGGTAAGTGTCCCCAGTAACACTACGCAAAAGTAACCAGATACTAAATCGAATGTTTATGGTTTATTTTGTAATCTAAAATAAGTACATAAATACAAAATTTGACCTCTAAACGTATTGTTGCAATAAGAATTGTGTTCAGTTGAAAGGACTTAATGATCAGATTAATTTTCAAAATGTCTCCATTCAATGCAGTTTATATTAATGTTATCATGTTGATTACGGCGCTTTCCTTTTAATTTATGAATGAAAGAATTTAAATTTTTACTAAAAGTATCTAAAAATATATAAAATATTCATTATTTTTATATAAGTTGAAAACACGTTGATATGCGTTTAAAAGTTGAATTGTATATTGCATAGTTGCATCTAGCACACGAACAATAGATTAAAAATAATTAGGCTTATATCAGAGTTTATATATAATTATATTGTAAATAAAGAGCTGTATTAAATTATATACGAAACTAAAGATGTATTCACAGCAATCGAAGGAATAAGTACTATGAAAACTAAATTAAACTAACGTCTAAGTAATATTTTATTTTGTTTATTCACATTTCACAAATCGTATATCAAACAAATGCTCAGAAATTTCGAACTTAAGTAAAGTAAACGCACTTTATCATTATCGACTTTATTCAGACATCTCATTTATTAGTATTTCCTTTTTTAAATACGGCCTACTGCTTTCTTTTTATAGAAAAGACCCCATTGTTTAATATAGACTCGTAATGTAGAATTGCACTCGTGCCAAGGGTTATAAAAAGTTTTTAATTTCAAACTTTATTTTAATATTTTTCCATAATAATTAATATTAGAAATATAATATCAGCTGTAAGTAATAAACGTTTGGCTGTGCCAAACCGCTAAAGTAAAATTAAGCCTTCGTTTTTTAGTGAAGAATCGAATCCCAAAATATTTTTGGGGGCGTGGCTTTTGTATAGAAGATATGGGAGTTTGAATTGCGGAAATGCAGAATCTTTGCGATAAGTCCTATAGAGAAGGTATTAGCCCTATAGAGAATGTATATTTCTATTTCTATTTATTTATTTATTTATTAATACAACTTATGCACTAAGACAAGGTCTTTTATAGCAATTAGATTGAAACAATACAAGTTAATTATAAAAGTAAATAATTAGACTAACTAAACTATACCAGTAATTTGTTCTTAGAAGTTAGAGAAGAATGAGTAGAGATTAAGGAAAAATAGGAAATGAAGAAGTATAACACCTAGCTCATGTATTCGAATCAAGGAAATCCCCCCTTACCAGACGCCTGAATGCATTCTCACCTGCCGTGGTTTTCAGCCTGCTTGGCAAAGTGTTCCAGAGCCTGATAGTGCTGATGAAAAACAGCCTCCCAGTGTTAAGAAAAGAAAACGTGGGAATTATAAGATTTCGTGTTCGAGTCGAAGTACCAAAATCTAATTTAGAGTACAGATAACTTGGTATGCCAGTAGTTATCAACTTAAACAAAAATAAACAATTTCTGTAATTCAAGAAATCAGAAAAGTCACCACCAAGAAGTGAGTGTCGCCGCTCTGCGATATGATCATATCGCTTCAAACCATAAACAAATCTAGTCATATTGTTAATTAACACCATAATTTTATAAGAAGATATGGAGTCCAGTTTGCAGTAAATAAGTTCAGCATATGTAATAACAGGGAGAATAAGTGTCAAGACCAGTTTCCTCCGAGTTTCAGTTGGAAGATATTCGGCAGCATAACGCAAGTTACGCAGTACACAGTAGGCTTTGCTTACCACTGTATTAATGTGATCAGTGCATGTTAGTGTAGAGTTGACCAAAAAACCAAGATTAGTTGCTTTGGAAACAAATTTGAGCACCGTATCACCAATGAATAAGGGTGGCAAAGCAGAAAAATTTGGAACATTATTAAATATCGGCATAGCAAACGATTTAGTGACATTTAATTTTAAATTTTTAAGGTCATCATTAATTTTCCTACATAACTCATCTATGGACTTAACTGGGCTCGACAAATACATTTGCACATCATCAGCATAGGCATGTATGTTAACTTTCTGTACAACATTATACAAATCATTTAAGAACATAGTAAACAACAAAGGACCCAACACCGACCCCTGGGGTAATCCTACTTCAACCCTTCTAAAATCAGAGAACGTATTTCCAACTTTCACTCTTTGAAACCGATCAGATAGAAAAGACTTGATAAGGTTAGCTGCACTATGGGAGAAAAGAAAATTTTTATTCAGCTTATTACATAGAAGTAAATGGTCAACACTATCGAAAGCCTTAGAGAAGTCTAAGAGACAGAGAAGCGATTACTAATGTCATCAGTAATCTTCAGCATCGCCGTAGTGCAACTATGCCCAGGTCGGGAACCTGACTGTAGAGGGTTGAGCAAACTCTTATTTGCAATATGACTGTAGATTTGTGATGCTATAAGAGCTTCAGTCACTTTCGATATGACCGACAAAATACTTATTGGTCGATAGTCCGCAAGTTCACAGGCAGTGGACTTCTTTGGTATCGGTAAACTGTTGCTAATTTCCATAAGGATGGAAAACAAGAAGTTGTTAGTACATGATTAATGATCTCCGTAAGTGGTGAAATTATCAGAGTAATATCTATATATATAAAAATCAAATGCTGTTCGTTAGTCTCGCTAAAACTCGAGAACGGTTGAACGGATTTATCTAATGTTGGTCTTAAAATGTTCATGGAGGTCTAGGGAAGGTTTAAACGGTGAGAAAAATTCGAATAATTGCCGGGAAAACCCTAAAAACAGCCCTTTTCTTTTTCCCATTTACACTGTGTAACGTTTGCTATGCTTAATAAAATGCTATATAACATGCTATGACTGACATTTCATATTCTGACTGACATTTCATATGACTGACATTTCCGTTGTTGGATGTACTCTGTAGAATGGCAAAAGCGTGGATTGCCACATGAGCACATATTAGTCTGGTTAGTGGACAAAATAAGGCCAGATGAGATTGATTCCATAATTTCAGCTGAAATTGCAGATGAAACAGTTGACCGAAAATTGCATGCTGTAGTTACCAAACACAATATACATGAGACTTGAGGACTTGCGGACTTTTCAACTACGATTCACCCTGTATGGTCGACGGGAAGTGTTCCAAGCGATACCCAAGAGACCTGCTTGCTGAAACCATAACGGGAAATTATGGATACCCATTGTATCGTCGGCGATCAGTTGCGGAAAATGGGCGATTGGTAGTTGTGAAGGTAAGAGGACAAAATGTTGATGTAGACAATCGTTGGATTGTGGCGAGTATAGCCAATATTGTCCAAAGCTTTTGAGACTCACATCAATGTGGAATATTGTAACTCTGTTGTGTAAATAATAATACTAAAGTAGAGTCGAAAACGACGAAGTAGTCAAGTAAGGTTGCACGTTATTCCCAAAACGAGTCGGAAATGAGTCATTGACAATGGATAGGCGAGCCATGGAAAAGGAATCCCGAATCTTTGTAGAAGTAGACTCAGTTACCAATAGGTTTATATTGAAATCACCACAGACGATTATGTAATTGAAACTTAGCATATGGTTGTATAGGCTATTAAAAAAAGGATCAAGAGCACTATTTTTGGTAGGATTATATACACAAGATACAAGTAAACGGGACATGGAGTCAGCAATCGAGACACCCAAATATTTAGCGTCAGAACAAACAGACTTAAATTCGACTCGAGAAGAGTAAACAGACAACATAGATAGCTACTCCACCACCCCTTCGTCCAACTCTATCACAGCGGTAGAGATTATAGTTTTTAATACTAAGAATATAGTCACTAAGGTCAGCAGCAAACCAAGTTTCCGTAATATAGATAACATCCGCGCACGAAATTTCAAATAAGTGTCTAATATAATCTAATTTGTCTCCGTTCAAACTGCGAGCATTAAAATTAATAACATTAAGACCATTATGTTGTTTATATAGTATATCAATCACTGTTTTATGATTACTATCAGCACCAACAGGCATGTTAGACACGCTCATTACGAAGCAGTGGACACAGCAGAGAGAACAAAAGCAAACCAGTCAAGCAAGCTGCGCATTTCACTGAAATTCCATGAATACATGCAACTAAGGCTGGTGAGAGAGACATTAGAAGAGAGTAAGAAGAAATTACAATCTGATAAAGAAAAGTGGACAGGTAGATAAAGATAAGAGAGAGAACAGTTTATGAGGTAGAAAAAGTATAGAGAGAAAATAAGTATGTCACAATAATATAGAGTGAGAGTATATAACATAATTAATAATTGAAACAATGCGTATTAAAATTATGACTACTCTTTGACGGCAGCAATGCTATATAGCTTATCCAAATGATCAACAAAGGTTGGAAGACTGCTGGCAGCAGTTTTGATGAAGATTCTTCCTCCCCGCGAGTAAGCAGCAGACAACTTCTTCTCTCGCTTTAGTTTAACGGCTTGTTGTAATATGTCAAGGTTACATTTACTCAAACTTTCATGCACATGAAACTTCTTTTCACTAATTCCAATGCCAATGTCACCAAGGTTCAATGACCTTCGACTTCCACGACAGAAGTGTGATACAGACCTCATAAAACTAGATCTCGCATGCGTAGATTTCATCTTGACAACTTATGTTTCAGTAAGTACCTTCTTACTATTTCTGATTTTCTTCACCCGAAAAACATCACGTACCAGTAGAGAGTTGTCAACTCCAACAGTGTTGCAAACTTTTCTTGTCATATAAGAGGGAGGGGGAAGGTTTTATAATGGCACCTACACCATTTTTTTCTTAAAACTCAAATATCTTCCAAACCGTAACCTTGGCGGTAAAATGGTGTACTAGGAAAATGAGGGGCATGACACGTCGATCATTAGTGTAGCTTTCTTAATTTCGTTATAATAAAACTTTAAAGAAGTGACCTTTCGCGACCTTCAAACGCCGGTAACACCCAAATTAATTCCACGCCCCAAAAAGTGGGCGGTTATTTACCATGATAATGGTCCAAAATAATGGTAAAAAAAGTAACAAAAAAATCGGGGCAAAACCGCTAAAGTGAAATTGCTCCTAAACTTTTACTAACTGTAACTTTTACGTCACTGTACTTTACCATACTTTATTTAGTTTAATATTGTTACTTAATAATGGTTTAATTATTGCTGTACTGGTGTACGATATACAAGGTTGGGAAGACCTTTATTTGTACAAACTTGCAATCATTTGTAAATAAATAAATAAATAATAAGTTAAGTTCTTAGTTTATACTTTTTTTGTGCAGGAATTGTTCTTATAAAATGTTATAATAAAATTCTATCTATCTGAAACTTAAACTGATCATTCAATTAGGCTGCTCGCACACTGCATGCGTTTTTCTTTCGTGCGAATTCTGACGAAAAGGATTCGTCCGAAGTCTTATTTAGAGTCCGCACACTCTATCAGAACTGGTGCGTAAAATTATGAGTAAAGCAAAAACAAGCTATGCTCCATATGTGTCCATAACATAATGAACACGGTTGATGACGTTTTTTTTATTAGAAAATTCTTATCTAAAAGGAAAATTTTTCAAAAGGAAGATTTGTTCGTGAGGTTTTCGCGAAATGAAGTCATTTTGGTGAATTTCATCACCTGCATAACTAATTGAACAAAAACAAAACACTTCGGCCGAAGTCTTGCGAACGATCCCATTCAAATGGGATCGTTCGCAATTCTGACGACGGAACAGTGCTTCAATGTGCGGATTTACAATCAATAACATGCAATGAGATCGCTCGCATGTTTTCGTCAGAATTCGCACGAACGAAAAACGCATGCAGTGTGCGAGCAGCCTTAAACTTTTAATCGCATGCGTTAAAGTAGTAATTTCAAAATGAAGCAACCTACATTTTAAGCAACCTACACATATCCCTTTCTCAACTTGGAATTAGTTTAAATTATTATTATATGCTCATAGTGTTGTTGCATGTAATGACAAGCACACAAACATTGTAAGCCCAGCAAGAATTTCAGGCTACTTCGTCAATTTAGCAGTGCTAGATTAATTCATAACGATTGGTTTATTGTCTTCGCTTTTATTTTTTTTCAAACATCTTATCTCTTATTTTGCTGTATGTTGCATTGAAACTATAAAAAGTGTTATCTTTTACCAGGCCGAGCTTAACTGACCTATAACCTAATGAACCTTTATGACATGTTCAAATTGAGCAATATACAGTGTTCCACTAAAGTCTTCGTAGAGCACTTCTCACAATTTCATTGATAAAAAAAGGTAATGCGTGGCACGAATTTAAATAAAAATTTAATGCAGCTTTGTTTATTAAACCATTTCCTTCAATTTAACAAAAAAATAAACCAATTTCATCAATTAATCCAAAAGTTATTAACTAAAATCGCAAAAAAGTCACTGAATCAGTTCCAATAAAGTCTTCGTACACTCACAAACAAAGTAACTAAATATCCTAATAAACTATGAACTTTTTTTTTAATATTTTGTGGGGTAGCCTATATTCTTAATAAGGGCTTTAAGAAGGTCCGGCATCGATTCCACAACTTTCTGTACAAAGCGAGGTTCGATTTTCACCCATTCGTCCTGAAGAACATCATTTAGTGGAGACTTTGAGCTAATATGATGCGCCCTGATCCTTTTCTCAAGCATATTCCACATATACTCAATGGGGATGAGATCAGGACCCTGTGGTGGTGTTTTGAGCACATGTGGAATATTATACGCCAAGTACATCCTGGTGTTGTGAGCCATGTTTTTGGGATAATTATCTTGCTGAAAATAATATCACTGATATACGCTTCATTTTCCAGCTCTTAGCTTCAAATTTCTCTTCAATATATCGATGTATGTACGATGGTCCATAGCTTCTTCAATTATCCCCAAGTTTCCAACGCAATTAGCAGCCATACACCCTCATACTAGCACCCCGCCACCGTCATATTACACAAAATATTAAAAAAAAAATATTACACACCCCACACCCCACAAAATATTAAAAAAAAAGTTCATAGTTTATTAGGATATTTAGTTACTTTGTTTGTGAGTGTACGAAGACTTTATTGGAACTGATTCAGTGACTTTTTTGCGATTTTAGTTAATAACTTTTGGATTAATTGATGAAATTGGTTTATTTTTTTGTTAAATTGAAGGAAATGGTTTAATAAACAAAGCTGCATTAAATTTTTATTTAAATTCTTGCCACGCATTACCTTTTTTTATCAATGAAGTTGTGACGAAGTGCTGTACGAAGACTTTAGTGGAACACTGTATGTATATACGAAATATTGTTAATAAGAAATATTAGCTCCATCTAGTAAAATATATTAGCTATATAGCTTGCAAATTTTAACTAATATAAAAGGTAGTCCTTCCCATATTAGATGTTCAGGTATTATTTTGCTTCGTTTTAAGAAAATATATTAAAGTTTGTATTAATTGGTCGTCGGTGTGTGGTACTGACTATGGTAATTTTCAAACTTAATTAAGTTTACTCTATATATACACCCCGTGCCACAAAAAAGCCGCACTAGTAGCATTTCATTACTCAGGCAAAATTTAATTGAAAAAGGAAAGCTACCTGCAAACTTTTATTTTTTTTATATTATTTGATCCCTATAGGCTCTAAAAAAAAAAAAAAAATCTTTAAGAAAAGAGAAAAGGGTTGGCCGGCAGCTTGATTTCCGCTAAAGAGGTGGGAAAACCCCAAGATCTAATTTTTTTGACCTTTTTCAAAAAAAAGGTAATAAAATAAAAAATGTTGGTTTTTTTTGGTTTCTGTTATTTTTATTATGTTCAAATATTCTTAGAATTCAAGAATTTTCTGTATACTCTTTTTTTTTTCTTTTATTTTTTTATTTTATTTGAATTTTATTTCAATATTTCGTTGATCCTCCTTTGGCCTTCAAAACAGCTTCCAATCCTCTGGACATTGAATTATAGAGATTTTGGACCTGGTCCTTGGTTTTTTCGTCGTACCACACTTTATAATAATTTGTAACTCCTGGATGGATTTTGGAGACATCTCTTGAATTTTTCGCTGAATAATTTCCCACAAATTTTCAATGATATTAAGGTCTGGACGATGTCCTGGCCAGGACATCGATAATATCGCCAGATTTTCTTTTAATTGTGTTACCTGTGAATGCACAATGACCATTAGAATGCATTTTTAGGTAAAACTTAAAGGTTTACTTACAGAGCGAGCTCGGTGGCACGGTGCACTATCGTCTTGAAAAAGTGTGTTTTCAACGTGGCAGCTCAGCCCCTCGATTGTTGAACCACGCCCTTTTTGATAGCATTTTTATACTTTTCTGCATACACGGAACCTCCAGCAATAAAATTTGCCCAACTCCATAATATGTTATGCATCCCTATACCAAAACATAAGGTGAATGCTTGACTGTTCGAAAAATGCACTCATCGGAATATCGTTCCTTCAAACTGTGGCTTTTCCATCGGGCCCAATTAAATTGAACTTCGATTCATCAGAAAATATGACATTTCGCCAATCAAAAGCCGACCATTCTTTATGCTCCTTGGCCCATTCTAACCGGTTTTTCTTCATAGCCGCTGTTAAACCCGGCTTTTTGGCTGGTCGGCGAGCTGGAAGACCCATATTTGTTAGGCGTCTGGAGGCAGTTGGTCTGCTGATTTGCATTCCCAGCTTTCCCTGAAGGTCTCTCCTTAGTTCCCTAGCAGTCTGGAATCGATTTCGAAGGCACATTCGTTCCAACGATCGATCTTCCCGCGGTGTAGTGATTCTTGGTCTCCCACTTCCGGTTTTCCTCTGTATGCTTCCGGTTACTTGAATTTTTTTTTTAAAACGTCGCACTGTGCTTTCGTTACACCCAATTTGAGACATTTTTCTATTGGAATAGGTTTCTCCACTCAGTGCTACGGCCTTTTTCTTCTTCACTTAATACCATATTTAAAACTTCTAAAAAACTACTTCGGATGGACCTGATCTGATTTCTCAAATGTTAATGGACAATTTTTGACAGAGTGTGTCATTTTGTAGCAAAAAAAAAATATATGTATAAACAGGTAAAAAGAAAATTTTTTATCAGTCGAAGCCCTTTCCAAACATTTTTTACCTGCAAATCGGAAAATTTGCAATTTTTTCAAGTGCGGCTTTTTCTTGGCACGGGGTGTATATCCAAAAATTTTTCCCACAGCCACTTCAAAAGTGATACAACTCAAAATGTCTCGTTTTTCAGAAAACGCAATTTCGTGTTTGCAGCCTGGTGTATCTTCTTAGGATGAAGAGAGACTATAAACGTTTTTGGCATCAGTTAACAACAAGAAAATTTCAGATTTTGCTTGTTGATATGTACATTTCGCAGAGTTTTAATACATAAATTCGAAAATGAAAAATTTTGACTTGTTTCACTTTTGTAGTGGGTGTGCGATATATATGGTATATTTATTTGTATATATATACATACCTATTACTCTTTAAAGGTTGCGAATATATGGACATGCCTAATATTCCCTTGACTTTCGGAAGTTGGGTGTAGTTCGTTTACCTAACAATTTAAGGATGTACATTTTAATATATATTATTTTATGAATTAGCGTTATCTTCATATGTATATCTAAACTTTTTTCAGCTATCCTTTAATAAACATACCGCTTCCCGGTACCATACCAACTAGAATAATTTTACCATTTGAGGGTAAATATTCACTTTTCGGTGAAGATGAAAGAAATTACTCGCTGGTGAAAAACGTATTCAATGTTAACAACTTTTCTATATATGAACAGCCGTTTTTATGGGCGAAGAGTTTGCCAATACTTTATATACAGCAGATAACACTGCGCTCCAGTGTCCTGCCTTGGACCGAAGAAATGCAGTTGATGGATGCGTTTCGAGCTCCGTTGTATGAAGTATTTAAATTGCTCGAAATTGTGCGCAATCACGAAAGTGAGGAGAAGTAAGAATATTAAAGCATTTATAATCAATAATATATTTATAAAAAATTTTAAATCTATTCAATGTATATAATTTTTTTTGTTGCAGCCATCGAACCCTGGACAAAATATGTATGCATGTGGAAAGTGTTAGACGTTCGTCCAGCGAACAAATCTTCCCTGAATACAATTGTTTGGTTCTATCCCCTGCTAATCTATGGCAACAGAATGTTCAGAATTTTAATAAGGATACAAATTTATTGAATACAATATTTCAATATCATGTAAGCTTAAAACCCATATAGTTACAATTCATGTTAACATGTGCTATTTATCCAAATCTCCGCGGAGCACGTCTGCGTCTTGAGGATTTTTTTGACACTACTTCTTCGACTACTGTTTCGTCTACGGAATCAGCTTCTACTAAAGGATCCACTTGTTGAGTTACTGTTGTTGTTTCATCTTGATCAGTTGCTGTTGTTGTTTCATCTTGATCAGTTGTTGTTGTTTCATCTTGATCAGTTGCTGTTTTCGGCTCATCGTACAAAACGAAGTTGAACTCTTGATGTTCGTTGGCTTGTCTGAATCATGTTCTCGTCCATGATTCGTCTCGTTGTAGATTACGTTTCCTACTTTTTCGAATATTATACCAGAATGCCATTCAAGTTTATTACGATGGAAAATTCTTGTATAAACTCGGTCGTTAGCCTTAAACGATCGTTTAACTGCACCAGGCTTCTTGTTAAATGCAGTTTTCATCCATCGTGTTCTTTTGCTTCTTTCGTGTCGTTGTCGGTTTTATGAGAGCCATCGGCGAACTATATTTTCTTCCGATAAATGCTTCTGCGGGTGACTTTCCGTCTGGTGCACTTGGATTCGGTGTTGTACGGATTTGGTGTAAGAAATTACATACGTTTTCCCTATCGTCGGGCGTGTCATCGGTGTGGCATTTATATATCGCTCTTTTCACGGTATCTACGAACCGTTCCGCCTGGCCATTAGATTGTGGGTGATAAGGTAGTGTTCTAATTTATTTATTTATTTATTATTATTTTTGGGTACAATGCACTAAGAGCACAGTTCCCTTTTCTAGCATATTAAAAAAGGTAAAATAAGATAAAACTTAATTAAATCAAATTAAAATAAACGTATGACTAATAAGACAAGAAGTTAGAGAAGAGAAGATAGAAACAGGATAAGGGCATAGTACAAAAGATTATGATGTGCATCAGTAAAGAATTTATAATATAACAAAGCTTCAATTAATGTAATAGCTCAAAACTTTTTTTTTAAAGTGGCTCTCCTCTCTTATAATTCTAATGTCAGTTGGTAAACTATTCCAGAGTTGTATGGTATTGATGAAAAAAATCGTCCACTATTCAAATAGACAAAACTAGGTAAGATAAAGATTCTGTTACGACTGGACCGTCCAAACATTAGTTTCTGGAACAGATATCCAGGGGTACCGCTATGAATTAAACGGTGCAAGAATATAACATTCCGGTAGTTATAGTAATTACTAATGTCACAACCAAGCAACGAAAATCTTCACTCTGCAAGGTGATCAAAACAGGGTAGTTTAAAATAGGCATGACAAGTTGGAGTACTAAAGTTCGGCGAGTAGTTAAAGGGACGGGTGCAGCTGCGACCCTAAGATTACGCAGTATGTAATAATCCTTTTGCACCATATGATTCACATGATCCGTACAAGTCAGCGCGGAATTAATGTATACAGGGTGTTTCGCATAAGAGTGATCAAAAGACTAGGGCGTGTAGGATGGGTCGAGACAAGAAACAAATCGTATGGGAGGGGGGTCAATTTCCCCCCGTTTAGGCGGGAGGGGCCATTTTATAAAAATCCGATTTAACACCGAAAAAAATAATATTAAAAAATAATGGTTAGACCTAGATAACTTTTGCTTGCTGATTTTCAAAGCCAAATATCCGCTTCTTAATATCCTTTTTAAATTAGGTTCCTATGTCAAACAGTTTTTGAGAAATTTAATGACAAAGTTAAAATTTGGAAAAAAAATTCCAAAAAAAAATGTTTGGTCGCATTTTTTTTTAAAAATTACGGTATTAAGTATAAAAATATTTCCGACCATAAAATTCTTTAATCAATTCTAGAGAGAATGCTTCAAACCGGAAGGATTTATGTTTTGTAGTTTCCGAGAAAAGTGGAAATTACGAAGTACACTCCTTCCTTTTTCCATATTTTTGCACCAGTAATAAAACACAAGTAGTCAAAAAATTGGTGTTTGAAAGGCAAGTATGCTTCGTAATTTTCATTTTTCTCGGAAACTACAAAACATAGATCCCTCCAATTTGAAGCATTCTCTCTAGAATTGATTAAAGAATTTTATGGTCGGAAAAATTTTTATACTTAATACCGTAATTTTTAAAAAAAATTGCGACCAAACATTTTTTTTTGGATTTTTTCCCCAATTTTAACTTTGTCATTAAATTTCTCAAAAACTGTTTGACATAGGAACCTAATTTAAAAAGGATATTAAGAAGCGGATATTTGGCTTTGAAAATCAGCAAGCAAAAGCTATCTAGGTCTAACTATTATTTTTTAATATTATTTTTTTCGGTGTTAAGTCGGATTTTTATAAAATGGCGCCTCCCGCCTAAACGGGGAGAAATTGACCCCGCCCCCCCCTCCCATACGATTTTTTTCTTGTCTCGACACATCCTACACGCCCTAGTCTTTTGATCACTCTTATGCGAAACACCCTGTATATGTACTCAAATTTAATACCTTATCAACAAACTTAAGCCTAGAGCTTGCCAAGTTCGGGGGCGGAATTATGGAAAAATCCACCCGATATGTATTGGCAGAACAAAAGATTTCGATGTATAACATCCGTATGAATGGAAGCAAACTGAACGACGGGGAATATGTCATTAATAAATACGGAGAATAGCAGTGATCACCCTTTAATAGAGATCAGATAAATATCCCTGAATAAGTTTGGTGGCACGCGCAGAGAAGGTAAATGAATTCTGCAATTTGGAAATCAATAGACTATGATCAACGCTATCAAAGACTTTTGAAAAGTCTAGAAGACACAAAAGAGTGATGTATCTGTTATCAAAAGCAGTTCGGATGTCATCTGTTACCTTAAGTAATACGGTTGTTCAACTATGCTTACGCCGAAAACCAGATTGCATTGGACGAAGTAGGTTACCGGAAAATATGTGGTCGTAAATTTGCTCATACATAAGGGATTCACATAATTCATCAATACCAAGACTTACCTCTGCAAGCGATTGGCTGTATGAGTTGGAATAGCCTTTTTAGATCCAAAAATTGTTAACAGGGGTTTATGGTCCGTAAGAAGCATAAGAGATCGGCCTTAAATCATTTTATGAAATTTCGTACATGCGAATACGAGCGCTAGAGCTACTTTTTCTATTTCACTGTATTTCTTTTCCGCTGATTTAAGCGTTTTCGCAATATGATATATGATGTATAGCTTTTTGACTTCCGTCCGGCATTTGGTGATATATTTGTGCACCTATTCCAACAGAGGATGCATCGGCTGCCAAAAATATTAGAAGTTTGGGTTGTAGTGTGTCAGTAATAAATCAGATGTTAAGATTTTCTTAAATCTCGGAGAGACAGCTCAGATTTGCTTGACCAATTACATTGGAATCTAGAAGTATGTCAAGGGGAGAACGTAGGTCTCGCATTTGGCGAATAAATTTTCCATAGTAATTTATGGCACCTAGAAACGAACGCAGTTCGGATTGGTTTGTAGGCTAGGAATATTTTTTATCGCCTCAACTTTTGCAGGGTATTTGTCCAGACCATTTTGATCGATGATGTGCCCCAAATACTTTTTCGATGTTTTATTTATGTCACATTTGCTCCAACGAATGGTGAGATTATGGTTTCGAAAACGTCGCATAAACTCCATCACTTGTTTATAGTTTTGTTCGATTGTTGGCTTGGCTATGATTACGTCCTTAAGATACGCAATTACGCCGTCTAATCTACTTCAAATTGGAGATATGCGCCCGAAAGATCAATTTTGCTGAAGAAGTTACAATTCGCCATTTTTGAAAATATTTCGTTTGCAAGAGGAATGGGATAAAAATTAGGTTGCATATTGGTTACGTACGAACCACGTCGGTGCCGCTCATGATGAGTGTGTAATGAGGGTCAATATGCCTCAATATTCCAACCTGTTTAACTCTGTTTCGGCGAGTTCTAGCGTAGCATAATGAACCAGTCGTTTTGGCTTGAAAACGGGAATCGAATTCGGCTTAAGCTCCAAACTAACTTTGTGCAGTGACCTGTATTCTTTTGTACCACTTTTGGCAAATCTCTTTGAACGACTGCGAATACATTTTCCTTATCCGTTTGAACAGAGATCGCATTGCATATGGAGTTTAAATGAATATTCCAGTAATCAAATTTTTTGATTAAATCGATATCGAATACGTTTAGATTAGATATAATAGGAGTAGGAATTAATAATGCGGATTTAGATAACAGATGGTGTAACTAGCGTTATGTGCGTTAGAGCACACTGCGGCCATTTTCTTTGTTTTTGTCTGTCATTAAGCTAAAAATTTCAGTATGTGTCATTTCGTTGAAGTGTAAACAACAAAGTTTTTTATTGCATCAAACATGTAAGCTTATGCTGTGTATTTGGTGGGATCAGAAGGGTGTGGTCTATTACGAGCTGTTAAAACCAAATGAAACGGTTACAGCTGATCGCTACAGACGCCAATTGAACGAACTGGCAATAAAACTGAACGAAAAACGACCATTGATAGCTCGAAAACACCACAAAGTTTTGTTCCACGATGACAATGCCAAACCACATCATGCAAACATAATTAAAGAAAAAATAAAGAGGCTCGGTTGGGATCATCTTGATCACCCCCCGTACTCTCCAGACCTTGCTCCTTCTGATTACCATTTGTTCCGATCAAAGCAGCTCAGCCTGGCAGATGTACGCTTTCGAAATGCTGAAGAAGTGCGAAAATGGGTCGATGAATGGATTGCCTCGAAAGATGAGGACTTCTTCAAACGAGGAATCAATAAACTTCCCAGAAGATGGGAGGAAGTCATAGCCAACGATGGGCAATATATTGCTTAATGTACTCATTCATTGTGTTATTCAAATAAATGCCATTTTCAAGCCAAAAAATCCGCATTAATTTCTACTCCACTAGTAGTTACATAAAGTTTCTCTTTAACAACTTTGTTGTTATGTTGAATTCGTGCGACAAATTCCCCAATAATACCAAATGCTTACAACGCTGCAGAGTTGGTTTTCCTAAAGAAATCCAATTTCATTTTAATATCAACGTAATATTTGCACCCGTATCTAATTGAAGCTGAATAGGCTTTCCAAAAATAATAATGGCTACATATTTTCGTTGTGCTTCATGATTATAAACACCTTTAATGTTTACGTTTGTTTTAATTACAGAAGCCCGAACACTGTTATTGTATTTGTGTTTGTTTTTTTCAGGGCTGGGGAGCCAGGCCAAAATATGACAGCTCCGGATCCAGCTCCGGAGCGATGTTTTTTCAAAAATTTGCTCCAGCTCCGGAGCGATGTTTTTTTAAAAAATTTGCTCCAGCTCCAGCTCCGGAGCGATGATTTTAAAAAATTTACTCCAGCTCCATACCGTTTATATACTTCAATACTTCAATATTTTCCCTATAAAGTTCAAACACACCAACTGATCGTGATGAAACTAAAAGTTCTAAACTTTAATGATATACAGTGCACTCGGGAAAACGTCAACACTAGGGGAACGTCAGCCCTTAATTTTTTACATTGTCTACTCTAAAACGTCAACCAAACCACAAAGCTCTAAAACGTCAACTTTAAATAAACCAAAATTTTGAATTTAGCAACAGTTAAAATACACAGTTTTGATCACACATACATTTATTTTAAGAAATTAGTTCAGAAATTCGGGTATTCCCCTTATAAGTACGTAGAATAGAAGAAAAAATTAATTGCATCTCTATGTGTTGTCTGTTTTATGTTCAGTTGCTTTTTTGTTCTCGTAAGTATCACATTACCAAAATGTGCTCAAAACAACCGAAAGTGCTTACATTACAAGAAAAGGCAAATATTTTGGATTTATTAGAAAAGGGTGCAAGTGCGGTAGCTTTAGCAAAGCAATATGGTATCTCAAAATCAACAATTAGCAAGATAAAAATGAAAAAAAATAAAATTTTGGACTGTATTAATAACACACTTTCCGGTCCGGGAAAAAGAAAGACATTAAGAGCATCAGAGTTGCCGAAAATGGAAAAGCGCCTATATCAATGGTTTGTTAAGCAGAGAGAAAGGAATTATCCGGTTAATGCATTAGCGCTCAAAGAAAAGGCTAAAGAGATTCATCTAAAAGCAAAAGAAAATGAATGTTCTTTTAACGCAAGTGATGGATGGTTGCAAGGTTTTAAAAAAAGATTTGGAGTTCGCCTGCTTAAAATAACTGGAGAAAAGTTATCTTCGCAGCCTTTGCTTGTCGAACCATTTAAAATCAAACTACTGCAGAACAAAGAATTGAAGAAATGGGTCTATGCCATGATCAATTGTACAATGCTGATGATTCTGGCTTATTCTGGAAAATTTTGCCAGAAAAGTCTTACGTATCAAGTGCCGAAAGGACTGCTCCAGGCGTAAAGACAGAAAAACAACGCGTTACTTTTTTATGTTGTGCTAATGCTTCCGGAAATCATAAGCTTAAATTGTTGGTGATTGGGAAGGCAAACAATCCACGCGTTTTCAAAAAATTTACCTGCCCAACTGAGTACAAGAGTTCCAAGTCCTCATGGATGGCATCAGCTATTTTCTGCGATTGGTTTCGCAAATCCTTTGTGCGACAGGTTAATACATATCTGTTCTGCTGTAGAATAGCTAAGATTTTCTAATTTTAGGTAACAGATTTTCTTTTAAAAAAGAACTTGCCAGTTAAAGCGCTCCTTCTGATAGACAATGCTCCGTCTCATCCAAGTGAATTAGAGCTTAAAACAGAAGATGGAAACATAATTGCAATGTTTTTTCCTCCGAATGTAACCCCACTTATCCAACCAATGGATCAAAACGCAATTAAAATAACGAAGCTGTATTATAGAAACAGTCTTCTAGCCATGATAGCAGCAAAAAAATCAGATCTAGTAGATTCGATGGAAGCTGTTACATTAAGGGATTGTGTTATGCTTTTAGAAGCCGCATGGAATAAAGTTCGCAAAGATACATTGGCAAAATGCTGGCAAACTGTTTTGCGTTTCACGGAAAATGAAACAGATCCGGAGGAAGATATTCCGTTAAGCATATTGAAAGAAAAAATAAATTCGGAACTGCAACAACAAATGGAGCTCGTAGTTGATCTGCTTTATGAAATAAATCCTCAGGTTTGTCGCTTTTTAAAATTATTTTAACGACACGACCAGTAACTTTATACATACATTTTTTTAAGGTTGACTATACAGTACCATCCATTCAGAAGTGGAATGAAGATGTTCTACTGGGTACTGTTTCTAATTCGTGTGAAAATGAGGAGTTAAAAGTGACCGATGATGATGAAACCGATTTAGATACGAGTACAAATGTACAGAGAATAAAACCAAACGAATATGTCTAAATATTTAACCAGGCTTTGGATTGGGCTCAATGCGAGAATGTTGAGCTAAATGACCTAAATGTATTATGACGTTTACGAGAGAAAGCTCTCCTCCAAGTATTGGAAAGGAAAAAACAACAGAAAAAAAAAAGTTTTTTTTTAGATGCATAAGTATGTATGTACATATGTATGTGAAATGTGACCTCTTTTAAAATGTGTTCCTTTAGTTTTACTTAGGCTGAAAGCCTTTTTTGTTTCTTTTTTGTATTTGTTTATGTTTCGTTTTAGTTTATAGTCAATAAAAACGTTTTAAAGCACACTATAAATATGTTTTTTATTAAAAGTTTCTACATTCATAAACGTCAACAATTTGTTAAACGTCAACACCCGCGGTTTTAATTAGTTGACGTTTTCCCTAGCGCACTGTACGTCCTTTAATATAACATAACATAAAGTTAACATAAAATGTTGGGATATTGTCTATCCATACAACAAATACGAATAAATTTGGCAAATATGGCAAAATTTGGTTGTTGTCTTTTGTTGTTGTTGTAGTTTTACAATGTAAATCCAAAAACAACTACAGTTTTCGCCGCGCTTTTAAAGTTGAATATTGCGAGCTAAAGTATATACTGGATGAAATGAATAAAAAATATATCCTGGCTCGAAAAACTATTCTTTTTTGTTGTTTGAATATTTTTTGCTCCTTCAATGTGTTAATCTCGTAGTAAATGCTTTTAAAATTGGTATTCAGATAGTCAATTGACACTGAAAGTTTTGCACAGTTAACGGAATAAAAAGCTAAAGGTTAGAAAAACTGAAATGTATTTTTTGACATATGAATATAGGACGTGGCATCATGTAGCATCACGATGCGAGCATAATGTCCACAAATCATACTTAAGAATATTAAACAACCAGCTTCAAATAAAAATGGAACAAGAGGCAAGGAAGTTGTGTTATGATTTTGATATGATTATGTATATACGATATTATTATTTATTTAACTATAAAAATTAATTAATCATGGCTATATGACAAGAAACAAGAAAAAAAAACTACTTCAAAAGAAAATAAGTCTGGCCAGATGAGAGCTCGCTCGATAAGTGGATTCCATAATGTTCTCTTAAATCTTTCAATATTGAAATCGTTTTTATTTCAAAGGAGCCGAAGACGGAGCCGGACCCCTAAATGGTTCCGGCTCTGACTCCGGCTTCTTTGGGCAGCTGAAAAAAGCTCCGGCTCCGGCTCCAGCTCCTTTAGGTTTCTGAAGTAAAGCTCCGGCTCCTTTCAAAATACCCAGCTCCGGCTGCTCCGAGCTCCGACTCCGGAGCGGCTCCCCAGCCCTGGTTTTTTTAGTTTTGGCTTTTGGAATTTATGAAGCTCGTTTTACCTTTGCTCGTTTTTGCTTCGATAACTTTTGAAGCAAGCACAGTAACCGTCTTTGTGTCCAATATTGCCACAGACTTTGCATTTGTGCGTTGAGTAGTTGCAATTTTTCACAAAATGTATTTAACCGCACTACTAACATGGATGTGTAGGTGTGTATGTCTGTAACTTCGATTCTGTATTGCTAGTGTTTCTGTTGGTGTTATTATTCTGTTTGTGAGCCTTATTTTTGGAGTGCACAGCATTCACAATAGTTCCAATAGCATCGGATTTAAGTGCAAACGTCCTTTACGTTTCTGTAATTAACTTTTCCAAAGTTATCTCTTCGTTTCCATCTAACAGTGAAAGCAATCTTGTTCGAATTTTCCTATACGATGACGACTGTAATCCAATTATAAAAATTAGACATTTGAATTGTTGTGCCGACATTTGATTATGTAGAAATTGCTCACAATGCTTATTAATTCTACAAGCATAAGCAACAAAGACTTCCGCGTCGCTTTTCACAATTTTATAAAAATTGTAGCGAATTTGGAAAAGCGATTCCTGGCGGTCGAAAAGAGATTTTAATATCTTGACTGTTTCGGTGTAGCTCACCTAGCTTCTTTGGAACTATGTAATTTGCATATCGGTCGTAGACACAGTGTGTCTAGCTTAGCTTGCGTAAAAGTAATCTTACCTTTGAAGCGTTATCTAGAGCATAAGCATCCTCAAAAAAAAACAAAATAAATAAATAAATAAATAAAATAAAAACAACTCCGATTCTGGATTATATCTGAACTCAGTGATACTATTGGCGAGGACGTCCATACATTTTTCATTTAGCCCAACAGTGCTATGTTGTAGTTGCGCTAGCGATGTTGCACCAGAATTTTTGATATTATGGCTTCCAAAGTTGTCATGTTTATTAATTATTAAAAATTTTTGTACGTGATTCGATTTCTCGTCGGCAATCGTTATGTTTGTTAACGTAGTTGCCTTTATTAAGTTACAAACAATAGAATAAAATAAGTACAAAATTATTACAAGACATTCCAAATTACAATGACTTCGCTTTTCAGGAATCGATGATCAAGTGTGTATATCCACGCTCGCATCAAACGTCAGAGCTCGACTGTGTTTCCAGATTGTTTTTATTTGGCGGTTGCCAACAATTTGAAAGGCATTTTTATTTTTTCGTAATCGAAATTGAATATCTGTGTTATGTATAAAATAGGCATATTGTACAATGTAACTGATCAGGAAGTTGAACGAGTTGATCTCGACTGAAATAAATGTCTAAGGTGTTGTTACTTTGACGACATCTTGCATGAAATTTAATAGTACAAATATTTGTTTTATTAACATATTAAATTCAATATTATAATAACATTAACATAACTTCAAATAATAAAGAGTTCCAATATTTATATGTATTTGACATGCATTGTCATGAATATATTGTAATGCTTTTTTTCTTAGAATCTACAAAAATCGAAAGTATCAACAGCGGAAATGCTCTTTGGTTTACCAATGCAAGATACCGGTTTTAAGCGTTATCCACTGCGTTCCCGGCCGCGCATCATTCAATATGCGCTTACTTTGATACTAAAACATAATGATAGAGAGTACATAAAATCGCTGAAAGCCAAGCTGTTGAAATATTATCCGATACCAACTCTTATATCACAACCTCAACAGCCTTCATTATGGTCGTCAGGAAATCTACAGCAGCAGGAAGAGAAGTCCTCCATCACGTACATCTTTTATCCGGGTGAATTAAAAATCTGGGAGTTTATGCCACTGGGCGTGGCATTGTTATTGGTTTTCACGTACATTTATTTCTCTGTACGTAAAATCGATGTCATTAGGTCGCGAATCGTATTGGCGCTCTGCTCAGTCATTACCGTACTGGGAAGCCTTGTGATGTCCCTGGGCCTCTGCTTCTTCTTTGGTCTAACTATTAGCTTGCAATCCAAGGATATTTTTCCATATCTGGTCGTTTTGGTGGGTCTGGAAAACTGTCTGGTCATCACAAAGAGCGTGGTTTCAACAGACGAAACCTTCGATGTGAAAATACGAGTAGCTCAGGCGCTTAGCAAAGAAGGCTGGCACATTTCAAAAACACTTTTGACCGAAATCACAATTTTAACTATTGGTATATGTACGTTTGTGCCCGTTATACAGGAGTTCTGTATCTTCGCCATTGTGGGCCTGCTCTCGGATTTCATGCTCCAAATGTTGCTATTCTCTACCATTTTGGCCATGAATATAAAACGCATTGAATACACAATGGAGGCGAAGAACTTACCCAAAATGCTGCTCAGCTACACTTCCACGAGCGGACTTCGTGATTCGGGATATCAACCCAACTCAAGGAACCACACAAGACCAGAGTTCCGTTTCTTTTCGCATGCTGGCTTCGGTTCAACAATGACTAATACAGCAGTGACTCCAAACGGGTTCGTTACCAATAGCTTTCACCGTTCTCAATCGCATCCAAAACTAAGCTTCGACTTAACTGCGCCACATCCGGCAGCAGCCGACTTGCCTAAACGATCGTCACTTGGAAATCAAGAACGCATTCCGAAGCGCCTTAAACTTGTCAACTTCTGGGCGCGAACACGTTTTTTCCAAAGAGCTTTTATGGTATGGATGAGTGTTTGGATTTGTTCGATTGTTTACAATTCGGGATGTTTAGAGAACCTCTTCGTGATTGATGTCAATCGTACTGCATTCAAATCCGAAGAATTCCAACATAAGATGGATATAAGGCGTGGAGGGGCAGTTTCCAGTGTCTTTTCTAATATGCAGCATGCACTCAATTCTGTATCCACTTATTCATCATCTTCAGGTGGCACCGGTCAAAATGGAGATCGCTCTGGACCTAGCAGTGCTGCGGAAAACAAAAAATATGTTGCAAATGACGGTGAGTCCTCAATTAATGTTATTTTAGATTCAGAATCAACAAATCGAAGTTTTTATTTTATTACAAATTTTAACACTAATACTTGTTGTAGCGTATCATGTCAATGAAACCGATGCAGAATTACGCCGTTTGTTGTATCCAGACTTTGAGTTAAACTACTTTCTTTCAAATTTCCACTGGTCCACCATCATGAAGCAATATAATATCTCTCTAAGCGGCCGGTATATCACCATACTTCCCACCCTCAAACTATCTCATGCTATCAGTCCAGAGTTATCAGTTCTTATACGCAACCCCAACGAAAAATTGGTGCAAAACTTTCAATGGAAAGCTTTAGCTGCCGCTTTGGATCCGCTAGACTTTAGCGATAACGATAATCGTGAGCCGCCATTAGTGATGCCCGGAGGTACGCCGCTATTTCCTAAGAGTCCCATGGAAATTTTCTTTGCCGTTACACTTTGTTGCATCAGCACTTTCGTGCTGTGTTATACAATGGTGGTTTTCTACCGCTGCATCTGCACTCGCAACTACGCCGAATGGCGCTCCAGTTGGAACGAATCATCTGAATATGCACACAAGACGGAACAGATACTGGAAGGTGTCCCCACACAAATTGCTGGACACAAGCACAAAATTGAATGCCTCGTGTCGGATGGCGTGTCCATAATAAGTTGTTGCCTTAAGGGTCAAATTAAAATTTGGGATGCCCGAAGTGGAGAAAATGTATCTACTATTCAACGAAATGATATACAAATTCCAATAGCCAATGACGATGGCAATATTTTGTCGATAAGAAAGCTGAAAAATTCACCAATTTGGAGTTTGGATTATTACGATAATCTGATAGCTGTAGGTTGCGCCAATGGACGTATAGAACTGTGGGAATCAGGAGGTGGCTTACTGAAGGTTTGTATTTACGTGTTAGTATAGATATGGTACTTCCGATGGAATACATTTTAATAATCTTAACTTTCGACCTCAGCCAAAACTAACATTTCGTAGTTATAAAATGATAAAAATGTGCTTTCTAATTTCAGTGCTCATTCCAAGATGAAAGCAAACGAAATCAAGGCATAACCCATATTCATTTAAATGTCGATCGTATTATAGTCGCACGGCTTTGTGGACGATTAGACTTCTATCGTCTAGAAACGTATTACAAAGGCAAGCAAATAGATTGGAGCTTCACATCCGCTTACAGAAGAAGTAAGTTAAATTTAATAATCTCACAATATTTAAGCAACCAATTACTCTTCCACCATAGCACATCTGCGTACTGTGTCTGCAGGTAGCATTCGTCTGATGCACCAACAGCAGCAGCAACTTCGGTCAGATCCGCAAACAACCACAAGAGAAGAAATGAAATGCACTCTGCAAGGAGTACGTTTTGCACATCAACAGCCCATAACTTGTATGCAAGTTGTTAATGATATGGTGTTCATTGGCTCACAAGATCATACGTTGAAGGTAGTATCCATGAAATTTTAATTAAATTCCTTAAAAGAGTTCCTCAATTGCTTTAAATAGGTCTATAGTCTAAATAATTCTGATGTTGAGTACACCTTGCACGGCCATCGAGGACCCATAACGTGCCTTTTTGTAGATTACTGGCAGCCTGGCACCGGTGGATCTGGTTCACAGGACGGTCTATTGTGTGTATGGGATCTCTTCACGGGCGCCTGCATGTACAATATACAGGCGCATGATGGCGCTATCACTAACCTGGCATGTGCTCCCAGCTATGTTATTTCCCTGGGCACAGATGAGCGCATTTGCGTGTGGGAACGATTTCAGGGAAATCTCCTAACGACCATAAATGTGTCAAATGCGTACTCAAGTCTTTTAATGTTGACACCATCGTTGCTTGTTACAAGCAAAACAGGTAAATTGGTATTTGTATAATATGAGTTGTGAGATATATATGATATATGATATATATATGATATATGATATATATATATGATATCTATGGCCACAAACCAAAACCACGTAACTTGAGTTAGGACGAAAATGATTTGATGCCACTATTAAATTGAGCTGATTTTAATTTAATTTAAATTTTTTTATAGGTGCAGCAATTTTACTGTAGAAATTATTCTATAAAAACTATATAGCCTAAAATACATTTACAGAAACATAATTTTAGAATAACACCTTAACAGATATGTTTTAGAATACTTCAATATTAATTTCCTAACTTTTTATTAGTCATTTCAGTAATAAATTTTGGGTTTGGAGTAACATCCTTCGTCGAAATAATGCATTTGCTGTGGGCAATCTTAAATTTCTTGTATATCTAAACTTGATTTTGGTGAAATTTACAATAACGAATATAGCCCTACATACTTACATTTGTTGTAAGTATTGTTGTTGTACATACAATTCTTCTGAAAAATAAGAAAAAAAGACTTATGTTACGGTTACGGCTTTTGGTCGGACTGTTACGGTTACGGTTACGGACTGTTACGGTTTTTGGCCAAAGACATGTTTTTCAGCGTAAGTAAGTTGGGGAGATTTATGTTCTTTCTATACTAAATGCGAATACAATATTATATATTATTACAAGCTTTGTTTATTAAACCCTTTCACAATGATGTATTTTTTAAAGATACAAGAACTTTTTTGATGTAAAGTGGTTGCTTATCGTCCAAATTATCTGTATTATTGCACATTTTGAAAAAGGATATCTAGGGAACTGGAAATTTCCTGGGCCAGATGTGTTCCAACAGTAACGAAATAAAAAAACAAGTGATACCATTCAAAGATTTCTCAGCTTTACTTTCATTTATTGTTATAAGTTCGGATCATTATATGTATGTATAATATGTATATATATTCTTCATCAATCACACTCAGAAGCTTTCTATTCGAACTTTGTTCGCTGAATATGGATAATGAAAAAATAACTGTGAAACAAAACATAACGATTATCAAACCATGCTTTGATAATTACATAACATTAAAAAACTGATGAAATAAAAAAATGCACACCAATTGTCCTTTAGTAAATCAGAACACAATGTATGTGTCTCACACAAATATGTATGTGTCTCAGCCGTATTGAAAGGGTTAAAATTAAAGAAACTAAGAACATTTGTTGTTTGGACGCATTTATCCCAATCCGTATGTATTTGAAACGTCCGATTTGTTTGAAAAACATTTGATTAGGAATCAAAACTATATATATAATTATACATATATATTATATAAAAACTATAATATATTATATATGTATATACACTACAAAATTTACTATAAGTATTAGGTTTTTCAGGTGTTTATCAGTTTTTTTATTGCATAAAGGAAGCTGTTGCTTTAAAGCAACATCGGTCAATAACTAGAACTTCAGTTATTTTGGCAGTTGTAAACATTTTCAAATATGAGTAGAGAAGGCGACAAGGTTTACCGTTATTCTGTAGTTATAAAAACAGACGCTTTTTTGAGTTGTGTGTGCATCGTTATCAGTCTTTATTCAGTATAATAAAGTATGATAAAGTACTTTTAATAAAATACTATCTAGTACTATCTACTTACTAACGTTGCTTTAAAGCAACACACTACAAATATTTTTAAAAAATTTTTCTGAGTATGCAGAACTTCTAATTTGTTGTCCAATAGCCTACCCTGTAAAAATTGTCTACATCGGGGCATGGATTCTTGTATCGGTAAAAGACAGGTTAATGGCATGCTTAAACAATGCACTGTCAAGAAATTGGGTTTTTTTGTTTATTGCACATGCCATACAAAATCGAGAAAAAGGGTTATCAAAAACTCAGGCTAATTTTTGTATGATGGGGTAATTACTGCAGGTAATTATGAATAATTATTACCATCCATTTTTTACCCTGGGTCAAGTATAAAAGGCTGACCTAGAATATTGACACCATTCTTTGTTCCTCGAGATTCAAACTGACCAAACGTTAAAAAAACCGAAGCCATGCCAAAAAATAAGATTGATATAAGATCTGTCGATCAAACCGGCTAGAGATCTTGGTCCTATAAGAAATGAACCGAAGAGAACTTCAAAAATGTTCTTTGGACCGACGAATCAAAGTTCGAGCTGTTTGGGTCAAATCAAAGAATTTTCGTCAAACGTAGTGCCCAAAAGAAGATGCTGCCGGAGTGTGTAATACCAACAGTGAAGCACGGCGGCGGTTCCGTTATGGTCTGGGGATGCTTCTCAAGCAATGGAATAGGCGATTTAATTCGAATCGATGGAATTATGCGAAAGGAAGAGTATAGAAAGATACTGCAGCACAATGCCATACCATCAGGCCTACAATTGATCGGCGAAGCTTTCGTGATGCAGCAAGATAACGATCGCAAACACTACCTCTAAATTGTGCAGAGGCTATCTACAGAACAAGCAAACAACAGGAATATTAACAAATATGATTTGGCCTTCCCTGTCACTCGATCTAAATCCAATAGAGCTTCTATGGGATGAGCTGGGCCGAAAGCTGCGAGGAAAAGCGACTACGTCGAAAGAGGAAATGTGGAATGCATCGCTTAAAAATGTTGGTAATAAAAATGTTTCTAAAATTTAATTTTAATCTAATTTGAAAGCAAATACAATAAACTTTAAAATTTACAATTAAACTTTTTTTTTTTAAAAGCTTTGGATAACTATTGGTAAGATTTGTAGACATTTCAAGGGTGCTTCGAAACTTTTGGCCGGTAGTGTATATATTATATATATACATATCTATATATATATATATAGTAAGACCCCGCTTAACGCGGGGTTTATTAATTTATAATAATATAATATAATTTTATTCTCAAAATATCCTCATATAATATACGTATGTTAAATATCAGGTACTTATTTGTGTTTCCTTTTTTCTTATTCAATCTTAAGGATCACTAATTGTCTGGGATTTGCGCACTGGTGAGCCTGCACGGGAAGTTAAACTCGATCGCTCCAATTCGCAGTTATGTCCAAGAGTGATGATGCTGGCGTATGATTCCGTTGTTTGCGACTACGGTAACGAAATTCGCGTCGTACGTTTTCCTATTGTTGATGATAAATGCAATTAAAAGTTCAAATAAAAGCGGATCGGGTTAATGTGTTACTATTTTTATAAATCTCTCTATTTTTTGTGATTTAATGATGTTTTTCTATTTAATTTTTTTTTAATGTTTTTATCCAACGTCTTTGCTTATATCTAAGAAGTGTGTACGCTATAGATTAATAGAATAAATAATCGTTCATAAATTATTACTTTCATATCAATTAATTGGATTATAGTAGCTTTTTTGTGTAAAATGTTTAGTAATGTTTTGAAATTCTTAAGTAGTCTAAACTTACGAATCCAACAGTGAAAACTTCTTTGGAAACTTTAATATTCTCTATTCTTAACTTTTGAAAAAATTGAAAATGTAACCCAGCTCTCGGAGGAATTTAAAAACTTTAGTCTGTCAGTACCAAACGGCTTTTGTATTCTTTTATTCCGAAATTATTAATGTTTTTATTCCGGCAATAAACATTCAGCTTTACATGCAAGATAATTATACTATAATATATTAGTTGAAATGTCAGCTGAACACATTTGAAAAATATACACTATAGCCGCAATAATCCGACTCCTGTCTTATCCGAAACCCCCTATAATCCGATATGCCAATTACAAATAAATTAGTATCGATTTTATCTCGCCATGTTTATAATTTGCCGTATTACAAGGTACTGCTCTCCAAAAATTTCCGGACTATAAGGGGTTAGTAACAGCACTCTATAGTTCGACAGATTTGATTTAGACACCGCCTTGCAAAGCTATTGTCATATTAATGCGGGTCTACTGTACTTTGAAAATAAAATAGTCAAATGTTTAATATTGTAATAAATTATAAATTCCAATGCATACATTATTATACAAAGAAGTAAAGTTTTGTTATTGTAGTAAATTATGATAATAATAATTTTTAAAATCAATTGTATCCTGTTTAACTGTCAAGAAATAAATAACCTGCTAAATTTCATTAAAAAATACCATTTTATTCAAAGTTTTACTATTAGTTTATCTTAGCATGCTCCAAAGGTCCACAAACGACAGAAGTTAATTGTAATATGTATTGTTTTTTGTATGGAATTTAATGCAAATTAATTACTTAATTTGCACGTTTCCAAACGTTTCCATTTGCACCCAATTGTGTACAATTATTTGCTTCTAAGTCTCTTCTAGTTTGTAATTCGTATTAAGTTATTAATTGCAAAACAACGAAGCTTATATAGCGAATGTTGTACAAAAATAAACACCGACAAAAGAATCGCTGATGAGGAACGTTGGCATGTTCCGAAATAGCTATGGTTCGGAACACCCATGGTTCGATTTTCACCCATTCCTCCTGAAGAACATCTTTTAGTCGAGACTTTGAGCTAATGATTCGCCCTAAACCTTTTCTGAAGCATATTCCACATATACTCAACGGGGTTTAGATCAGGACCCTGTGGTGGTCAAGTGGTGTTTTGAGCATATGTGGAACATTGTACGCCAAGTACAATCCTGATGTTATGAGCCATGTTTTTGGGATAATTATCTTGCTGAAAATAATATCCCTGATATACGCCTAATTTTTCGGCACTTAGCTTCAAATTTCTCTTCAATATATCGATGTATGCACATACATCCATAGCTTCTTCAATTATATCCAAGTTTCCAACACCACTAGCAGCCATACACCATAACTAGCAGAGTTAGTTTTTGAGTTATGACAATATTACATTTCTGGGTATAGGGTAACATTATCCGTTAATGTTAAAGGCCAGACAATATTAAGAAAGAGTGTCTGGCCTTTTTAAAGAGGTATATATCATCGGCATCGGAGACATTTAGGAGAAAATCCATTTTTAAGTTCCAGTTCCAGCAACAAAAACAATAAAATCGGAGTTTTGCCACTGTGCCCCACTTGTGCCAACTTTTTGAACAAAACTGTAGATAGCATTTTATGGGCCAACAAATTGTTGTTGTTTGAAAACTGAAGGTGGTCCGTCCACTTTAAGATGTAGGGTATTTAAGATTCGGCCAGGCCGAACATAGCACGATTTCTATATACTTTTTTGTACAGTGCGAAAACCTGAAAAACTTTAAAGGGGTTGTGGCAATATCTTAAATGACCCTAATTTGTAAACTACAGGGTCTAGGAAGTTGAAATTTTGCATGCTCTAAAGGTAAGACATAATTTTTGTACACTGGATTTTAACACAGCCCCTAACTGGTAGATATAGGTGTGGTAAGAACTATGAAGACCACGAAGTTGAAATTTTGCATGATGGAATTATAATGCCAAAGGGTTATACTAGGAAGGGAGTATAGATAAGTCAAATAAAGGGGTAAACAGAAGGCGGCCCAGCAAAGTCGGGCAAGGTATTATTATTATAAATATGTAAAATAGTTTTATTTTTTATAACGCTGCATTTACAACTTATTTCTTTAACTTTATGAATTGCGATTTAAATTCATATATGCAGACAGAATTCTTGTTTTCTTGGTCGTACTCTACCCAATCGCATTCCGACAAGTCAACGTTCTCGAATTTTTGGCCATTATCGGAAGACTGCACAATCCATCCAGAGCGTGGCGAAAATTCAACCGGCTCGGAGCCTCTGCAATCAAAGACGACGATTGTTTTAAACTTTCCCGTATCGTCAGCTGTATATGGTGCTGTAAATTGCAACAAATCCAGAATGCAAATTTAGCTATCGTACTCAGTCACTTACCGTTTGATTTGTCAACAATATCAATAGTGTTTTCGCGGCTACACATTTTACATTTCATGTAGAAATTAAAGCCATCTGGATTACGCGTATCATGTTGGACACGCTCTGACTCCATCACATCATGCCATTTTTTCGATGTCTCTCCACAGTTGGTACACGTAATTTTCAGAAAGAACTGGTGATCTGGATAGTTCGCTTTGAGATCATGAATATTTTCCAGCGTTGCGTTAATCTGTAAACCAACGCGACCCATTATCTTATTTAAATGCGTAGAAGCCAGAGATTAATGAGATTGGAATCTCTTTTATCTTCAGATAAAGATGAAAAAAAGATCGATTTTTTATGAACTGGTGAATTTGGCTACATTTCTTTTGCAGCCAGAAAGAGATAGCAAGTGACGCTTTATCTTTTGACTATATTATTCACCAAAATTTTTTGCAAGAGGTTGCCACCATAAGTAGACGAAGTGAAAAATGTTGGCATAAATTTATTTCTGTGGGTCATTTTATGTGATTGTAGAAATTTGATTAAAATATTATTTAATTTAGTTCAAATATTATATTATTTATATAGTTTTCTATATTTGTAAAATTTATATTGAAAAAAAGATATAAAGGTGTTTTTTTACTTCTTTATTAGATGACAATTCTAAAAGTTATAGAGTTCATGCTGTTTCCACACCACCATTGAGGTAAGCGTCAAGACGCGTTACCGATTTTTTAAGGTCTTCGGTTCCTTAGTACGAGGCCTATATCACCCGTGCACATGCAACTACAACTACAAAACACACTAAAGTTATTAATACTAATTACTAATATTAACTACTAGTTAATACTAAAATAAAAAATAACTAAATAAGTTATGTAATACTTGCAAACCTTGCTTCAGACAGACTACTGGGTAATGATTTTATAGAAATAGATGAAGGGAAAATTCTTTCCCTTACATACATACAGTATACAGCTCATCAACGCTTGGTTCTTTACTATTTTTGGCAAAATCTTCCGACTTTTTTACTAAATCACGTATTTCCTTATCAATTACTTTGCACTCTTCTTCTGAAGCCATTTTATTATCTGTCATGTATTTCTTTAAAGTGCTTATAGGGTCATACAAGTCGCAAGTGGAAGAAAATGACAAAATATTTACAACAAACTCGTTTTATTTATTTATGTGTTATGCGCAAAATTTTATTTCTGAAATCAGGTTAGAAAATACTTCTATTAAAAAAACCTTATAGGAAATCAAATTTTACTATATATTCAAAAACATAAAAATTTTCATTTGCTTTACATCCGCAGGTACAAGTTTTGTAATACGACGTTTTAAAACAATATTAATAAATATCTGTACAAATTTTGCGAGTACTTATCTTTAGCGCCCCAATACCAATCAATTTGTGAATGACAGCTTAAACAGCGGGAAACAGAGATTATAAACACTTTTCTACTAGCAACGATATGGCACATTTTTACATTTTTGACATTCAACCGTTCAATTAAATTTGTTTTTGTAACATTTGTATTGAAACTCACCGTTTTCAGTCGAGTCTTCGAAACTTGAAGTTTCGGGTGAGTTTGCATAGAAAATTTATAGAAACAACACGCGGCTGTTTTTTTGAACAGCTGTTTTGTTCTAGGTTTCCAATTTCTTTTTCTCTGGTAGAAGCATACTATTTATAATATGAAACAAGTTGATATCAACCTGATATAAAGCGTATATGTAAGTACAGTGGTACCTCGGCGTGGAATTCTTCCTCCGGGTAAGAAACTTGGCACTTAATGCGGATATTACACTACGAACATTGTTTGCCATTGATCCATTTCTGGGGGTCAATTCTGGTCAGAGATAATGAGATGGGAAACTCTTTTCCCGCCAAAAAATTTTTCAAAATAAAACGAAAATTTATTACACGCATAGTATACGTGTTATTCACCATAGGTCGTCATGGTTTTATGATATTTTTGTTTGTTGAATTAAATTCAATTAATAAGCACATTAAATTAGTAGATATTAAAAAAAATCGTATATAAAAGTGTGTGCGTGGTATGGAAACATTTCTAAGGCAGAATATCTATAATCGACTATCTATCGATATCGCTATTGAACAGACGAAAGTATTGGAGAATAATCTACGATAACCAAAAAAAATAATCCAACTAACCAAGCTCACATTCGAGCAGAGATTAATGAGATTGGAAACTCTTTTATCTTCAGATAAAGATAAAAAAAAGATCGATTTTTTATGACCTGGTGAATTTGGCTACATTTCTTTTGCGGCCAGAAAGAGATAGCAAGTGACGCTTTATCTTTTGACGGTATTATTCACCAACATTTTTTGCAAGCGGTTGCCACCATAAGTAGACAAAGTGAAAAACGTGGGCATAAATTTATTACTGTGGGTATTTTTATGTGATTGCAGAAATTTGATTAAAATATTATTTAATTTAGTTTAAATATATTATTTATATAGTTTTCTATTTATATTTGTAAAATTTATAATGAAAAGAAGATATAAAGGATATTTTTTTACTTCTTTATTAGATGACAATTCTGAAAATTATAGAGATCATGCTAGAGGTCAAGGGGCGTTACCGATTTTTTAGAGTGTTCAGTTCCCCAGTAGGCCTATATCACCCGTGTACATGCAACTACAACTACAAAACACGCTAAATTTATTAATATTAATTACTACTATTAATTATTAATACTAAAAGAACAAATAAGTAAATGTTATGTAATACATGCAAAACCTTACTTCATGCAGACCACTGGGTAATGATTTTATAGAAATAGATTAAGGGGAAGAATGCGAGTCGCAAGTGGAATCAAATGACAATATATTTACAACAAACTCTTTTTATTTATTTATGTGTTATGCGCAAAATCTTATTTCTCATATTAGGTTCGAAAATACTTCTATTAAAAAACCTTATAGTAAAGCACATTTTACTATATGTATATGCAAAAGCATAAAAATGTCCATTTGCTTTACATCCGCAGGCACAAGTTCTGTAATACGACGTTTTAAAACAATATTAATAAATATTTGTGAATAACAGCTTAAAATGCGGGAAACAGAGATTAAAGCCACTTTTCTACTAGCAACGATATGGCACATTTTTACATTTTCGACATGCAACCGTTCAATTAGATTTGTTTTTGTAACACTTGTATTGAAACTCACCGTTTTCAGTCGAGTCTTCGAAACTCACCCGCCAAAAGGGTAAACAAACCTTTGTTTATCCTTTTGGCGGGTGAGTTTGCATACAAAATTTATAGAAACAACACGCGGCTGTATTTTTGAACAGCTGTTTTGTTCTAAGTTTCCAATCTCGTTATCTCTGCATTCGAGTGAGCTAACATTCCATTGCTACCATGTGAAGTTTTGGTAGGCGAAATAACCACAATGACAAGGAGAAGTAAATTAAATGCAAAAGTTGCATTTGTGATGAAGATCGACGAGTGCCAAGTGTAAACCATCACTGCAAGTGTGAAGTGAATTCCGTAAGTTGAAATTGTTTGTTTATAATAGATTTTTGTAGTGGAAACGTGAAGCAAATTCAATAGTATTAAAATGTTAAATAGTTGTTTCTTATCCTCTTAGCAATGATTGGAAACTTTTGTGGCAGTTTGTCTAAGGCATATACCAAGAGACTCCTAAGGAAACGGTATTGGAAGAACGTCTTGACGTCTCAAAGGAATTGCTATTCGCTGCAAACAGAAGTTGCGCGGAGAAAGGTATTTTGTATTGTATTTGTATTGAGAAGTGACATCCGTCAAAGACAAGATCAATGTCAAGGATTTGTTCCTGTCCGTAACACGACAACTGCTGCAGTAAAAGTTACGGAATGCATTTAACTTTTATTTATTAAAATTACAATTTATTATATAACAATTAATCTTAAGCATAATAAACAAAGAAGTAAATGTTGTAATTCAAACAATTGTGGCGAATGTTGTGCGCATTGACTCGAAAATAAAGGCTAAAGCAAAACTTTACAGAAACTAAAACAATAAATAAATAAAATATATATATGTGCATGGAAGTAAAATAATACAAGAAGAGCTGTTAATATTTGTATTTGGGTTTTTTGTAATATAAAAGAAGTTTAGAGCTATGGCTACGAACTTAAATCCTTTGAGCTTCATTCATTAACATATTTTTCTACAATAGAGATTAAAACATCAAAACAATAAAAAAATCTAGTTGAGGTGAAAATTTTAATGATGTCACGATACAGCGTTTCTGTTCACGTTACCAAAAGAAATTATAAAAGTACGAAATTGTGTAAACGGGAAAGTAGGAAAAAGTGTACGTAAATAAAATGAAAAATTTGTTAATAACATGAAAAGGAAAGCTTAATTACAATAATGGTTAATAAATTAGGCATATATGAGCGTACTAGAGTATCTTTCAACTAAAAAAAAAAATTTCTTGTTTAAATTGTAGCACACTAGCAGCAGTACTTAAGTACCAAAGTGTGCAAAAAAGTTTGAAGATTGCAAACCAGAAAACCGAATGCAATAATGAGGTGAATTAAATATGTAGATATGGCAACACCAACTTTCATTTGCTTATATATTTACATTAGAGAGCTGCACAAGATGTCTTGAAACGCACATCAAGCCACAACAAAAATTTCAAGCCTTGCACTGCTTGCTTATTTTGCTTTCGAATCAAGACATTGACTGCCGAAAGCGTGCTGATAGCAAAGCACGACAAGGCAATAGTATTCATTGCCATTCGTTGCTTTTTTGAACGAAAAGGCAATGCATAGCAATGCATAACAATTGCTATGACAACTGATGACGCATGGCAATATAAAGCAACGAATGGTGCTAAACTCAAACGAAGACTCATGCAAAAGAATGAGATAGCTTCATATAACTGCGCATCCTTGCCGACATCATAGCAGTATTGCTATTTTCGATGTCTTGTTGCCTTCCTAAAGGCACTATTGCCTTTTCTTACAATTCAAGCCTTTCATTGCCTTCACAGAAAAGCAACGGAACACAATGTCTTGTGCGAAGCAGGTAGACGGCAAGGCAGTCACGGCTTGTTCGGGTAGTTGCTTTGAAGTGTTCGTGTCAAATCGTTCATTTGTGCACGACAGTGCACAGCAAGGCAATACTGTGGCATGGTGCCTATAGCAATTCAAGACATCTTGTGCAGCTCTCTAATTTACATAAATTTAACAACCTATTTTTAGGTTATATATTTCTAAACACTTTTTGACAAGCATTTTTGGTAACTATTGAGATTGAAAGTGCAAATTAAGTAAAACAAATGCGTAAAGCAAAACCATATACAATATGTGTATAACTTATATCAGTTTTCTAATATTCCAGAACTTAAGAAAATTCTTTTCTCAGTAATCAAACCTAATTTGTTGTACTCGAGAGTTAAACAGTAAAAGACATGTTTTAAATTTCGATTAAAAGTAAAGTATATTAAAACGTTTCTTTAAAAGTTGAACAAAATATTTGGCTTTTCGTACTTAATTTTATAGTTTATCAAAACAAGCGTCAATTGTTCAGAGTTAATGTATATTTACGATCCTTTGATGGCTTTTATTTCTGCGGTAAACCACATATTTAAATAAAACTAAACAAATAATATTTAAATGAAAATATATCCCATAGTACATTCAATATATGTACATACACTACCGGCCAAAAGTTTCGAAGCATCACTCCTGTTCATAGAAAATCGTGTGGCATTTCTATATTATTGTATAAATTTTGATTTTTTCTTTTTTAATAGAATGGTTGTAAAGTGATAACTGTAATATCGAACCCAAAACGGGTTTACGGCGTTCATTGTTTAATTGCATGCTCAAACAATGCACTAAGTCAAGAAATTGGATTTTTTTGTTTATTGCACTTGCCATACAAAATCGAGAAAAAGAATTATAAAAAACCTTTTTCAGGTACTCAGGGTAATTTTTTTTTATGGGGTAATTACTAAAGGTAATTATGAATAATTATTACCATCCATTTTTTACCCTGGGTCATGTATAAAAGGCTGACCTAGAAGATTGACACCTTTCTTTGTTCCTCAAGATTCAAACTGATCAAACGTTAAAAAAACCGAAGTAATGCCAAAAAATAAGATTGATATAAGATCTGCAGTGATTACTCTTCATAAGGAAGGCAATTCCGAGCGGATAATTGAGCAAAAATTAAAAATTTCGACTAGTTTTGTGCATCGCACCATACAAAAGTACAAGGATTATCACACTCTTGCGGACCTTCCGCGGTCCGGAAGGCCAAAATCGACAAGAAATTATGAGGATAGAGCAATGACAATATCAAGCAGACGGAACAGGAGAAAAACGGCTCCAGAAATACAAGCTGAGATCAATAGCAGTCGATCAAACCCGGTGTCACGAACAACTGTAATAAGGCGGCTAGAGATGCTGGTCTTTGTGAAAGGATTGCTAAAGAAAAACCCTTACTTCGACCACGAAATAAAAAGAGAAGACTTCAGTGGACTCCAACCTATAAGAAATGAACCGAAGAGGACATCAAAATTGTTCTTTGGAACGACGAATCACAGTTCGAGGTGATTGGGTCAAACCGAAGAATTTTCGTCAAACGTAGTGTCCAAAAGAAGATGCTGCCGGAGTGCGAACCAACAGCGAATACCAACAGCGAAGCAACGCGGCTGTTCCGTTATGGTCTGGGGATGTTTCTCAAGCAATGGAGTAGGCGATTTAATTCAAATCGATGGAATTATGCGAAAGGAAGAGTATAGAAAGATACTGCAGCACAATGCAATACCATCAGGCGTCGGAGTGATCGGCGAAGGTTTCGTGATGCAACAAGATAACGATCCCAAACACAGTTCCAAATTGTGCAGAGGCTATTTAGAGAACAAACAAACATCTGGAATATTAACAAATATGATTTGGCCTGCCCAGTCACCCGATCTCAATCCAATAGAGCTTCTATGGGATGAGCTGGACCAAAAAGTGCGAGAAAAAGCGACTACGTCAACGGAGGAAATGTGGAATGCATTGTTGGAATCATGGAACAATATACAACAGGAAACCATAAAGAAATTAATCGCCAGAATACCAAGACTTGTAGCAAAAGTTATTTAGTGCAAAGGGGGATTTTTTGATGAAAAATCAGTTTAGACGTTTTAGTAAAAATTTGGATAATAAAAATTATTCTAAAATAGAATTTTAATGTAATCTGAAAGGAAATATAATAAACTTCAAAATTTACAACTAAACTTTTTATTTTTAAAAGCTTTGGATAACTATTGTTAAGATTTGTGGAAATTTCAAGGGTGCTTCGAAACTTTTGGCCGGTAGTGTATATCCTACAACATTCTACATTCCAAATTGCAAAATGAAGTTATTACTCTATTCTTAAGTGCTAGTTATTGTTAAGCAGTTAACTTTTAACTTTAAGTTAACTTTAAGTTAAAAGTTAACTTTTATAATAAAAGTAAAAGTTAAAAGTTAACTTCCTCTAACTTTTTTGAAATAAAAGTTTTTTTTAAAAGTCTTTTGAAGAAGAAATGCGCTGTGGCGAACGGTGGAGGAACATGAATGAATACATATATCGCTATCAGATTTGGTGCGAAGTAAAGAATATTTGCTTGAATCATCACTCAGCGCACTGCGTGTGTTTATCAATATCTCGACCGAAGCCCTTATCGGCAGCGGGTACAGCGGCGACAATGCTTTAAAACAACAACTCATTGCTCAGCTTGTGTGTGAATGACTGCTAAAGACTAAAAGACTGGAAACTCTTCCACTACACTCAAAAATCGTAAAATCAAAAAACATGTACACTATACGTGTAATTTCGCATTGAATTGTTGTTGCCCTTTTGGTGAAGTTGGGAAGAAATTCGTTAACATGGCAACGGGTGGAGGTGCCAACCTGCTAACAATATTTAATTCAATTTATTTAATAACAAAAAGGTGAATAATTATATTTGAAAAATTTTTTATTGCAAATCGTGGGAAAAGGTATTGTGTTTGTCACAAGAATTATAAGAACAACAACAATTCTTCTCCAGCTCATATAGCTTCTAAGTTACAGCCCTTTGAAATTTGAAAGTTTCACGTCTATTTCCCCTAGTCTTTTTGAGATGCACATATAGGCATATTATTATCGTTGAAAAGGTAATCGAATTACCTTTCATTTATGTAAACTATAATTTTTTGGAGTAACTGTTACTGTTAGAGAAAAATAATATGTAAGATTTTTTATATAATTTTTTCTATTTAATAATTTTGCTCTGAATAAAATGTATAATTAACCTATATAATTACCGTAATAACATCATAATCGGTGCATTATTTTAGGAGAAAACCAACAATAACACTAAAAAAATACCAATTTTTGTCAAACATTATAAAAACAAAGACACGCCTGCCAAATCTAAAATTGAATTTTTCTTGAAAAACAAACGTTTTTTGATAAAAAATTGTTTAACATAAAGGATAGGTAATTTGAATAGCTGTCCAATGATACCAATAAAGTACAGTTTGCACACATATAATTAAATACTTTATTATACATCTATATATATAAAAATAAGTTGCCCTATGTTCGTGATTTTATAACTCGAGAACCACTCAACCGATTTTCGTTGGAAAGGTCTACTTTCACTGATGGTTTATAAAAAAAAACATCGAAAAAATTTCTACGAATATGCGTTATACGCGCACTTTTATGATGGTGTGTTTTCCCTATATAAAATTAATTTTTTTCTTATGCGAATTACATTTTGTCGGTATAAGGCTCTTCTTGCTCGCGTCATTTGACTTATTTAATTTCTGTGTGTTTGTTGATTGTCATTTAAGTTTACAGTGCGAGCATTGACATTTTTTAATTATTGATTTGTAATCTTTCACTTAAAATTAAAATCTTAAAACTTAAAAATTAATGAATTATGTAATTGAAGCAACAATTTTAAATGGGAAATTGAAATGCGAAGATGTTTTAATACCACGCATCCCATGATTTCAACTGATATGCCATTTCAATTTCAACGATTACAGTTTCCCGTTCGTTTGGCTTTTGCAATGACTATTAAAAAAGCTCAAGGCCAGTCGTTGCAAGTTTGCGGGATAAATTTAGAATTTCCTGTATTTTCACACGGTCATGGCAATACTAAAAATGTCGTTTACCACCAAGCTCTGCAATAAATTTTTTCCTTTTTGATGTTCTCACTTTAAAAAATTTATATTATTTTGCACTTATTTTTCAGGAAAATGTCTATTCTTTCTAGAAGATTTAATTTTTAATACAACGTATTTTATTGTATTGTCCAGCAACGCGGGCAGGGCTACTCTAGTATACATATATGTATGTATTACATTGCAAATATTAGTTAGTTGTTAGTTGGTATCTCTGGATACACAAGCGGTGGTGAGCTTAGAAGCAGAAAAAGATATATGTCGGGAAGCGAAAAATCATAAAGTTTTATTCTAAATTGCTATTAAATAACAATAATGATACCTAGTAATTTGTCAAAAAAAGGTGCCTGTAAGGATTTTGAACATATTCTATACAATTAATTAAGTGGACATTAAAGTGAATGTGCTCATTTTGTGCTGTGAAAATTCTATCTAAAACGCAATTTTCTAGACACAAAAATCACCACATTTGTTTTGTGTACGTAAAGACCCCGGGGTTTTATGTAAACAAAAATTTCTTAGCAATTGTTGTTGCATTGCTCTTCGTGGCACGCACACATTCATAGCATTTTCAAGAGTTTCCAGTCTTGTAGTCTTTGATGACTGCGTTGTTATTGTTGATTGTTTACGTTATAGGGTTATAAAGGATTTAAAGCAGAACTACTAATGCAATGAATTTTGATCGAAAAATTGTTATTGGTATCAAAATCTAGTTAGTCGCATGTCACTTTAGAGTTAGTTAACTCTCAAAGGGCTGCACCGATTTCGATGCGGTTTTCACCATTGTATTGCAAATTTTTAATGCAATCGTATTCATAGATGAGATTTTTTTTTTTTCACTATAATTTTATACCTAAAAAATATCTATGATTTTAAATATCTAGATTTTTTTCGTCGCTGATTTGGAGCAAAGGCAAATATGGTAACCAACATAAAAGGTACAGAACACTCTGGATGTGTTGGCGTACCGTACGATTTTTTGGTGACAGGTATTGCAAACAGATTCAGCACACAAAACTTGCCGGATGTGTTTTATGTTGTGGCTTGTTGTGGCTTGATGTGCGTTTCAAGACATCTTGTGCAGCTCTCTAATATGTATTCATTCATGTTCCTCCACCGTTCGCCAATTTTTCGACTTTTAAAAATAAAAGTCTTCCAAAGACTTTTTTCAAAGACTTTTAAAAATAAAAGTCTTCAAAAGACTTTTTACAAAGACTTTTAAAAATAAAAGTCTTCAAAAGACTTTTTACAAAGACTTTTAAATATAAAAGTCTCAAAATAACTTTTATGAAAGACTTTTAAAAATAAAAGTCTTTGATAACAGTTATTCAAAAGACTTTTTTGATAAAAGTTATAAAAGTTTCAACCTCTGCTATTATTATTTGGTGGACAATTTTTGTATATATTTGTGATTTGTTTATATGATTGATGATTATTTTGTGAAGAGTGTTTATAAAACTTCACATTTTGACAACCAAATGAAACTAGGAACGATGGTTGGAACAATCAAAAATGGTATTGGAACTGTCGAACTTACTTATCGACTTTACAGATTGAACGATTGTTTACACAATGTAAACGAGAATCGCAAAACAGCACCTCGTGAAGTGGAAAGGTGTAAAGTGTCAATGAGAATGGGAATGAAAACTTTTTTCACATCACAGTATTACACAACCAGAATTGACCCCCAGCATAGATTAAGAGATGGGCAAAGACTATAGGATTGGAAACTCCTCTGATTTCGTGATCGAGGTAAAAATGTGTCCGTCCGCGTTTTCACGTACAGTGTATATGAATTTTATGGTGAAATTGTTTCTTGTTACAAGCAAAAAGCAGCTATTATAAAGCAAGATAATTGAAAAGGTAAACCGTTTTGATTTATTACCACACCGTCAAAAAATGAAGGGGTGAGTTAGTGCCAGGGATACCAACGACACAACTTCATTATATTATATATTATTTGTTTGGTTCTTGAGTAAAAATTACTACTAGGTAGGGTGAAAAGTAATGTTTTTTTTTATTTTATTCAATATAGTCCCCTTTTATCTCGATACACTTATTGCAGCGATTTTCCAACTTCTTGATCCTGTCCGAAAAGTACTTTTCCGGAAGGTCTGCAAAATACTCCTCCGTGAGCTGAATTTTTTATTGATGAGCCATCTTTTGAGGTTTGGGAAGATATAATAGTCCGAGGGAGACAAATCGGGCGAATACGGTGGATGCGACAGCAATTGGAGCCGTAAGTCATTGACTTTAGCCGTCGCAAACATCGTAACTCTTGTGCGCCGGCGCATTGTCTTGCAAAAACAAAATTTTTTTTCGCTTCATGTGAGGCCGTTTTGCAGCGATCTTTGTGGTATCTGCAACTCGCGCACCTTCATTTTCCGGTCAGCCAACACCATTTCGTGTATGTTTTTGACATTGTCCTCTGTAACCAAATCGGAGGGCCTGCCGCTGCGGATTCGATCGGTACTATATGTATGTATGTATTAATATTATGATCTAAATTAAGTACTTTTTTTTGTGTGTGTAAAAGTGCAGCAAGTAAGAGTAATCCACTCGGGTGTAAAAGAAAAAAAGGGGCGAGGCCATAGAGACTGCCCGTAATTAGAGCTGAGGGATATAGTGATTTTTGTGGAGCAGTTCCAACCAGTGACTGTGACAGCTCTGTCACAGGTACAAAAACCTGTGACTCGTGACATAAACAGTCTTTTTAATATAAGAGGACAGGGCGCTTATTGCACGTTATAGTATGTTCACACTAGTGGTGAAAATGAGTATTTTCGCTTAATTTTAAAATAGAAAATATTGCTGTCCACATTACAAACCTTCATTTTCGTTGAGAGCTGAAATAAGGCTGTAAATAAACTAAAGTTTTAAAGAGTCTGTTGTATTAAGAGAAACTCGTTTTATATTAAATGCAAAATGTTTTAATAACAATATTATATTATGTTATTATATGCATTATATATAGTATTATATACATTATATATATTATTATATACATTATAGATATTATATTATTATTATTGTTATTATTATTAAAATAACTACTCTACTAAAAATTAAATGAGCTTTTAGTTTAATACTTATGCGTATGGCCAACCCATTTCCACGTAACAGTCTTGTTTTCTTGTTTTTATAATTTAAAAAAATAGACACCATTTTTTAAGAAACAACTAATATTTAATAAAAAAAAAACTGAACTAATATTTAATGAAAGCCTGTATATAAAATCTTTACAATTACATAATTGACCTAACCTAACCCTATATTAACAGAATCTAATATTCACAAAACAAAAGGTTTGTTAAGGTCGTGTTTTTGTAATGCTTTGCTTGCATAAGATATGGGTAGATCTTTTCCTATTTCGCCTTGTGAAAGTACTGCTCCGAGGGCATAGTTTGAAGCATCTGTGGTTAGTATGAAAGGTTTACTGAAATCAGGATATTGGAGTAACGGTGGATTAGTTAGTTTTTCCTTTAGTGTATCAAACGCTAGTTGACATTCTTTTGTCCATTCAAATTTTGCTGTTTTCTTTAGTAGTGCGTTTAGGCTTTTAGCAATGTCTGCGAAGTTTGGGATGAATTTGCAATTTCGTAATTGCAAAATGCAACGAATCGTCTTACTTCGCCGTCTTTTTATACATTATTTCTTACATTCTAAACTATTACAATGTTATGTTTATATTGCTTACTCCTACTTAATTTTAAAGAAAGCGTCATGCTTTCTTTCTTACGCTAAGTTGCTTTCTTTTCATTGGCCGATATTCGATTTTACGTGTTGAGTGCAATGAGTGACTTTAGTGCAGTGTCAGCTTGAAGTTCACTCAATGCACTCTACCGTTGGCGAAGTGAACCAGAGGTTGGTTACACTACACCCCTACCGTTAAGAGAAAAATTCGGGATGAAATTCAGCAATTTTTCTAAAGCTAAGTGTTTACAATTATGATTTAGGTTGTTACTGTGTATGGTTTTAACATATTGTTATGTACTATTTTTCTACTATTATTATATTCAATGGTAGTGTTGACTCCATTTTTGCTTATTATTCTATAAGGACCTTTGTACGGTGCTTGATTCTTTTTCCTATTCATGTTTCTTAACAATACTAAATCTCCTATATCTAATTGTAGTTTATTTGAATTTTGTTGTTTATTATTGTTTACTCTTTTCATCTTTGTTGAAATTAATAGTTCTTGTGCTTTATCTAGAGCATATCTTAATCTAGTTTGTAGTTCTTTTGCATAGCTATCGATGCTATATATTTTTATGTTTGCGTTAGAATCGTTATCTAGTAAACGAGGTAGTTTACCATAGATTAGTTCGAATGGCGTGTACCCTGTGTCAACGTGTGGTGTTGTATTATATGCGAAAGTAAAGTATGGAATCCATTCATTCCATTCATAGTCGTTTGCTGTGGTTAGAATGAATTCGTTAAGTACCCTATGGTTACGTTCTAGAGAACCTATTGTTTGGTGGTGGTATGGTGTCGAGAATGTCTGTTTAATTTTTAAAATTGTACATATGTTTGTCAATAGTTCGTTTTTGAATTCTGTCCCGCAGTCAGATTTGAGTATTTTGAAGTGTCCATATTTTAGTATCACTTGTTCTACGAGTGTTTTTGCTATGGTCTGTGCGTCCTTTGTCGGTATCGGGTGTGCTATTACAAATTTTGTTAGCTCGCATTGCATTGTTAAAATGTAGCGGTATCCATTCGATATTCTTAAAGGTCCGACTGTGTCAATTGAAATTGTCTCGAAGCTGTTCTGTGGAGTGTTAGTTATCGTAAGCGGTTCTTTTGTATGCCTTGTTTGTTTGTTTCTTTTGCATATGTCACAACAAGATATAAATTTCTTAACCATGTGGTTCATATTCTTCCAAACGTATCGTTGTTTTAATTTAAGGGTTGTCCTTCTGACTCCTAGATGTCCTGAGGTGTGAAATTCGTGTATTAATTTGTATTTTATTATGTCATCTGTTATTCTTTTTGGTGGGTTGTAAATAAGTATTTTTAATTGAGGACTTCCTTGAGCAGTATTATATATTTTATTTATCTTCGCGTATGCATTTTTAAATTCTTCCATTGTATACAGTTTAAATATTATGTCAGTACTGGCCAGTGCTAATTCTTTTATTTTCTCCTTGTTCATATTCCATACCAGCTTCCTCAGAATCGAATCTAGATTCGCTGATTTGTCGCTGTATCCCGTATGTGTATTAAATACGTTAATGTTCGAATTTAGTTTCTTCAGTATCGAATCTTGATTCGCTGAATTATCGCTAAATTCCACGTGCACTTTATTTTCTTCTATGTATACATTAATTTCTCTAGTATTTTTGGTATTAAATTCCAATTTCTTTATATTTCTTACATCGCTTATTGAAGTGCATTCCCATATGTGAAGTTGATCAGGCTTCTGAGATGTGCATTGTTCATTGCTTAATTCTTCATTGCTCTTCTGCATATTGTTCTTGCTCATGCCTCTAGTTATAATTAATGCCTTATTTACTTTATTATCATTTTCTTCCGGTATCATTTGTTTTAATATATTTGAGTCTATTTGTATCCTTGAGAGCGCGTCGGCGTTCGTATTTATTTTGCCTTTTTTGTATATGATTTCGAAATCATAGTCACTTAAATCTAACCTTATTCTTGTCATCTTTGATGAGGGGTTTTTATGAGAAAATAACGATATCAAAGGTCTATGGTCGGTAACAACAATAAACTTGGTACCATATAGGTATGGTTTAAAGTAGTTTATTCCCCAGTGAATTGCTAGTAGTTCTTTTTCTATTACAGGTTTGTTAAGGTCGTGTTTTTGTAATGCTTTGCTTGCATAAGATATGGGTAGATCTTTTCCTATTTCGCCTTGTGAAAGTACTGCTCCGAGGGCATAGTTTGAAGCATCTGTGGTTAGTATGAAAGGTTTACTGAAATCAGGATATTGGAGTAACGGTGGATTAGTTAGTTTTTCCTTTAGTGTATCAAACGCTAGTTGACATTCTTTTGTCCATTCAAATTTTGCTGTTTTCTTTAGTAGTGCGTTTAGGCTTTTAGCAATGTCTGCGAAGTTTGGGATGAATTTCCTATAGTAATTGCAAAATGCAACGAATCGTCTTACTTCGTCCGTATTTTTTGGTATAGGATAATTTCTTACTATTTCATGTTTTGCTGGATCTGTCTTTACTCCGTCACGCGTTATTAGATGGCCTAAATATATTACTTCGGGACGTAGGAAACAACATTTTTGTGGGTTTAGTTTGAGATTATAGCGTTCTAGTCTGTCTAATACCTTTATTAGATTTTGGTTATGGTGGCTGAGGCTGCATCCATGAATGATTATGTCGTCTACGTAAAGGAATGCTTCAGCCTCTAATCCTGATAGAGCTATTGTAAGCATGCGCTGAAAGCTGTTGGAAGAGATTTTTAGTCCAAACGGTAGTCGTTTGAATTGGTAGTGTCCATTATTGGTCGAAAATGCTGTTAATGGTCGTGACTTTTTGTCGAGAGGTATTTGGTGAAATGAACTTGTCATGTCTAGTGTTGAGAACCATTTTGCTCGTCCTAGCTTGTCCAAAATATCTTCTAAGCGAGTTAGAGGAAATTTGTCGCTTGCTATTCTATCATTTAATTTTCTGAAATCAACGACAAGTCTCCATTTTCTTTTGTCATCGGTGTTCTTTTTCGGTACCAAAAGAATTGGAGCATTGTATGGGCTGATTGATGATTCTATTATGTCTTCAGTCAACATTTTCTGTACTTGTTCATTCATCACTTGTGTGTGTGTGTGTGGCAGTCTGTAGTTTTTTATGTAGACAGGGTTGTCATCTATAGTCGAAATTTTTTGTGTATAGAAATTATTTGTTGTTAGAATTTCGTCTTCGAGGTGAAAGACGTTCTGATATCTTTCAAAGATGTTTACTAATTCTTGTTTTGAGTTGTTGTCTACGCAGCTTATGTTTATAGCTTCAAGTATCTTTTTGAGTCTATTTTTATCATGTGTTTTGGTTGTATTATAATTTAAAATTTCATAATTTGATAGGGAGTCTGTTTCAAGTGGAATGCCATCTATTGTTATCTCTGCGTTTGTTGTATTAAGTATCCTAATGTGTGTTATCCCGTTCTTTGGTGCTATTGAGTTGCTAAGAAAAATTCCTTCTTTCAGTTCTTTGCTAAGAATTACCTTCTCTTCGTTGAAGTTTGTTTTTATTGCTTGCACTAGTTGTGTTCTGGGTGGTAATTTGATTTTCAATATTTCATGCGCCTTCGCTTGCATTGGGAGTGTGATTTCTGTTTCGTCTACTAACATTGTTATCGTAAAGGTCTCATAATCTATTTTGCAAAGGAATTTCTGTAGGAAATCTCTGCCAATTATCCCGTCTGTTTCTATCGGGAATTTCTCATCTACTAGTTGGAAGGCATGTTTAAGGATTTGATCTTCTATTTCTAGATTTAAGTGAATTTCGCCAAGTGAATGGATTTCGTCGTTAGAGATGCCCGTTAACTTGCATTTATTAGATGTAGAATAATTTTCGTTCTCTAATTGAGTGCATATTTTACATAAGGAGACATCTGCGCCAGTGTCTATCAAGAATGACATAATTTTATTGTTATGTTTTATTATTATTGAATTTGTTATATTATCCGAAATCTTAACTACTTTTATTTTTGGCCTTCCGGAATGGCTATTCATTCCGGGCCTTGCATGTTTTCCGCATGTGTTATTCTTATTTGTCTGTTGTTTCTGTTGTTGTTGTATTCGTTACGTCTTCCGTTATAATTGTTTGAGTTGAAACCTCTTTGAATATTGTTGTTATTTTGGTATCGGTTTCTACTGTGATTGTTATTGTGTGCATTTCTGTTGTTGTTGTTATAGTGCGGTCGTCGTTGGAGGTTGTTGTTGTTACTTGTTGTCACTGTCCAGCTGTTATTGCGGTAGTTGTTGTTGTTGTTGTTGTAGCCGTTGTTGTGCTGTGTGTTGTAAGAGTTGTTGAACCGTTGGTTTGGTTGACACATTACCCTATTTATCGTCCGTTGCTGTGACTGTGCACTTTCGATTTCTTGCGCAAGGTTAATTGCTTCTGTCAGCGTTTTCGGCTGCGCCGCGAAGAGTGTGTTTTTTAAATTGTCGTTGAGACCGTTCTTAAAAATATTGAGAGCGTATTTTTCGTTCATACTGGTGATTACGTTCTTTTCTGCAGTGCTTGCATTTTGACCTAGTTCATTGATTTGCAATTTATTTAGGTCATTAATTGTGGTTAATAACCTTTCTTTGAACGAGTTTACAGATTGGTTTCTTTGTATGTATGTCGTCAGTTTTGTGTGGATTTGTGGTATCGTCTCGTTTGTTTTATAACGTTCTTTAAGTAAGTTTTTTAGGGAATCATAATCGGTTGGTTCTGTGCAACCGCAGAGTGCCGTTTTAACGTTTTCTGATAGTTTTATGTAGTATATCAGCTCTATTAGCTGTTTCTTACCGTCTGTGTCAAGATTTCTATATATTATTTCAATTATTTTTAGAAAACTGTCTATCTCTTTGTATGCTCCCGTGAATTGGGGTATGGCCTTCATTGCCGTTTCTATGTTAAAGGTTGCCATTTTTGTTAAGTTTGCGTCTTGGTCTTGTTTAATTGAATTGTCTTCTCTGTCCTTTAATTTTTCCTCTAATATTGTTTTTACCTTTAAGTATGTCTGTTGAAATTCCGTTTTAATTGGTAGATATTCTAACGAATTGTTGTCTTCGTTTAACAGTTCTTCAAAATTTGACTTTATTCGCTCTAAGGCTTCTAATTTCTGTTGCAGTGTACCGACTGTGTACTGCCTATTTGGAGATTTTCTTAAATTCGCTAGTTCTTTCTCAAGTTCTGACAGTAACTCATTCATTAGAGAAATGTTTTTTTTTTTGTTCCAACTTTGTCTTAAAATTTTATATTTGGATTTTAGATCTTAAATTTTCAATAGAATCATTTACTTTGTTTTACTTTTTTTTAATTATTTCATTATTTTACTTATAATAACAATTTAAACTGTACTTATAATGTGTCTGTTTTTATTTATATACTTCTTAAGGTATGTAATTATTGAAAAAATTATTGTTACAGCTATGAAGATTATGATTGTTGTTGTTATATATTCCGGGACTGCCGGTAGGTGTAGTTGATGGATCGTGGTGGTCACCTGGTTGACCCTGCTTTCTACGTTTCCCATCGTTGCCTCTTTTGAATTTTATCGCTTGCCGCCTTTATTTTTATTATTTTGATCCGGTTTAGGAATAGCACTTTTTGCTCCTTTGAAGGGCAGAGGTTGGCTAGTCTATGTAGTTCAGCTATTTCTCTGCGTTCTCGGACGCATCTACCAGCTCTGCTTTTCCTCTTTGGAGGTGGTGTGTCTGGGGTGGTGACTGCTCTGTGTCGCTGCCGTTTCCTGTACTCTTCAATTGTTATTGGCTTCGGTCCAGTTCCTTTTACTTCTGGTGTGTATTTCGGTGTTGCCTCCGTTGTCTTGTTGGTGCTTTCCGGCACATATTCTTCGTCGATGATTAGGACGTCGGTGGACTTCTGGTTTTCCCATCCAGCGAAGATTTCATCTATGGATTGCTGAGTCATCTATCAGTGTCGAAATTGTCAGAATATTACAGGTGTCGAAAGTAGCAGAAGATTGCAGGTGTCGGAATCGGCAGGATCGCCATGTGGAGGAAAAGGATAATCAATTAAAACGGTGTTGACTTTTATTTTAGCGAGCCACGCTGTATTAGTTTGGCCACCAGGCCTTGCTTTGTTTGGCTTTAAGCGAGCCACGCTATGTTTTTAAGATTTGGCCACAAGGCCGAATTTATTATTTGGTTTATCAAGCGAACCCCGCTATATCATGATATATGGCCACAAGGCCGTACTTACTTTAAGCAAGAAAAGAGTCTGCTTCTGGTGCTGGATTTACAATTAATTAATTTATTCTGGCTTTCGCCGTCTTTTTATACATTATTTCTTACATTCTAAACTATTACAATGTTATGTTTATATTGCTTACTCCTACTTAATTTTAAAGAAAGCGTCATGCTTTCTTTCTTACGCTAAGTTGCTTTCTTTTCATTGGCCGATATTCGATTTTACGTGTTGAGTGCAATGAGTGACTTTAGTGCAGTGTCAGCTTGAAGTTCACTCAATGCACTCTACCGTTGGCGAAGTGAACCAGAGGTTGGTTACACTACAGTTCAAAAATAAACTGTGACTGAAATATCTGCTCCAGAGGCAACCTGTGACAGCCCGTCACTGTTTAGTAGAAAATACTCATTAGAACAGAACTGTGACTGAAATATCTGCTCCAGAGGCAACCTGTGACAGCTTTATAGTTTAGTAGAAAATACTCGTTAGAACAGAACTGTGACTGAAATATATGCTCCAGAGGCAAACTGTAACGGCGTGTCACAGTTTAAAAGCAATCTTCGTCGCAACTGTGACTCGTGACTTTTATGTATCTGTGACAAAGTCACAGTTCGCGAAATATCGCTCAGCTCTACCCGTAATCCAATCTCTCAGTCCTTTAGAGAGTTGCTTAGGGATAGTGGGGAACCTGAAGGTTTAATAGATCAGTTTTGTTCGCAGAATTTAGGAAGATTACCTTTGACTCTGCGACACTTAATAGTCAAAAAGGAAAAAAGGCAGAAATATCTTATAGGAGAAAAATGTTTAACTTTAGAAAAAATAAAAGTATCTGAAAATGATTGACAAACTACTTATAATTGGGGCACTGGTCTATATTATGTGGCTTGTTTTAATTGAAAATGCGACTCAAACGCAATGCGTTCCAAATGGTATGATCTAACTTTTTCGAGTAGACTGCGTTTCAGTTTTGAGGAGAAACACAAAGGTAAACAAACTTTACGTAGTCTTGCAGACTTCCCCTGATTGCAGAGCACAAAGAGTTACCATGCATAAAGCATTTTTAGCATTTTTACAAGTATTTTTTAGGAATCCCAATGAATTAGTGCTATCATTGATGTATGGCAACAATTTGTACAACAAAAGCCACGAATTTCTGTTATGTATTAAGTTTTTTTCTAAGCTCATTATTTTGCCTGTTGAAATATAATAAAAATGTTTTAAGTAAAAAAATTTTAATTGCTGTCAAAATCATATGGTTTTCGTTTTCGTTGAAATTTTTGGAATGAAACATATTTTTATGATAAAACGTAGACAACACTTTAGAGGGGAAATTTTTGAAGCCATACGAAAATCTATTTTGAGTCCGCCTCAGGATTTTTTGTTGTTCCTATAAGATTTTTCTTGTGTTCGTTTTTGATGCTGAAGCTGTGTTGTGTTTTATACATAAATCCAATCAGCATGCCTAACTTCAACTTACTGGTCCTAATAGTTTCCAAATGATGGCCATTTAAGACATTGTCACGCCCCTTTAAATTTTTTCAGGTCCTTTTTTCGTACGGGCCAGCTTCGGACTATTATGAATCAACTGTTGCGATGGCAAACAACAATTCATTTTTATATGTAAGATATACAGCCTTATCTCGTATTTTTAAACGCAAACTCAAACGCGACTCAAACGCAATACGTTCCAAATGGTATGATCTAACTTTTTCGAGTAGACTGCGTTTCAGTTTTGAGGAGAAACACAAAGGTAAACAAACTTTACGTAGTCTTGCAGACTTCCCCTGATTGCAGAGCACAAAGAGTTACCATGCATAAAGCATTTTTAGCATTTTTACAAGTATTTTTTAGGAATCCCAATGAATTAGTGCTATCATTGATGTATGGCAACAATTTGTACAACAAAAGCAAATCTGATAATTCGCACACAATGTTTACATATTGATATTGTATTTATTATCGTGTGCTCTTTATGCGAGAGTGAATATAGCAGCAATATTCCTCGTGCGATTACCAGAGCGCAGCGTCATAGCGTGGAATAAAATACGGGGATACTCAGAAGAGGGACAAATCGGATCTTTTACATGTCGGAGCTTCAGTAACTCTAATATTATTTGTTACTTATGTATGCGTATTATTTTATTTTATGTAATGAATAGGTTTATGAGGAACTACGCATGAAAAAATAAGTTTTTCTGAACCTTTTGGAGAAGGTAGCGCCGTGCATAAAAAAAATTGTATGAGCCACTGTTCAGAATCACACTAAACGCGAGCATTTTGCGATTGTCTGGTTTGAGAGACTTTTTCCACGAAATACTTCATCCATCATGCCACAAATACGTAGTGAAGTCTGCTAAGCATGTGAATTACCAACAAAACTGCGTTTGAGTTTGGTTTCGCGTTTCGATTGCGTTTGAGAGGTTAACAGATTTTTCTCTCTCAATTCTTCGAAAAATACGAAAAGCACAAAACAAAACGCGAAATAAACGCAACACGAAAAGATCCATGATAAGGCTGATAATATTGTATTAATTTGCCTTCAATTATGCATTTATTACATTTCAAATATTCATAACAAGAGAAACGTGTTTTCTTTCGAATTTCTTCGTTTATTCTACGATTTTTTTGTTCTGGTACAGAGGGGAAAGGGACATTGTAGAAATCTTTTGCGAATAGCTGTTCCACAAAATGCTTCAATACCATTTCTTACCCATAACTTCCACATTTTCCGTTTCGAAGATATTGATGTGGTTTTATCTTTACTGTTTCTGTTATGCTTCCCTATTTCCTTTTGGAGGTTTGTGTCATTTCGATCCATCATGGGCAATGAGGTTGTTATTGCATTCATGAAAAGTATGTATTCGCAGAAATGCATCGTTTTCATCGTTCAATTCGACTAAAATGTCTTCATCACTTTCATTGTCGTCATCCTTGCAGGTTTCAAAACTATTTATTTTTTATACCCTACACCTTCAGTTTAAGGGTATATTCAATTTGTCAGGAAATGTGTAACCAAAGAATATGTAATAATATAGAAGACGCATGACTCAAATTTTGAAATTTTTCAAATCAGATGCGGTCGGTCGCAGGCAGCGGGTGTAAGCAAATGAGTGAAAACAGCTTCACTACTCGCGAAGTTACTCTCTTTGCCATGCTTCGGTTATCTCAGCGCTGATAACAAAGCAAAATTGAATAATCTCCTAATGAGTGAGGGGTTCGGAAGATCTTTCTAATGAGTATGAAGGGAGCGACTTTGCTTCTGTTATTTTGCACTAACAATGCAAGCGAATATGCGTAAGAAGAGATCGATCCAGAACTCGCATGCTAAGTAAAGTGTGAAAGAAAGAAACGATCAATTTGTGGAGTACAGCGGGCGATGAGAAGAACGGTGCGATTCGTCTGGATTTGTTTTAAATTTTGCATTTTAAGGTTTTTGGAAGAAATTTTGCTTTTCCTAGCTTTGTTCTGCTTCTTATTCGATGTCCAAGCTATGTAAATCGCTGGCACGATCTACGTTCCGAGCATAGCGTGCTCTTGAAGAATTCGTGTAGGCAGAAGATTTAAGAAGAAGCATACTTTAGTCGGCATATCAACACATTTAATACCTTATACGAGTAAAAACAAAAAGTTAATGGAAGCAAGAATAAAAAATGAAAGAATGGAAATATTTCAGAGCAAATATTTATATTATGTAGCAATTCGATTTTTTGTGAGTATGAAGGAATCGGAAGATCGACTTATGTTTGTTATTTTGTACGAAAAACTGAAGTGCTTTTGTCTGACCGTGTATGAATTTACCTTTTTATTGTAGAGTCTTTGGACTAAAAGCATTATTAAAATTAAATTAAAGACTAAAATTTTTAAAATTTATGATTTTAGTTCTATTAAGGAAGCACTGCCTACGGGCTGGCAATAAAATTAAATCAACCTTGCATTGAGCTGTGTATCGAATTATCAATAACACATATTGGTACAATAATTATATTATAATTTTATACATATAAAATAACAATAAACAATAATCTAATGTAATAATAAACCTAATTTAAAATACTAAACAGTTTATTATGTCGGCAAAGTTTCCAAAAAACAAAATTCCTTTACTTAATAACTTAACTTCCCTTAAGCGAAAGAAAATCCAAATCAAAAGACCGACAGACGTAAGCACCTGAATTGTTATTGCAAGGGAACCAAAACGAAGTCAAATTCCCTTGTTCCCTCAACCCCTGCTTTTAATCAGAATTCGATCGTTTCATTCTCACCTCCTTTGACACACAAGATTCCATCGCTCAACTCTTCTTACGCTAATCATTTATGAACGAAAGCCAGCAAACCCGATTTGTATTTATACAAAAACAAAGCAATGGCAATGAGAAGCAAATAACACGAAATTGCCGCGAAGTTATCAAACAATGAGAAGAGAATAGAGAGAATGCTTAGCAACACAAAAAACGACTCAATGTTGCGCAACATGGACGTGCGGCTACGTCCACAGTACAAATTTTGCTGTTCAAAAATTCGTATGAGATGCGCCTTCTATATATTGTATATTCTTTGGTAAAATTCTTTCAAAAACCATGAAATGAAAAATTTGAAACAAACCCAGACGGACAGCTTCACTTGGTTTGTTATTGCAAGAGAAGCAAAAGAAGACGAATCGCACCGTTCTTCTCATCACCCGCTGTACTCCACGAATTGATCCATTCTTTCTTTCACTTTATCATATTCGGTAGCATTGTTAGTGCAAAATAACTGAAGCAAAGTCGATTTTACGATCCCTTCATACTCATTAGAAAAGACTTCCGAACCACTCACTCATTAGTAGATCATCCAATTTTGCTTTGCTACCAGCGCAGAATACAATGGAAGTTTTGTACTCTGTAAAGAACTTCGTTTTTATCTTCGGCTTTCTGCTTTACAGAGATGTTTTGTTCTTTACAGTGCTAAGTCCTGCTAATTAACAGCGGCTCTAATCTTCACACATGAAATCACAATGTTGCCGGCAACAAATGTTTCATGCAATCTCTTTACGAATATATGCTCGTTGCGGCTACGTCCACGGAGCAAATTTTGCTGTTCAAAAATTCGTATGAGATGCGCCTTCTATATATTGTATATTCTTTGCTATGAGTCATAGGTTACTATTAGCAGAAGGAAAAGACATAGTATGTAATTAAATGAAATATCCGATTCGTTTCAAAACTTTCTGTAAATAAACGAAGCGTCGATTTGAACGTTTTGATTTGAACGATTTGAAAATTCAAATCCCGGGATCGGGACTGATTTCGAAACTGATTTCGGGGATGGTTTGGAATTGGAAGAATACAATTTTTAATAATGTAGAATACTATATATTTAGATAATATAGTATTATATATTATATAAATAATACAGAAAAATTATGTGTTATGTGCGGAAAGCTACGAGGTAATATGACAACTAAATGCTGTAATAAAATTATAATACAAAATTATTGTAATTATTCCTTAGTAATTTTAATCATAATTATTCATTACGTTTAACAAATAGCGTAAACATATTAACGCATTGAGAGCAGGGTATGTAAGCGCACACTCAAGAGTGCACGCGGTCGACTCATGTGCGCGGACGTGTGCGCTAGAACATTTTTTAGCGAACACGACCGTGTGCGCGTTCGCTAAAAATATTTTCCAGCGCACGCGTCCGGTTCGCTGACTGACTCACGTGCGCTTAGCGCACAGGACGCGTGCGCCAGAAATTTTTTTAAGCGCACGCGCACACGGTCGTGTTCGCTTAAAAAATTTTCAAGCGCACGCGTGCTGTTCGTTAGGTGACTCACGTGCGCTTAGCGCACAGGACGCGTGCGCTAGAAAATTTTTTAAGCGCAGGCGCACACGGTCGTGTTCGCTTAAAAAATTTTTTAGCGCACGCGTCCTGTTCGCTAATCGACTCACGTGCGCACGCGTCCTGTTCGCTAATCGACTCACGTGCGCACGCTGTTGTGTGCGCGTTCGCTAAAAATATTTTCCAGCGCACGCGTCCGGTTCGCTGACTGACTCACGTGCGCTTAGCGCACAGGACGCGTGCGCCAGAAATTTTTTTAAGCGCACGCGCACACGGTCGTGTTCGCTTAAAAAATTTTCAAGCGCACGCGTCCTGTTCGTTAGGTGACTCACGTGTGCTTAGCGCACAGGACGCGTGCGCTAGAAAATTTTTTAAGCGCAGGCGCACACGGTCGTGTTCGCTTAAAAAATTTTTTAGCGCACGCGTCCTGTTCGCTAATCGACTCACGTGCGCACGCGTCCTGTTCGCTAATCGACTCACGTGCGCACGCTGTTGTGTGCGCTAAAAATATTTGTGTTTTATTTCTTTATGTTTACAAAAATATTTGTAGCGCACGCGTTCTCCGCTAGATTTTTGGTAATAATAGATAGTTTGAAAAAATAAGCCAATACATTTTGAAACTTTCTTTAAAGCCTTTTTTTGTAACAATGAAAAACCCCAAATATTGAAAAAATACAAAAATTATTGGAACTTTACTTTTGATTTCGCTGTTCGCTGTCCTGTTCGCTGACTGACTCACGTGCGCTTAGCGCACAGGAACACGGCCGTGTGCGCGTGCGCTTAAAAAATTTTCCAACGCACGCGTCCATATTGACGTGCGCACGTGAGTGTGCGGTTACATACCCTGATTGAGAGTATTATCACTCAAACATGTCCTCATTTTGTTGCAAATATAACCTGCAGTCGAAAAACAACTTTCTGCTTCCACACTTGTGGGCTGAATGGTTTTTGAAGAACCTAGAGCCTTTTCTAAGTTAAGATAACAAATCAAGATAACAAGTCAAGATAACAAATGACAGCTGGTTATTTCTATTATTATTCTATCGTTATTTCTATTACGGGTAGTTTACACGAGATATAAATGCTGTTTTTAAAATACAGTTTAAAAATAGGATTTTCAATATACAATCGGAAAATCTTTTATATTTTGTTTGATTTTATATTGTTGCTAAAATCTCGAAAATCCCGGGATTTTATGAAAAATGATCCCGGGATTTGGGGATTGCGTTTTCGATGAAATCCCGGGATCTCGGAATCCCGTGATTGACATCCCTACACAGAAGTATTCTGGAGTGATGCATAGTACTGTTAGACTAAGTTATGGTAAGACTGAGTGAAATTTTAATAAAAACCCAAATAAGTTAACTCCTTTTACGGAGATTATGAAGACATGACAGGAGTAGGTAAAACTACTGCAGATTATTCAAAAGTATTGCTGCACGCTCAGTACAAAGCAATGTAAACATCTGGATTAACAATTGAATACTTATTTGCTCCATTTTAAGATAGAAGCTCAAGTACGATTTCTCGAGCAAGCAGCGGAACATATGAAAAATATGCGAGATAGTTTTCAGCGTTTAGTTGAAAAAGATATGTATATACAAAGTTGTAAGATCATCGCTCCTGAAATTGTGTATCTTCACCTTAACCTCAAGCAGATGAGGGCTACTTTAGTAGCTATTCCCACTTTAGCATATAGATATTATGAAAAGTTTTCGGTTGGTATAACTGCTAATCATTTTCTATGAAGTCATTCCAATTGTTTTCACAGAAAATCTGCATTATTGAGTTATTTTTGAATGATCGACTAACTGATAGACTAACTAGAAGCAAAAAATCGATATTTAAAATATTACGTTTTAACTTCTGAAAAATTGAGAATATAAACTAAAAATTACGTTAATAAATAATAAAAGAATTACATCTCCTCATTAAGTTTTGTGATACCGTTACAAGGCAGACATTGCTTTGCTGTATTATCAGTATTTTTCTAAGTTCTTTGAGTTGGCAAAAAAAATATGAGAAATAAACAAGCAATACTGGATAAAATACGGAAGCACACATTTACTATCATCATAAGGATCGGGAAGTTATGTTTTATATATTGTACCTACATATATTTCTCACATATAAACCAGTAAGAGAGCTATATTCGGCCTTGCCGAATCTTAGACACCCAACTCCTAAATGTTTTGAAAAAATTTAATTGAACGAAATAGTTTTATTTATTTAAATTTTTAATATATTTAGATTTTTCATTGCAGAACAATAACATTATAGAGTGAAACAAACTGAAACTAGAGGAAATATGTGGTTATAAGGAAAGCTACCTTATAATCACAGGTATCATTTAATCACGGGTATAAATACAGTGGCGTAGATAGGGTGGGGTGGGGGTGGCGGTTTTTCCCGGGTGGCACAATTTCGGGGCGGCAGTTTTGGAAATCAAATATTGACTTATTGAATTCTAGGAATTTTTGGAGCTGCAAGTTGATCAACCGTCCCGGACTCTATGAGTCCTAGCTACGCCACTGTATAAATAGTATGCGTGGTCGTTACCTGTTTTCCAAACAAAATAACTAGCTTAGTAGTTTTATTATTGTTCTCAAATTTAAACTTTATTTCCGTGGTAATAAATTTGTTTTAATGAGCTATACTGTATAAGTAGTGTAAAAGCGGACCACGCCCAGTTTTGCTGTTATAATGGTTTATTGGAAAAGAAGTTGTTATGTAAAGCTTTATTAACGAAGTTTATATATTTAAAACTATAACCATTTAAAACCTCTTTTATCTGTGTAACCTAAAAGTGGGCGGACCACGCCCATAACGGATAATGTTACGCTATACCCAGAAAAGAATTTTGTTGTCATAACTCAAAAACGAACGCTGATATCACATTTCTAATAAAGAGTAGGCGTGGTCGTTGACCGATTTTTCCCATTTTCAATACCAACCTGCACACCATAACAAAGAATATTTCACATATCATTATGATATCTTCACCGGTTCTCCCGTGATCGTGATTTCAACAGACACACAGACAGACGGATGGACATGGCTAAATCGACTCAGGAGGTGACGAGGTGATAAAAATCCGGACAGTTAGTGGGGATGCATTCAAAGGCTTGTAGTGCTCCCCAGGTACAAGGGTGTGTGTAGGGCAATTAGTTTGTATAAATACATGCATAATGTGCATTTTTTTATCATTTTGTTGTTACTGGCATGACAAGTTCCATACAAATTTTTAAAAAAATCTCAAATTTAAAAAAAATTTGTTGCGCCGATAAAAATCAGATTTTGGCATTGCGACAATAAAGCTGAGGGACATTGGAGGAAGAATTGTATTCAGCAAATCGTCCATCAGCGACTTTTTAATAAAGCATAATGGAACTGAATCTTTGCAGCGGAAACCAGAAACGGGTCCGAAAGACCAATGCGGCAGAGGATCGCGTTTTAAAACGCATAAGTTTGCGCAACCACTTCAAAACGGCTGAGGATATTAGAAAAGAGTTTAAAGAAGACAGTGGAACCCAAATCAGCACAAGAACTGTTTGTAGAAGACTCGCAGAAGCTGGCTTATGCGCGCGCCGCTCTGCCAAGAAGCCTCTCTTGACGGTAAAAATGCGTCAAAAGAGCCTAAATTGGGCTAAAGAGCACCAGAATTGGACTGTGGTGAATTGGAGAGAAGTGATCTTTTCAGACGAATGCAAGTTTAACTTGCAGAACATCAGACGAATGCAAGGCGAGAAAGAAGGCGAGCGTTACAGCGACGAATGCATGGAACGTACCGCCAGGCAGGGTGGTAGTCGAATGGTATGGGGATGTTTTTCCTACCATGGTGTTGGACAGCTGGTTCTTCTAGACCAAACAGTGAATGCTGTTACGTACCAGCGCATACTGGAAAAAAATGTAATCCCCTTGGTGGAACAACACTTTTCGCTACTAAGCAACGTCATATTCTAGGATTATTCTGCGCCCTGTCACCGTGAAAAATTGGTAAGTATTGCTATTTTATGGATGGTTGTAGAATTGACTAATAATTACAAACATTTTTATTTGTCAAATCGGTTTATTTTTGTAAAGGTAAAGGATTACTTATCAAAAGTCGGAGTGGCCTGGAATTAGCCCTGATCTCAACCTAATGAAGAACCTGTGGCACATTATGAAAGTAAAAGGTACAAAGATGAAGTGCAGGACTTTACCTGAATTATCGAGGAAGTCTGGTATGAGGGTATCACAGCACAGACACTACACAGTTTGATTGACTCAATGCCCGATCGCATTAATATGGTCATAAAAAACAAAGGAGGTTCCACGAAGTATTAAAGTAAAGTTTTTTAGAATCTTTAAGGTTATAATTGTTTTCAGGTGTAATTTTGTATTTTTATTGAATGTATTACAAAAATTTATGAAAATTCTTGTTAAATGTTGTAAAAAAACCAAAATCCATAATAAAAATTCTACCATTTTAAAACAAAAACAGGCTTTTTATTACCGTGCTAATTATATGTTTAAGGTAGTTAAAGGACATATATATTCATGGGTAAAAGGTTTTTTAATAATGTCGCTCGATATTGAAATTGTATTGTCATATCTTAAAAACTAGAAGAAATATGTGGTTATAAAGGAAGCTATCTTATAATCACATTTAATGAAAGACGGGTATAAATAGTAGGCATGGTCTTTACCCGTTTTCAAAACAAAATAATTGGCTTAGTAGTTTTATTATTGTGTTCAAATTTAAGCTTTATTTCCGTGGTAATAAATTTGTTTTCATTAGCTATGATGTATAAGCAGTGTAAAAGTGGGCGGACCGCGCCCAGTATTGCTGTAATAATGTTTTATTAGAAAATAAGTTGTTATGTAAAGTTTGATTCAAGAAGATTAGATATTAAACCTTATAACCATTTAAGACTCTATTTTGCCTGTATAACCTAAAAGTGGGCGGATCACGCCCATATATGGCATATCAACGGATGAAGTTACTCTATATCCAGAAATGAAATTTTGTTGTCATAACAAACGTCATGCAGCCGTTTTGTGTCATAAAAACAACGACTGAGTCACATTTTTACTAAAAAATAGGCGTGGTCGTGGACCGATCCCCATTTTCAATACCAACCTGCACACCCTTAGAACGAATATTTCTGTAAAATTTCATCACGATATCTTCACCGGTTCTCCTGTGATCATGATTTCAACAGACAGACGGACGGACATAGCTAAATCGACTCAGGAGGTCACGCTGATCAAGAATATATATACAGTACAACTTCGACAATCCGGACACATATAGTTTTAGGGCCGGTCGGATTAACGAGTTTTCCGGACCATAGAGTTTTCCTCTAACTCTGGATTTTCTGCTTTTTTCATAACTTTTCTATTTCCTAAAACAATTATACATACATATTAAGAAAATGGTTTATTACATTATTCAGTTTCAAATGTTACCGGGTCCATTATAGGTATTCGAAATAAATTGTTTTATCTTCTCCTTATTTTTTTTAATGTCGCAAATCGTTGATTTAGGAACATGTAATTCTTCGGCAACCTGCCTAATAGTTTTTCCCTCATCAAGACTTTGGAAAATATCACACTTCTCCTTTAAGGTTAGCGTTTTATGTTTGCGTTTATTATTTAAAAACATGGCACTTGGAATGGAATTAGACAAACACGCTTGCGAAAGAATGAACTGAAACTGAAGCAATGATAGTGCAAAATGTAAATCAAAGTATGAATAACAAAACATGCGAGTAAAACACGGGAAACCCCCGAATTTTAACATTTATTCTTGCATAAAAAAAAATTGCCCGGATTGTAGAGGTAAAAATTTTAAATTGTCCGAAACATAGAGGCGTCCGAATTATTGGAGTGACCGGACTGGCGCATGTCCGGACTGTCGAAGTTGTACTGTACTTTTCTATACCTAGCATCTCTATTTCTATGCGTTACACATTTCGTGACAAAGTTAATATACCCTTAAGGTGTAGGGTATAAAAATAAATGGGAAATATAATAATTTTTTAGATGTCCGGATTTTTATGTCCGCCACTGTATATATATTCTCTATCTATCTTTTCTATTTCTATGCGTTACACATTTCGTGAACCGGTGGAATTTCTCCAGACCCCATATCTACGAGGTTGTTCAAAACAAATCGCGAATTTCAATTGTGCGGATGCCCGGGTCTAGCCAGAGCCAGCCTTTTCTGTAAAGGGGCCCGGGTTCAAGAAATCAGTTGGGGCCTTATATTTTTTGTAAAGTAAAAAAAAGCAAATACGAACACAGATGCAGAAACTAATGCACGTTTATTTAATGCGTGATTTTATTTTTGCTAATATATCAATTATTTCAGAAAAAGTACATTTTTTTGCGAATTCCTTCTCGATGTTTAATACAGCAAGAGCATTTAAACGTTATGCACACATGCTAGACCGGAGATAATTTAGTTTTAGTTTGCTGAAAGAGCGCTTAGCACTTGCTATAGTAACAGACAAAGTAAAGAAAAATTTTAACACAATTAGGGCCAGTTTTTCAGTGCTCGGTTACCGTCGTTTTTGGGTTAAACTCCGTTTAAACCATACATTGTGTTTTTCAGTACAAGTTTAAACGGCGTTTAACCGGCTAAAATTGGTGATTTAAACTCCGTTTAATTTATCTTTTTAAAAGATAAAGAAACAGCTGTTTCTTTCGGGTACAGACATTTACCTTTGTTCAAAACAATGCTAATAATTTTGTTTATTTGCACCAGAACAGTTCCCTTTGTAAAAATGAAAATATTAACAGGTGCTGCCAAAATAGGTTGAAACATCAACTTATAGTAACGAGTATACGCTAAATACTCGTTGTATTTATTTATGAAGTATAGATAAGATAATTTTAACATAGATAAGTTAAACTCGCACTGTAAAACCCGTTCTCGTCTTAATGTCAGTTAACTTTTATTTGGCGTTTAACTAAACGTCGTTTAAACGAGCACTGAAAAACTAGCCCTTAATACATTCTGAAATAACTCATTATAATTATTATTTAATATGTATTGCAATATGTCTTGTGCGTTATTTACACCACTTTTAGTCAAAATCAAATCAAAATTGGTAGCAAAGCAATTTCATGAATTAGATTTTCATCCACATTTTTGTTACAAAAATTTAAAACTTTAAACAAAAACTTTAAACTATTTGTACAATAACAGTATCAATTATAGTGTTAAAAAAATAACATCGAAATTCCTCTGTCGGGTTTTCTATAACTTCATCTTCCTCTATTTCGGAGTATAATTTTTTTCTAATTCGTTTTTCAGGAAAATGTTCTGAAAGATTCACCTTGGTTCAGTTTTAATTTTATTGACTAAATTGAATGTTAACTTGATTAGTTTTATCTTTCCAAGCAGTAAACGAATCAAAGTGACAAATAGAATTTTCATGATCTTGAATTACAGTTGAAAGCTTTCTCCAGTTATTATAACCACTTATAAAACTTGTAGATTGTTCAGTTCCTCCTCTTTTGAAAATTAGCAGACAACAAAAACAAAATAGTCTTTCGTGTTTGAATAAATTAATGGTTTCACCATTTGTTTTTTAAAGTAGTATGTAATTGAAAATTATCTACCTTCAGTATTCTTAGCAAAAACTCCTTTGTGTTGTACAGGTCCGACTTTAACAAAATATTATAAAATTATCAGTTATGATACTTGGCCAAAAACATGGACCACTTATGTTCACTTTCAGAAACAGATGGTACTTCAACAAATTTCACAATTACTGAATTTTTATTGCAGGTAATTTCTACGAAACTTTCAACTCCAGTTGAAGCTTGAATTGTAATTTGCGAAGGCGGAGCAATTCCATTGCTAGAATTACTTCGTAACTAAGAAAACATATCTACTTGGGACTTCTTGAAACTTAGCTTTTCTTCTTTATTCTTTTCTGCTAATTTTCGTTTTTAACAATCTATGTCAATTTTTTTAAAGTTGTTAAATTATTGAATCTTTTTTAATTGTATATCTTATATAATTGTATTATATAAGAGTGTATGTTGTTAGTTACCAAACTTGTGCCTTTCCAGTAAATAGCCTATATTCAAGCTGCTTACTAATTCCAAATTAAGGTGGCACCAAAAGGAATTAATACTAATTTGTCTCTAAATACCGAATTTATCTATACAAACTTTCCGCCTTGAATTAGCCTTAATTCCTTTTAATTAACGTACTTTCTAAAAAGACAATATGTAAGTAACCCTGTGATTGAGGCGAATTTGATAAGATTTCTTATTCTCAGGGTGTGTGTCAATTGATTACTTTTTACTAGTGGTAAGTAATGTAATAAATTTACTCTGGTGAGTAAAATTTGGTTCTATTTCCTATGCCAATTCATGGATGAAATTTTGACAGAAACAAAATTTTGAGTTTCAAGATTGTCTGCAAAATTAAACAAAGAATTATGCATAGAATATCAAAAAAGTATTTTCCTTTTTTACTAGCTATTATATTAAAGGCACAACATCTTATGATAATAATAATAGCTGCTGGAGTCCAATAACTGGAGATCCAGTTCATTAAAAGAACGACGAGGGAAATTTCGCTAAAATCGAAATCGCGCCCAACTTCATTGTATAATCTTTCATATGTAGAGTAATCTGAATCGCGTTTTTTTAATGAACTATACAGGTCTTCACACAAAATTATTTTTCAATTTTATTTTTTGACGTTTTCCGAAATTCGTGAAGTCCGCTACATTCAAAATAGAGGGAAATCTTAAAATTTCCCTATAACCCAGATAGAGACCTGGGTAAAACCTGAGTAAGTGTCAGTTGTATGGCGAAGATCTATACAGTTCATTAAAAAAACGCAGCTAATATAAGTTTTCCTACATTTCTTTTCCATTTTTAAATAATTTTGAAATACTTGACGTTGAAGAGAATATTCAACGGTTGTCACAAATTTACCTAGCCTTCAGGGCTACATAAAATTTTGACGTTTGAGTTCACCTCACTCACCTCAAAATTTCTACACATGGATTTTTCTATACATTGTGAACTCTTTTCCGTGTGTGAGTACACAACTGCGGTAAATCTTTTAACCTCAAACTTCCAATTCGCTTCATTACACTCAATTTTCCTTTTTAGAATGAAATTTCAGAACCGAGTTCTTTATAATTTTGGGCCCCCTAAATCGCGGAGCCCCGGTGCATAGCATCCACCGCACCCCCTAGATGGCCGGCCCTGGGTCTAGCAAATCTTTTTATTTTTAGGTTGCCAGCACTGTCATTCATACCTGTGTAGAATTTCTTTGGTTAGTTATTTTCTTTGGTTAGTTTCGTTATGGTGAACAGAGATAATGAGATAGGAAACTTCTAAAAAGTGCAACTCTGGTTGTCAAATCGCATCTTGGTAGTTGTGTTTTTGTATGGTAGTGTTCGTGAAAACTCGATAATTGATGACGTTTTAGTGTAGATACTCACCAGACTCAGACCCCATTCTTGGAATTTTTTGAGAAACTCCCCAGACTCGCACCCCCGAATATGTATCAATTTTATTTTATACACCTTAGACAGAACCCTTTGTTTTGAGATACCAACTTGGTGCAATGAATGAATGTCAATTATTTACAGATACGCTATTTAACAACCACTCGAACTTACTAACTGTAATTTCAATTTGTTATCAAGAAATTTTGTTCTCAGGAAGACAAACCGCCAAATTATCTTCAATGTACGTTAACTGTGGACAATTCATTTCTGTTTTGGCCGGCTATGAAATTACAATGCGTGAAGCAAAATATTTTGTTCAAGCTTTTAAAGAAACGTCTTAATATACTTTGCATTTAATCAAAATTTAAAACGTGCCTTTTATTATTTAACTCTCAAATACAACGAATTAGTTTTTAATCACAGAGGAAAAAATTTTCTTAAGTTCTGGAAAATTAAAAAACTGAAGTGAGTTATAGATATATGCACTTATTTTTGGTTCTTTGAAATATATCAACACATTTAAATTTTGTATATATATATACAAAGAATTTCAGAATTGCTATTAACATTCCAGTTTGTTTTAAATTTTTTTTCAAGGCTTAATTTTTATAATTTAGACCAATCCTAAATTCGTTTTAGTTTGTTTTTTATATATATAGTTTTCAGGAACACACATTAATAAAACAAATCCTATACCGAGTCGTTTTACTTTATTTGCACTCTCAATCTCAATAGTTACAAAAATGAATGAAAAAAAACCCTAATTATATTATCTAATAAACAATATTAAAAGCAAATAGGTTATTAAATTTATATAAATATATAGGTAAATGGAATGTGGTGTTGGCATATCTACATATTTGATTCACCTCATTATTACATTCGGTTTTCCGGTTTGCAAACCTCGCACTATTACGTTCATTTTAGTACTTAAGTAGTGCTACCAGTGCGCTACGATCTAACTGAAAATATCGTTTTTTTTGGTTGAAAAATACACGAGTGTAGTTAAATATGCCTAATTTATTAAACATTATTGTAATTAAGCTTTTCTTTTCATGTTATCAACATATTTTTCATTTTGTTTAAGTACACTTTTTCCAACTTACACTTTTACACAATTTCGTACATTTATAATTTCTTCTGGTAATGTGAACAGAAACGCTGTTCCGTGACGTCATTAAAATGTTCACCTCACTTGAATTTTTCAATTCAAGCGAACAGACAAACTATACAATTTGCTTAAATTTACTAATTTTGAATTCCTTTTTCACATATTTTTTAAGAATGCAAGAAAGAATGTTCCGGGGACATCAAAATGCACAAATTCCCAAATTTCAAAAATTTTTTATTTTTCATCTTTATTTCTTATTTGTATATTATTATTTGTATATATCTTGTTTCCAGATTTTTTATTTATTTATTGTTTTAGTTTGTATTAAACTTTTCGCTAGTCTTTATTTCTGTTTGTACCGATATAATAGAATTTAAGTTAACTGCTCTTGTATATTTTAATTTCTACAATAACAATATGCGTGCTGATCAGCTGCGCGCGTATATTCTGTCAGTAGCTTTAACATTGCACCAAGCTAGCCACAACTAACTGTAGCAACTGTGAGTTAGTCAGCAGCGATGGAAATGAAAGTAGTAGAACTCTTCGATCAAGTTCCATCAGTGACTTTTTCCAGTTGGATGAAAAGCTGGCGACCAGAGCTTGACTGCGGTGATCTTGCTTACGCACGCACTGCTCACGAAATAGCTGGCTGCAAATGAGTCCCAATATCTAAGCAAAATAAGAAGGGGATGAATAACTAATATTTCGAAACGATAACTCCTAGTATGTAGAAATATCTTGACTTACATCTCCGAAGCTTGTGGCACATAAGTTGATATCAGAATATCAGTTGAATGAATCAAACATTGCTATTAAATCAAAACCACTCATTTCAAGATTTTTCTAAAGGGGAAAATTAAAAAATTTAGAAATACTGAAGTAAATTGAAGCAAGAATTTTGATGAACTAAAACTTTTAAATGAATAAATTATTGAATTTCGTTATGAAGTTAGAATTTACCTATAGTATATTCAATTTAAAATATTTTAAAAAAATTCAAAAGTTAAACTAGTAAAAGGTTATAATAAAGAGGAATGAAATCTTACTATCATTAGAGTCAATGTTTTTTCCATAATTTGATTGAACAGATCTTGCGCCTTCGTGCCAAGAATACTCCCTGCAGGCATTGTCCACCAGAGTGAAACTGGGGCTCATATGTTTACTACTAGCAGAAAGAAAAGAATTACATAGTTAAATGAAATCTGATCAAATTTCAGACAATTACCCCATTTTTTTGTTGTGCATGTGGAACTATTGTTATTCAACAACATTATTATCTTGTTATTTTCCTTTATTAAAAACTCCAACTCCGTATTAAATGAACTCTTCAGTCGGAACTGTAGCAGTCCATCTTGCAATTCTTGCGATACGTTCTTCCAATTCTGTTTTCTCAGGAGTGTCTTGATATATGCCTGCGACAGGATGCCACAAAAGTTTCCAATCATTGCTACGTAGATAAGAAACAACTATTAATATAAAAATATTTTAATACTATCGAATTTGGTTCACGATTGTTTACAATGATTTGTTGACTTTATTATACAAAGAATTAAACTTTTGCCACTCGCCGATCTTCATAATAAATTAATAACACTTCAAGCTTGCAGAGATTGTTTATACTTATCTTTTGATTTTATTATGCAATTAATTAAACTCCCTTACAAATGCAACCTTTGCATTTAATTTACTTCTCCTTGCCTTGTGGTTTAGTTATTTGTTTTTTGGCACTGTTGATATTTCGCCTACCAAAACTTCCAGCACCCATACACGGATCAATGGATTGTTTGCATTGGCCTGCTCTCACCGATAACTGGTCTTCACACGAATATCACCTTGGTCAATAGTATGGTACACAGAACCGGACACAATCGAGGATTCTCCTCCAATATTTTCGACTTTGCAATAGCGACGTCGGTAGCTAGTTGAATCTCAATAGCGAAGTCGATGTGTTCCCATACCACGCACACACTTTTATATACGATTTATTTTAATATCTATTACTTTAATGTGGTTATTAATTGAATTTAATTCAATAAACAAAAATTATTGCCCGATTCCTCCAAAAACTTTCTGTAAATAAACGAAACGTCATTTAAAATGTCATAAAACCATGACGTCTTATGGTGAATAACACGTACACTATACGTGTAGCAAATATTCATTTTATTTTGACACATTTTTTGGCGGGAAAAGAGTTTCCCATCTCATTATCTCTGATGGTGAAGCTGATCCAGAAGATATATACTTTTATATACCTGCCACGCCTGCTTTAATGCGTTACAAATGGAAGTATCAAGTGAATATACCCCCAACACTTCTTGTGCAGGGTATAAAAATAACATACACTCCGAAGCATAACTATAAATGCAGTCAAAATATATGCTCAGTTTTGCAATTTACCGTTTTAATTTACCGTAGTATTTAGGTCGTTGGACCACCATTGTTTTTTATTACTTTAAATACCTTTCTACGAGTAATGATATGGCACATTTTTACATTTTCGACATGCAACCGTTCAATCAAATTTGTTTTTGTAAAATTTGTATTGAAACTCACCGTTTTCAGTCGAGTCTTCGAAACTCACCCGCCAAAAGCATAAACAAACCTTTGTTTATGCTTTTGGCGGGTGAGTTTGCATAGAAAATTTATAGAAACAACACGCGGCTGTTTTTTTGAACAGCTGTTTTGTTCTAAGTTTCCAATCTCGTTATCTCTGGTCAGTAGCTTCCGAGCAGTTCCGGGCAGAGATTAATGAGATTGGAAACTCTTTTATCTTCAGATAAAGATGAAAAAAAGATCGATTTTTTATGAACTGGTGAATTTGTCTACATTTCTCTTGCAGCCAGAAAGAGATAGCAAGTGACGCTTTATCTTTTGACGGTATTATTCACCAACATTTTTTGCAAGCGGTTGCCACCATAAGTAGACAAAGTGAAAAATGTGGGCATAAATTTATTTCTGTGGGTATTTTTACGTGATTGTAGAAATTTGATTAAACTATTTTTTAATTTAGTTCAAATATTATAATATGTATATAGTTTTCTATATTTATAATGAAAAAAAGATATAAAGGATATTTTTTTACTTCTTTATTAGATGACAATTCTGAAAGTTATAGAGATCATGCTGTTTCCACACCACCATTGAGATAAGAGTCAAGGGGAGTTACCGATTTTTTAGGGTGTATTAACTACAAAACACACTAAATTTATTAATACTAATTACTAATATTAACTACTAGTTAATACTAAAATAAAAAATAAGTTATGTAATACATACAAACCTTACTTCATGCAGACCACCGGGTAATGATTTTATAGAAAAAGATTAAGGGGAAGAATGCAACGCAAGTGGACGCAAATGACAAAATATTTACAACAAACTCGTTTTATTTATTTATGTGTTAGAGCTGGGCCACAATACGGCAGCGACAGTGTCAGTGTTTCTCTCACCATGCAAACCTTATGGGAAAAAACACTGCCGAGTAGGGGAAAAATTATAGACTCTAGTCCGGCAGTGAGCAGAGAAATTAAAATCCTCTCATTTTTTGGATAAAAGTGTTGCAACCCTTTTAGAAAAAATCTCACTTATTCTATAGGAATGAAACAAAACAAATACTCAAACAAATACAAATGTGAAAACAAATGACAAATGACAGATAGCGCTGCGCGCTGCCACTGTTTTCATTGTAGGCTGACAGTGAAAGTGAGAGAAACACTGACACTGTCGCTGCCGTATTGTGGCCCAGCTCTTATGCGCAAAATCTCATTTCTGAAATCAGGTTCGAAAGTACTTCTCTTAAAAAAAGCAAATTTTACTATATGTACATATGTATATGCAAAAGCATAAAAATGCCCATTTGCTTTATATCCGCAGGCACAAGTTCTGTAATACGACGTTTTAAAGCAATATTAATAAATATTTGTCAATGAGAGAAAAGCGGGAAACAGAGATTATGACCACTTTTCTACGAGCAATGATATGGCACATTTTTACATTTTCGACATGCAACCGTTCAATTAAATTTGTTTTTGTAAAATTTGTATTGAAACTCACCGTTTTCAGTCGAGTCTTCGAAACTCACCCGCCAAAAGCATAAACAAACCTTTGTTTATGCTTTTGGCGGGTGAGTTTGCATACAAAATTTATAGAAACAACACGTGGCTGTTTTTTTGAACAGCTGTTTTGTTCTAAGTTTCCAATCTCGTTATCTCTGGTACGAAGTTAGAAAAATACGACTGGGAGCCAGCGTTCAGAAAATTTAACGAACCACTTTTTTGTCGATTTGAGCTATCTGTTATGTGGTTTGTGGTTCAACGCTTATGGCGTGGCCAGCACTGCTTTAAAGTAAACTACTATTACGCATCCTTTTAAAAACGGACATACATAGATAACATGCGACCACTCGTCGCCTCTTATCTTCTTAGAAAAACAATCAAAGTATGTTTACTTTGACCTAACGGAATAACATATTTCCGATTAACGTATTTTTGCTTCGGGTCACAGAATTTCACAAGAATGTGTTATTGCGTATTTCTTTAAAAGTGTTATTGCGTATTTCTTTATTTATTTTAAACTGAAATTCTTGCGCATTCAACACCTATGAAATAGTTCAGCGACTTATGAAAGTTATTTTTAAACATTAAAATCATTTGGAGTACCTGCGTAATTATTTTGATGAACTTTCATTGGTTTTCTTCCAATTCTTCAAATGAATTTTTCTAAAGCATTTTCTTAAGCATTTTCAAAAATATCACAAAAATGTTTATATTCCAGAACCTAACATATAAGAGTATGTATGTATGTAGTACATACTATGTACATAGTATTTTAGGCCTCTGTTTTTAAGGTTTTGCAAACCTACAGGTCGACTGAGACAAGGGCATTATGAAAAGTAATTTCGTTCGTTTTCGTTTTTATTCACTCTAAATGTATAATTTATAATTCAGCGACCATGCGAAGCTCTTTAGAGCTTGATTTGATTTTTGTTTCTCTCAGTAAGTTTGAATTCAAATTAAAGCGTATGAAATGTATGTAGGTACGTAACGGCGTTATACGTACCGCTACTTCAGTTCCCTTCTTAATTGTTTGCTCATATTTCTGCATAAGATTAGTTCTGGTAAAAATTACATACAATCTTTTTCTGCTTTATATGTACTCGTACCTTTTGAAAGGAACGGTTAACATTTTTTCAAAGGTACTAATCACTTTTAGTTGAGTGTGAGCAATTCGATGTAACTGCGATCGGAGTTGTTACTCCTGGTGCCGTTTCATTCACGCCATAGTGGTTACTATATTGCCTTTGGACCAGGCGACGAGTTAAAAAACTGTCAGTATTATTATTAGTTGCTAATAACGCCGTTGATGCTGGTTTGGAAGTTGCTACTTCTGTCGTTGACGTAGTTTTTGACGTCGTTGTTGTAATCATTGCCCGTTGCTGTTGTTTCAATTGATGGTACATTGTTTTTCCGGTTTGATTAGATTCGACTGCTGCTTCTTGTGCTGGTTGCTGCTTCAGCGTATAATTATTTCCGCTACTGAAAAAGTAGACCGTAGATTTATTGAGGATGGGGCATAAAATTGCTTCATGTATAACGGCGGCGATGCGATAGTTTTGTCCCTGAAACGGATCCGACACAGCAGCACACAGCATGTGGCTGAGATTAATGCCTGTGAACTAGTAAAGAATATTGTAAAGAATTCGTACTCAGGATCTGAATTAAGCTTACCATAGATAGTGCATTTAATATTACGAAATGGTACGTTAACATAACAGCAACCCCAATCGCAGTCCAGTTGTAATCGTAGAAGTCCTCCATTTGGTATGCATCTAAAAAGTAAAAAAAAAAAAAAGTTCCTCATTATATTGAGTAATCATCATTATCATTAATTAAGAGTAATAATCGTTCATTATTACTAATTTTTCTTCTACATTTCAAATGAAAATATTTGCTTAGGCTTTATTTACTTGTTCACTTTTTTACCATTACACAAATTATGCATTAATATTAGAGAGCTGCACAAGATGTCTTGAAACGCACATCAAGCCACAACAAAAATTTCAAGCCTTGCACTGCTTGCTTATTTTGCTTTCGAATCAAGACATTGACTGCCGAAAGCGTGCTGATAGCAAAGCACAACAAGGCAATAGTATTCATTGTCATTCGTTGCTTTTTTGAACGAAAAGGCAATGCATAGCAATGCATAACAATTGCTATGACAACTGATGACGCATGGCAATATAAAGCAACGAATGGTGCTAAACTCAAACGAAGACTCATGCAAAAGAATGAGATAGCTTCATATAACTGCGCATCGTTGCCGACATCATAGCAGTATTGCTATTTTCGATGTCTTGTTGCCTTCCTAAAGGCACTATTGCTTTTCTGCTTACAATTCAAGCCTTTCATTGCCTTCACAGAAAAGCAACGCAACACAATGTCTTGTGCGAAGCAGGTAGACGGCAAGGCAGTCACGGCTTGTTCGGGTAGTTGCTTTGAAGTGTTCGTGTCAAATCGTTCATTTGTGCACGACAGTGCACAGCAATACTGTGGCATGGTGCCTATAGCAATTCAAGACATCTTGTGCAGCTCTCTAATTAATATTACCAGTTTTCAATATATACACAGGAATTATATACAACAGTGCGTGTTGCACCCAATATGTGGCCTGTTCGAATGGCATCGTGCGGCTGTCAACTTCCGGGAATAAGAACGCCAGAAAGGGTCCATTCAAATTATTCATCTGTATTCTAAATAACGCTATTGTTGTTTTGCTGGGCTTCGCTGCTAAGAGGTATATCTGAAATGTGGAATAAGGAATCGGAAATCTTACTTAATACTATATTTTCTATTATAGGTAAAAATCTACCTGAATAATTGTTTGGATATGGCAAGGATTCAATGCGAATATCACAGATTTACTGGCAAACTTAAATCCCATTTCAATTCCAAATGTAAAGGTCATTGCGATCATAAGCATCAAACGGACGGGTGAGTGTGGCCTTTCTGTCTCGCTGAGTGGCGGCACAACAATGTGAGCTAAATTTTTTTTCGCACCGCGTATTATGAGCCCGAAGAGAACCGTAAATAAGACCGCCTCGATCCAACGACGACGATTTGTCATGTAGTTCGTGCATTCGGGTCCAGTTGTACGTGGCACATCTTCAGTGATGCCCTCAAATGCCCAGCTCCAGTTCATAATTGACTAAAAGTCTACAAAATTTTGTGAGTTTATAGAAAAGTCTGATATAGCTGCTTGCCTCTGAAATGATGTTTTTCTTTATAATCTATTTATAAAGACGTAGGTAGGTAGGTTTAGCTGTTTCGAAGGACACACATAGACCATTTTCGCTTCATTGGATTTGGACCCTATGGATTTATTCACCTCTATTAAATTGAACCATTAAGAGCTACTTATGTGGGGGCTTAGATACCCTAATTTGAGAGGTGCTAAATCACAGAGATGGTTAAAGAAGTACGATCCCATATGGGTATACCTTAAATTTGTCAGTGCCAGACAATAACAAAGCAAGGCGGGATGGTCTCCTCCATCTCACACCTCGAGTGCTGTAGTAGGTGTAGACCTTAACACTCCCTCAATACTCAATACACCTTTGATATTTCTAAAGAAGCCTACAATTGGTTACCTTTTTCCAGGATGGCCACTAGCTGCCTACCCCGTATACCAATAACCACTGCTACATTCAGACAGTGTGTAATCCTTGGAGAAAGACCCCACTTGTCTTTTCTACAAGATTAAAGAACCACTATGGATTCCTTACCCTTTCCAATATGTTTTATTTCTAGCACAGTTTCCTATTCAAAATCAGACCAATAAATTTAGCCTTATCATGAAAGTTGAGCCTAACTTCTCCTATTAGTATTGGTTCTATTTGAGGAATTCTATGTTTGTAAAAAGGAGTAGCTCCACTTTCCGGGGATTAACCCCCAAGCTTCTGAGGCTTGCCTATTTTACTATTATTATTTAGAGCATTCTGTATTATATCTCTATTTACAGTAGGGAAACACCCCACTGTGGCCCCACCCTACAGGCAAACAGGCAATACCATTCTTCTCACTCTAGCAGCTCCTAGATGTGACTCGATAATGCTACCTCTAAGCATTTGACCAATAAATTGTAGATATCTTAGGACTCCTAATATCACATTAAATTCCACTTTATTGAAGGCCACTTCAATATCTATAAAGGCCAGGAGGAAAAGTTTCTTCCAAGCTAGTGATTTCTCGACATTGCTATCTAGAGAGTCTAGAGAGAGGAGGGTCTCCTCCTCTTTCGGTATGCATACTGAGCAGAGGATAGATTTACAAATTGTAAATATCCTGGAGATTAAGACACCAATAATGCGAATTAAAGTATTTACAAACGTAAGTGATGCTCTGCTGTGCCCAGCATCAAAAATATTTAGGAAAAATAAGAAATTTGAGCTCCTTGCAAATAAGCACCAATCAAAACTCATGCCCTTCATCTTAATTCTTATTTATTTGAATGCTCAAAATTGAAAAGCTTGAAAAAAGATTAGAGACGAATAACAAATTTTAGAGTTTCTGTTTCTATTTTTCAAATATTTCAACTGAATATCAAATACCTGCGTCCAAGGAATTAACTTATCTCGTGTTAAATTTTACCAATTAAACTCACGCATTAATTATTAGAGATTTCGCGTATTCATTTCAATAATTTATTTTGGGTATTAATACTTTTTAGCAATCATTAAGTTTCTTAGTAACACTACAAATAAAAATTTGCATTTTCCTATTATTTTATTTTATTTTTCAGTTACAGCTCTAGTTTTGTTTTAGCTTATTGATTTACTGAAGAGAACAAAATAAATCCGTATTTCGTTAGCATTTTACAGCAAATTGTTTTATATATGTAAACACATCATGAGAATGAACATGTCACTGAATATTGAAACTAATACATTTTATTGTAAAGGTAAAAGAATTTCGTTTTTCAATGTGCTTTTCAGAGTCCGTAGTTTTATTATTCTTAGAAAGGAAAAATACCCACTAGAAATACAGCGTTTGCGTATGATTAGCGCATGTGCTCTTTTACACCACTCTCACTCACTCAAATTGGAGTTCCTGTCACACAAACATTGAAACAAAGAAATATGGGAAAGCAAGCAGTAATAGAGCTATATTCGGCTTGGCCGAATCTTAGATACTCTACACCTAAAAGTTTTGAAAAAATTTAATTGAACGAAAGAGTTTTATTTATTTAAATTTTTAATTTATTTAGATTTTTCATTGCAGAACAATAACATTATTGAGAGAAATACCCTCTTTTGTCCGTAACCTAAAAGTGGGCAGATCACGTCTATATTGTTTATATTAACGGATAATGTTACCCTATACCCAGAAAAGAAATTTTATTGTCATAACTCAAAAACGAACGCTGATATCACATTTCTAATAAAAAATAGGCGTGGTTGTTGACCGATTTTTTCCCATTTTCAATACCAACCTGCAAATCTAACACCATTTCGGCAAATTTTATTATGATAATTTCAGTGGTTCTCCTATGAACGTGATTTCAACAGACAGACAGACAGATGCAGATCAAGAATATATATTCTTTTCTATATCTATCTTCTCTATTTCTATGCGTTACACATTTCGTGACAAAGTGAATATACCCTTAACCTTAAGGTGTAGGGTATAAAAATAATTGAAAAAGTGCGAAAATTCGATACTGCAATTGATTTTGAAATTAAATTACTAATAATATTGTATTTATATAAGAATTGCGATTTACGCGATTACAATAATCCAATTAACTTTTATAAACAAGCTAGAATACATTTCTTATTAATTGTGAATTTTTTCCTCTCAAGTATAGGAAAATTTATATTAAACCCATTCCATTTCTTTTTTTCAAATTTTATATTAGTTCACGTCTAATGGATCGTTTCGTGTCTCCGTTTTCTCAAAAAAATTATTTGTAATCTATATATGTACATATATAAAAATCTTGTGTCACGGTGTTTGTGTTCGAACTCCTCCCAAACGGCTCAGCCGATTTTTATGAAATTTTCCATGTATATTTGGTAGTTATGAGAATAGGTCGTAAAGTATATTTCAGCCTCCTACCCCCACCTCCCACTTTTTTAATTCCGATTTTAATATTTTTGTATGAACAGCATCCAAATCGTTCGCGTTTCAAACAGTGGAAGTGGGCATGGGAGGAAGTGGGAGAAGTAGGTGTAACATATGTGGGCATTGTAAAACGGACAGACAGCCAGGCATACATACATAGCTCGGCGTGCAGACTGTTGTGAGTGTGGTGCGTGCCTCTCTACCTTGAGAGACCTTGATATATAAATCAGAAATAATTTACAAGGCAAGGTGGTGTTGCCGGGTCAGCTCGTAGTATACAAAAGCTAAACTACAATATTAAAAAAAATACAAACGAATTAAAGAACCACTAAAGTCGTTTAAGTTACTGGAAGATTAAGATGAAGAAACCGCATGTGAAACCAAATATTTTTCTTCGAGAATTCCAGAGTAGGTTTTATTGTGATTTCATATTTTTAAGTAATACAAGTTACGTATTTTATAATTAGGATCTTCTGTATTCAGATTTTATGGTATAGATATTTCACAACATTTTAGAACAAATCGCAAATTTCTGTTTTTTAATTAACTAATTAAATTAAAAATGGACCTTGCTTAAACACGTTTTCTTACGGAACTATTTTAATAGGCAATTATTTTTTACGAATATACTATGTATGGGCAGAAATGTGAAATTCAAGTGCAAATGTGCCTTCGTCGCATGCCTCAATCAAACCAACTGTTCTTGCTTTGAAATCTGTTTATAGGAGGATCTGTATCAGGAGGAGGACTTGCGTAGGAGTTCCTAAGAGAATCTAAAGAGAATTTTAAATGTGCTTTTTCGAAAACCAAACGCTCAAAATAGCAAATAAGAAATATTAAAAACTTTCCGGGGTAAATACCAAAGTGAGAAAATCGGTGAAATTTTTCAGATATAATTGAATAATTTTAATATTTTCAAATTTGTGACAAACTTTCGAAGTTTCAAATTGTGAAAATTTTAAAAACATCCAAATAAAAATTGTTTTAGGATCTGTTCTTTTCTTCTAAAATGTTGCTTGTAAGCACAAGCAAGAATATTTTGGAAAATATTTGAAATACCTAACCTAACCTAAACTGATGATACAAAATAAACGCTTTTCGAGTTGCGCTACTAGTTTTCAGAGAGTGAGTATAACTCATTTTAATGTTGTATAATTAACTAATATATAATTAAAAAGTAATGATGTTACAGTCTTACTGCTTTGAAATCGAAACACAAACGCGAAAAATGCTCGCTCTAGACTAAAAGCAGTAAAAGTTTGCATTTTCCATTTCTACTCGTTCTTTCCATGTTGGGATATATCACAAGTATGCACTCAGTATACGAACACGTATCTTCATATGTATTTAAACCAGTAAGAAAGCTATATTCAGCCTGACCGAATCTTAGATACCCTACACCTAAAAGTTTTGAAAAAAGTGCCGAAGCTAGGGTAGGGCGGCCGTGGCGGTCCACTCTGGGCGGCACAATGTCGGGGGCGGCAGTTGTGGAAATCAAGTATTGACTTATTGAATTCTAGGAATTTTTGGGGCTACAAGTTGATTAATCGTCCTGGGCTCCATGAAACCTAGCTACGACTCTGTATAAATAGTAGGCGTGGTCATTACCTTTTTCAAAACAAAATAACTAGCTTAGTTGTTATATAATTGTGTTCATTTAAACTTTATTTCCGTGGAAATAAACTTGTTCTCATACTGCTATACTGTATATGTAGTGTAAAAGTGGGCGGACCGCACCCAGTTTTCATGTAATAATGTTTTTTTTGTAAAACAAGTTGTTATCTAAAGTTTTATTCAGGAAGTTTATATATTTAACAATATAACCCTCTTTTGCCTGTGTAACCTAAAAGTGGGCGGATCACGCCCATATTTGGCATATTAACGGATAATGCTACTCTATACCCAGGAATGAAATTTTGTTGTAATAGCTCAAAAACGAACGCTGATATCACATTTTTAATAAAAAATAGGCGTGGTCGTGGACCGATTTTGCCCATTTTCAATACCAACCTGCACACCACAAGAAACAATGTTTATGCAAAATTTCATCACCATATCTTCACCGGTTCTCCTGTGATCGTGATTTCAACAGACAGACAGACAGACAGACAGACAGACAGACAGACAGACGGACGGACATGGCTAAATCGACTCAGGAGGTCACGCTGATCAAGAATATATATACTTTTCTATACCTATCGTCTCTATTTCTATGCGTTACACATTTCGTTACAAAGTGAATATACCCTTACCTTAAGGTGTAGGGTATAAAAAGCAAATATATATACATATGTATGCCTAACATTCTTTGCTTTCAATGTCAATGTGGTATTATCCTCTAGCGTTTACCTCTTTCTGAAATACATCACCATTAAACAAACCACATCACCATCACAATTAAGTTGGAAAAAGGTGCCTGTTAATAAAAACCGTGTGAAATGAAATATACAGAAAACCGAAGTTTAATGCAAGTAATAAGTATGAGTAACTGAGTTATTACAAAAACCAAGCTTTTCTTTAAATAGTTTAATACGAACGGTACGTGTTATGGAATGGGTTATGATCTTGGGATGATTATATAGTGTTAATAATAAATGTAAAGAAGTTAGATGATAGATGTAAAGAGATTTGTAGATGTAGATAGATTTGTCTGATTCTTCACTGGAGGGATGACGCAAATCTTGGCCAGGTATATACTCGTATATATTTTTGAAGCTAAATTTTGGCATTGTAGCTCACTCCAATCTGATCAGCGAACATCTTTCCTTTGTGAATATAATGGGCGAATAATGGGCGAATTTGACCACAATGGGCCTATAGTGGTCAAATTGCAATCAGCACAGGATCGCTCCAGCCTCTTACGTTCTGTTGCGGTAATTTGCCGTCAAAAACGTCGTGCCCTTACACTAAGAGATTTGGAACTTGCAGGCAATGGAAAGGTGCACGTGCAAGAAAGTCTACCTAGATCTCTGCGTACTGTCTTTCGCCATGCTCTTAGCCTCAAACGCGATAAAAAACTTTTTGCAGTTTTCAATCAACATGGAAAAGTTTTTGTCAAAACCAGCACTGATGGCAACCCTATTTCAGTGAACGACATCGCAAGCATAAACTGTCTCATAAACAGTGGATGATCCTCTGCAGCGTAGCCGTACTCTTTAATTGTATTTTCATACGCTTATTTACACAAACATGTATCGTCTTATAATTTATTGCTATTTATTTTTAAACTCCCTTGTGTTCTCTGTTTCTCTGTCTCTTCAATACTGTATTACCGTAGCTCACCGTTCTCTTAATTTTACTCCTTTCTATCGCTCTTCCTACCATCCCACTTATAATAATCATCTATCTCTCCTATTTCCTGACAACATTATGCGTGGCTACAGTGGTGGGATATTGTTATGTTATAATTATATTTATAATTGTTGGTTTCTTAGTATTCCGTCCGCACTATTTTTGGTATTTTCGTTATTTGTGTCATGAGTGCACTCACAGGGGAAAAAAACTGTGCTTACGGAAATCAAAAGCTGCTAGTGGATATACTGTGTAAACAGCATGAGGGATTCAACGTTGTGCACTTTAACGCGAGAAGCTTAAATCATATTAAATATGACCACATAAAAAATGTGTTTCAACACTCAGACGTTGATGTTATTTGTATATCCGAGACCTGGTTCTGCTCTGATCTCGTTGATTCAAACATTGCAATTCCTTCTTATATACTTTATCGTGTAGATAGAGTCAATAAGCGAGGTGGCGGTGTTGCGATCTATGTGAAATCTTCATATAAATCTGACGTTATGCTCTCGTCCAACGTTTGGTGGTCGAATATATTTGTGTGAAGATATCTGATCATAGGACAAGGATTCTCGTCGGCTGTGTTTATAACCCTCATAGGAGTACTGACCTTCGATGTGTCTTTGATAATATCTCAACCAGCTCTCTGACCTACGATATTACGATTATCTGTGGTGACTTTAATGTAAATTTTCTAGTAAATAACCCTGCATCAGAAAAATTCGCTGATTTAGTGTATGCGTCTGGTCTGTCCTTTGTTAATGACACCTTGCCAACCCGATACTGCCGTAATGATTCCCCTAGTTTAATAGACTATATTTTTGTCTCTGATCCTATGAAGGTATTGATGTTCTCCCAGATTGATTTTATATCTGATCATGATCTTTTGTTCAGCTCTTTTGACATTCGTTTAAATCCGTGTGCGGCTACCTCTTCTTTCTCATTCCGTAATTTCAAGGCCATAGATACTGTATCCTTGCTTAATGCAGCAAGGTCTATTGATTGGGGACAATGTTGGAGAGTCGCGCACGTAAACGATAAATTAATGTTCTTTAATAACGTAATAGGATACTTATATGACACTTTCGTACCTCTACGCACAGTAAGTATTATTAATCAAGCCTGTCCCTGGTTTACCCCAAGAGTGAGAGATTCAATACGTAAGAGAAATATTTTGCGCTCCAAGTGGAAGAGGAACCGTAATTCTTTAAATTGGGAAAACTACAGAAGAGTACGCAATACCACAACGTGGCTTATAAAAAAATTAAAAAAAGACTTCTTTACATCTAAGCTAAATGCCAAGCTTCCGCCTAAGCAAATTTGGAAAAGACTAAAAAGTCTAGGTATTGGGTAAAAAAATAAGTCAATATGTAATCTCCCCCCTAATGACTTAAATGATTACTTTCTCGACAGGACGATACCTGATATTCATGATGACCACAGTGTCATTTATGACGACCGTGACTCATTTAGTTTTACTAGCATCACTGAAGCTCAAGTATTAAAATGTATAAAACTTTTGAAGTCTACTGCTGTTGGAGAGGATGGAATATCTATAACGTTTATCAAAATCATTTTACCATTCGTATTACCTCCCTTAACTGATATTATTAACCATGTCCTTACGTCCTCCGCCTTCCCATCGATATGGAAAATGGCAACTGTAATCCCAGTTCCCAAGAAATCGTCCCCAAAAACTCCTGCCGATTTTCGTCCAATTAGTATTTTGCCAATCCTGTCAAAAGTCTGTGAGGCTCTTATGGCGGAGCAAATTAATAATTACTTATCACAACATAACCTCTTGCATCCGTGCCAATCTGGCTTTCGGCATAGACACAGCTGTGCAACAGCTCTGCTAAAAATAACTGACGATATTCGTATAGCATATGATAATCAAAACATTACCTTGTTATGCCTCTTAGATTTCTCTAAAGCATTTGATAGTGTAAACCATGGAATTCTGTGTAACAAATTAGGATCTCTGTATAATTTCTCCCCTATGGCTGTTAGATTGATAAAGAGTTATCTCACTGACCGCTACCAAAGAGTCAAGTGCTCGGATGGCTACTCAGAGTTCAGGCATGTCTGTACCGGTGTCCCTCAAGGATCAGTGTTAAGTCCCTTATTATTCAAATTATTTCTAAATGATATTTTCTCCGTAGTGCACTATGCCTCTATTCATGCTTATGCAGATGACTTGCAGTTGTATCTTTCCAATCGCATCGGACTCCTCGAAGATTTATGTGCCAGATTGAATGACGACCTAGAGAACATTGTTCGCTGGTCCAATGATAATGGTCTCAAACTAAACGCATCGAAATCCTTCGTGTTACCCATATCCAAAAATCATATTGATCATGCATGTATTCCAACCATATTACTGAAAAACTCAGCTCTTCTCTTTGTAACCAAAACTACAAATCTTGGAATCTGCATCAACTCCACTTTAACCTGCACCGACCATGTCAACAAGACCGTAAGCAAATCGTATGCAATTCTCTCAAGCTTGCGTTATTCTGCTAATTTCATTCCTAATGAAATCAGGAAAAAACTAGTCCTTCAGCTCATTCTACCTATATTAACTTACAGTGAATTGATCTACTGTAACCTGGACTCCTCGTCGTCCCATAAACTTGATATCCTAATAAATAATCTGACTCGCTATGTATACGGGCTGAGGCGCTTCGATCACTTGGCGGGCCACAGAAACCAATTGCTCGGTTGCAGCTTTCAAAATTTTATTAATATACGAAATTGCGTATTCTTACATGGATTAATCAACACCGGACAGCCTACGTATCTATTCGAAAAACTCCAGTTCTGTCAATCCAGTCGCGTTCGCAATCTAGTAACTTCAAAATATAATTATTCTAACACTAGGCGGCTATTTTTCGTAAACACAGTTCAATTGTGGAATGGTCTACGAAATTCAGTAAAAAATTCTAAAAGTGTAGGAATATTTAAGAAACTATGTATTCAATATTTTTCAAAGTAAATGTCCACTAAAATAAGACCCCAACTTCTTAATCACGCACATATTAAAATTCTCTCACCTTTTCCCTCTATGTATCTTCAACCTATTTCAATATCTATCTCAACTTATCTTTATCTATTTATTCTTAAGTTATTGTAGTTAAGTTATTGTATTTACACATTTTGTTATCTGCTTTGTATTAACGTTAATTTTCTGTACTACTAAAGAGCTGGACTCTTGCTGTACATCCAATATAAGTTAAATAAATGAAATGAAAATGAAATGAAATGAAAATAAGTGGGCGATCTGGCCCATACTTGGCATTGTACTTAAGAATGATATTAGAGGTATATATTTTACAATTTATTACTTTAATAAACACCGAATATGACTTAATCCGTCTTTGACTCTTGATAGGACAATAAAGTATGGACAATAAATATACACATTATGAAATATATTAGTGAGCCTTAGGTAGAGGGAATTTAACCTGAATCTTAGCATTTAATGTTATAATTTATTCATAATATTTCATATAATTTATTCATATAATTTATTACAAAGTTGACAATTGACGTGCTATCTTTCAGATTGAAGAATAATTTTATATTTGATTATTTTTCATTTAAACTCCGTATAAAAATTTTTACTACGAATCTTCGAAAGTTATTTTATTAACAACATAAGCTTTATTTATTTGTTTATTATACCCTACACACGAGGTTATGAGGATAGTGACGAAAAAAATGGGCGTGGTCCGCACACTAGTGAAATATAACACGATTACAGGACGACGAATAGATTTATGTATCTTTATTAAATTTATCACGAATATTCTCTGTCATCAAGAGATTTGGGATTAAAAATGGGGAAAAATTTAACTAGCGATTTAACGGATAACCCTGATCCATTAAATTATTAGAAGTCAATTATAATTTTATCGTACGGGTGTAGGGTATATGAATACCTTACTTCGTTCAGGCCTAAGTTAAACCTCTTCCTGCTTTAACGCTATGCCATTAACATAAGCATTTCGTATATGGAATATTTTTTGTACGTAATAGCATTCGAATAGGTTTGGCTACACTTGACGGTGGTAACACCTTATCATGAAAGCATGTATTAAATATTTTCACCTCAATTCATTCCATTTTACATACATACATATTTATTTCCTATTTACAATTATAACAAGATTTCTACATAACCAAAAGTTTCCGTTTACTTTTTTACATTTTAAAATGCGTTACCTTACATATTTTTTCTCTGTAAGCCTAAACCAATAAATCAATTTTGTGTAATTTTTCACCTCTGCACCTAGTTACGTGGTTTGTTTGTGATAGTGGTAAACATTACGCCATTAAGAGCATAACACCAACGCAAATAAAAACATTTATTCATGGTAATTTTCAGGTTGTAATCCCCTGCAGTAAAAATCGCAACTAGTTCCAAAAAGAAATAGTTTGCTACTAGTGCAAATGGAACCATAATAACCCTAGTTGCAATGTAATGCAGCTAAAGTGATTATTTGTAATTATATTCGGAACTGGATATTTACTAGTTCCAAAGTAATGCGGCTGGGAGTCAGTCGATATTGAAATTTACCGTTTTGTGCAAATTGTATATAAAATAACTTCGTCGCTTCGATCGGTCGCTAGAAGAAACGAAGTTAGTTGCAAATCGTTCACAGAAGCAAAGGGACGTTCTGTGCTGCGGAAAATTTTATTTTAACAAAGTAAGTAAAAGAGAATCATATTTATTATATATTTTATTAAGCATATAGCCATGAGTAAACGCTCTATAAGAAGTAGAATAAAACTCCAAAGGGTTTTAAACTTAAAGATGTTGAAAAGGCCTACTGAGAACAATTTACCGCTTGTAACGCATTACACCGACAATTCTGGGAACTGTGCGGTTCAGCCTAAAAAGCATTTAACGCTTTCTAGTACAGTCTACGTTTCAGAGGAAAAATCTCTGGGATTTTTATAGCGATTGAATGTTGGTGCAGCGAGTAGCCGTTGTACAAAATGTAAAAGCCTTCAAGAAAAATTAATATTTGACTTTTTTATTGATCAAAAGATCTACATATATTCTAATGACATACATTTCGTTTTACAATAATATACTACATAACTATCCCTTTTGATTTTCAGATGGGAAAAAATACACTTGCAAAAACTGCGCCGAAATTCAAGAAACCTGCAACATGTGGATGCCAAAATAATTCCAGTTAATCGCAGTATATATGTATGTAGGTTTTTTGAATTTTAATAGTCTCTAAATTGCTCATTACATCATACCGTTTAAGGTATCCACTATAACCACCCTTCTACGCCAGTGCCTCACAAAAAATTTGAGAAATCTATTAAGTGAGGACGTATTCTTAAACTTTAATATTGATGGGACGCACGGGAAAAGAAGGTTAAAGGATTTTAAAAATTTTTATAGTGCACTACTAGGTAAAATTTTATAATAAACGTCACTCATTTATTTAATTACAATGGAATAAATTCTTACAAAGTTCTCAAATTTGCAGATTCTATTTCAACTTTGCCGGTGTTGGAGCCACCCGAAACTCAACTGAGAAAGGCGATAATAACGATAATAATAAATAATAATAATAATAATAATAATAACGATCGTTATTCTTAATTATTCGTTTGTTGGCTTATTGAAAACTGCAAAATATGTCATTACTTACTGCGTCTAAGATCTGAAGTTTTCATTACCGCACCGGTTGCATGCGTAATTAAAATATTACGAGTGGAGTATACCGAATACAGGACAGCTACCGAAAGCGCTACTTTACCGCACCGGTGTGCAACTGCTTAATAGTTGGAAAGCAGTAAAAATTGCTAGAAAAGCGATGAGATTCCCATATATAATATAATTCTTTTGACATTGATATTGAATTTTCCATTCACTAATTAAATTTAACTAAATTACGAAATCAATTTATGTTTTAATACTCACACTACTTTAATGGTATTTATGGTATTCAAGTCACTTAAAAGAAAGACTAAAACACGAGATTAGAAGTGAATCTAATTAAGTGAATAAAAAACCAGTAAGAAAGCTATATTCGGTCTGGCCGAATCTTAGATACACCTTAAAAGTTTTTAGGAATTTTAGGAATTAAGGTTTTATAGCAATGCATTTTTTTATAAATTGATTCTATATTTATATGTCCTATATTCGTTTTATTTGCTCGTTTACAAATTTGAATAAAGAATATTTATACAAAATTTCATATTAATTGATTACATATCATAAAATTACAGACTTATATAAGGATTTATGTAGGACGATTGTGCCATATTACCCTTTCGTCCATGTAACCTAAAAGTACCCATTCTTGAATTTTTAAGCTAGTCTGCATTGTATATAGTAAATTCCTGCAGAAAAGCTCGCATGAGCTTCGCGGGATATCTGCAATACCTGATTAAGAAACATTGAATTGAATTGAAATAAGTATGCGCACCACGGCCATGTTCTGCAACGTAAAATATAATAATGTCGCTCGATATTGAAATTTTATTGTCATATCTTAAAAACGAGAAGAAATATGTGGTTATATGGAAAGCTATCTTATAATCACATTTAATCACAGACGGGTACAAATAGTAGGCGTGGTCGTTACCCGTTTTCAAAACAAAATAATTGGCTTAGAAGTTTTATTATTGTGTCCAAATTTAAGCCTTATTTCCGTGGTAATAAATTTGTTTTCATGAACTATACTCTATAAGCAGTGTAAAAGTGGGCGGAACGCGCACACTTTTGTTGTAATAATGTTTTATTAGAAAAGAAGTTGTTATGTAAAGTTTGATTCAGGATGTTTATATATTTAGCAATATAACCATTTGAGAACCACTTTTACGTGTATAACCTAAAAGTGGGCGGATCACGCCCATATTTGGCATATCAACGGATGAAGTTACTCTATACCCAGTAATGAAATTTTGTTGTCATAACTCAAAAAATAACGGCTGATATCACATTTTTACTAAAAAATAGGCGTGGTCGTGGACCGATTTTGCCCATTTTCAATACCAACGTGCACACCCTAAGAAACAATATTGCTGTAAAATTTCATCACGATATCTTCAACGGTTCTCCTGTGATCGTGATTTCAACAGACAGACAGACAGACAGACGGACGGACATGGCTAAATCGACTCAGGAGGTCACGCTGATCAAGAATATATATACTTTTCTATACCTATCGCTCTATTTATCTATTTCTATGCGTTACACATTTCGGGACAAAGTGAATATACCCTCAACCTAAAGGTGTAGGGTATAAAAAAGAATACATAAGTATAAAACAATGAAATCAATAAATACTGAAAGCGCGCATAATTTAAAAAGAAAACTCTTATAGTATTATATGTATATCGTCAACAAATATTTAAGTATTTCAAGAGCCTCCATGGCTACTGTTGGGTATGTTCTCATTGCCCCCGTGATGGACACACAAGCGAGTCTCTGTATCTTAGTTAGGGAGTTCCTGACCGTTAGCAGTTGAGATCACATGCCCCAGACCACGCTACATATGTTATTATGGGTCTTACTATGGCAGTATACGTTCAGCACAAAATACATGGGTTCGGGCCCCACGTTTTTGCTGCTAGATTCCTGCATACCATTAAAGACTTCGTAGCTTTCCTAATCATTGATTTAGCATGCGCTTTCCAGAGTAACTTAGCGTCTAAGATTAGGCCTAGGAATTTCACCTCTGATTTCTCGTCAATGATTACGCCGTTAAGTCAGATATCATGCATATGATGAAGCTTTCTTGTGAAGGCCACAATGGTAGTTTTCGTTGGGTTGATGTTTAGTCCCACGTTACTACACCATTTTTTTGTGATCACTAGACCTTTCTGAACTATGTCACAAAGTGTTTCCTCGAACTTTCCTCTATTGCAATGCCAGTATTACAATGTCATCAGCATACCCTATACACTCGGTTCCGTTGCTTCTAAGAGTGTTGAGGAGTTCGTCCACCACAAGGCTCCACAGTAGGGGTGAGCCAACTCCTCCCTGTACTTGTCGTACAGGGCTGCCTGGATGTTCCCCGTCAATTAGTACAGACCGAAGTCAGTCAATCTTCCCTTTCTGTACGCATGCTGGCTGGGGTGGAGTTGTGCTTCTTTCAGGGTAATTTCCCTGATTTGGTTCTCAAAAACTTTCTCCATTACTTTAAGCATAAAGGAGGTTACGCGAATTGGTCTAAATGATTTGGGTAAAGTGTAATCTTTCCTCCTCGCTTTGGGTATGAACGAAAAACTGCTTTCCTCCACGAGTGTAGAATATACCCCCAACGCTAGACTGCTTTTAAATATTCTAACCATGTGCTCCAGGAGTTCCTGCTTACCCTCCTATAGTAAAGCAGGGATTATAACACACCTGGTGTGTTCATTCCTAAAGGAGCGAAATTATTACGACGGAAATAAAGTTTAAATTTGAACACAATAAATAAACTACTAAGCTAATTATTGTTTTGAAAACAGGTAAGGACCACGCCAACTATTTATACTCGTCTGTGATTATAAGGTAGCTTTCCTTATAACCACATATTCTCCTCATAGTTTATTAACCTCTAGTTCGACTTTGATTTTCAGTCTATGATGTTATTGTTCTGCAATGTAAAATCTAAATAAATTAAAAATTCTAATAAATAAAACTAATTCGTTCAATTAAATTTTTTCAAAACTTTTAGGTGTAGGGTATTTAAGAATATAGCACTCTTACTGGTTTCTGTTTTTATTTAGTCACACATCCTGAAAGAGTTCTCTTAGATGGTTTCGTTTTTTTTTTTGTATTTGGTGTAGTTTTGCATAAATTTGGCTTTTTTACTTATATCATTAATTAACGCAGCTTAATTAACAGACAAAAACATTTGTAGAAATAATAGTGGACTAAAGATATGGTTGTCAAAAAAAAGGATAAAAAATATGTTTTTTAGGATGAAACTTGTATGCAGAGGTGTAGTGTGTAGTTGTAGATTTTTAATTTTTTTGCGCAGCTGATATCGCAGTGAGATTACTATGACCTTTGGTACAGCCGTTTTCAGGTGTACCGTTACTGACGGCTATGTGCATCACATATGTTAACGGTACGTATTCTTTATATATATACGTTTCTATTACTTAATATCACCACTGATAATATGTATGTCTATATATACTAATGGAAAGACTTTGACATTTATCTTGTATTTCTTTCGTGCAAAATTCGCCACTGATAAAAGAAGAGTAATTTAGTTTGACGTCAATTATCTTCATGGCAGACTACTCACAGTCTTTCTCTGTTTTACAATTATCCTTTCTTATCCTCCTTGTTCAAATCCTAACACAAAACTTTTATATATTATATTCTTTCTTTATTTTCTTTATATAACTATTAACTTTTAACTTTATACCTGATTCATATACTTAATTTTGCTGAAATCTCTCTAGGGTTTGTAAGAAACATACAAATGTTAATTTCATATTATCCTATAATGTATCCTATCAATCTTATTCTATATTTAGTTATTCTATCCTTCTCCTAATATCCTACTCCTAATAGTTGCCTCCCGTGATTAACATAATTTAATTTTCTAATTATTCCTATTTTGTTGTGTTTGTTACGGCGCGACCCTTGGAGGCCCAAACGTGTCCCATTGCCAAAGGTGTTGGTCGACATAGGCATTGCCCGGGCTGCAGGTACTTTTTTTGTCCCTCCCCGTGCTACCGTAACGTATAAATTCTATTCTGTCCAACGTTATAGCCGTGGAAGCTCGGCGGTTATTACAGTTAGTACTAAGACAAGGTTACTCACATTTGCTGAATCCCCAAATGTCGTAGGCTTGACACCTGCACGTAACATGTTTAAGTGACTTTGATAATTTTACCTACATAATTATCTAGGTAATCCTATTTTCCTTTTCATTCCTATTATATAACCTAAGTATGTTATTGTGGAAGGGTTTCTCCCTTCCCTTAATATTTAAAACTGTCGTAATTGGACTTACTACCTTATATGGCCCTCCCCATATTGGAGAAAACTTATTTTTTCTAGTTTGGTTATTAATTAATACACTATCCACAACCTTAAATTCTACTAAATTTAATTTATTGTCAAATAGATTTTTGGCTACTTGTTTAGCCATTTTTTGATTTTTTCTCACTATTTCGTGAGCTCTGTGTATTTGGAATTTTAATAGTTTATTCGGGTCTTTGGCATTATATACCGGGCTACACTTTCTCTTTAAATTAGTCATCAAATCTGGCATCTCTATAACTAGGCAAAAATATAGTTGGCCAGGGATGCAAATAGAAATCAAAGATTATACAGGGTGGCGCTTAATGACCGATATGGTTTGAATGTTTAATAACTTTTTAAATTTTTTATTTTTTTTATTTTTATTTCAGAATTTTGTGAGGAACACTTGGGGAATTTGAAATGGAATACTACACAACAGAACAGCAATTGTTGAATTTTATTTCGAAACCTCTTTTGGACCTCTTTGGCGAACGCATTATTTCGCGCAGAAGCGATTTCAATTGGCCCCCACGTTCACCCGATCTGACAGCGCCAGACTGTTTTCTTTGGGGTTATTTGAAAGAAAGGGTACCACAGCTAAAAGAAAACATTCGCAATGAAATTCAAGCCATAACACCGGAAATTTTACGAAAAGTAAGTTTAAAAGGCCATCACTTGCGGGATATAATTTTTCATACTTAAGCCAAAAATATTCCCCATTAATATACTTTATAACACCAAAAAAAAAAAAAATAATAATTCATTAAATAAAAAAGTTATTAAACATTCAAACCATATCGGTCATTCAGCGCCACCCTGTATAATAAAGCTTACATGGACATAGTAGGTATTCTACCAGAAACTGTGTCCGGAAATAAGTACATTCTAACTTTTCAGGATGATTTTTCCAAATTTATAGCATGTACAGCTATCCCAGACGCGGAAGCAAGACCTGTTACCAGGGCTTTTTATGACGAAGTAATAACGCGTTACGGAATTCCACGAATTTTAATTACAGATAACGGCACTAATTTCATTTCGAAATTATTCTCTGGTACATGCAAATTACTAGGCGTTAAAAAATTACATACAACATCCCTCCAATACAATATCCGGAATAATTTGATTATTGGTAATGATATCTTAGCTGTGTTTTCTATGAATTTTATATAAGAATTTATTACTCCAAGAAATGTACTTCTTTTCTATTTCTGGGCACTCTTACGTTCTTTACACATTCTACTTTGTAGGGGTCTGGTAAAGCACCATTTTCCGAGCATTTGTGTCCTAAATAAACTTTCTCAAAAACTTGCACTTCTCTGTATTTAGTTTTAAATTGTGTTCCCGTAATTTCTGCAATATCGAACATAACCTTTCTACGGGTTGTTTTAGATTTATAGCGTATATAACTATGTCATCCAAATAAACAAAAGAGTCTATGCCTTGTAGAGCTGTTAGGATATGATTCATTATCCTTTGGATTGTTGCTGGGGCGTCTGTTAGCCCAAATGGCATTCGATTGAATTCCAAGTGCCCTAGTCCTGTACTGAATTCTGTTTTTTCCTTGTCCCTGTCATCGACTAAAACTTGGGATATCCACTTGCCAAATCTAGATGGCATGTAATTATGTCATCATCTAAAAGTTTGTTTACTTGTCTATTTATTTCTTCTATATTTGTGGTAATCTATATACTGTTTTCTATTTATTGACGGTTGATCTGCGCCTGTTGGAATTTCGTGTTTTAATACACTTGTAAATTAAAGTTCGTCTCCGTCTAATAGGAAGACGTCATGAAACGATTTTACGACATCTTGTATTGAATTCTTTTTTTCCATATTTAAGTCTTTATCTAACTCACTTTCATTGAGCAATTCATTTCTGTTTTTGGCATGTATTTTGCGTTTGCTATTAATTAATTGACTTATTACTTTGTACTGTGTCCTCGTAGAAATTTGTGAAATTTTATTTAAATTCACTGTTTATCTCGTAATCATATTCTGTGTACTTAATATCGGAGCATAAACCGGGTTATCTTTTACATTTACTATATGTCTGCTATATATAGGGTCCGCCAAATAACTTTGGAGTAACGGCCACTCCTTGCTAATTTTCGAAGAAAAATGGCCCAATTATGCCTCTGGACCAAACAGTGACTCGTTTTGGGTGCACCGGCTTTTCAATGCGTGCGGATTTTCTGTGCCCCAAATGCGACAATTTTGCTTGTTTACAACCCGCCATAGATTCCTGGATCTATTTCTTCTTTATGATTCTTCCTTTTGCATCAATTGGTACATAATGTTGTTTACCTTCCTCTTCTATCTGCTCGATAGTTTTTATTGGTAACTCCATAAGTAACTCTTTGTTTTCATCAAACCGCTTAAGTCTTTCTTATTCGACTTGTCTATTATTGCGCTATCTTCTATCGCACATTTCTTAATCAGGCTTGTATCTACTTCTGTATCTACCAGTAGAATGAGTTTTCTATTTATAGCAGAGCCTGAAAATAACTGTTATGGCAATGGCCTTGAGCAAAAAAGTCAACTTTTAACTTTTATTTTAAAAGTTTTTAATACGTTTTATTTACCTTTTACTTTGGTTACCATATTTGCCTTTGCTCCAAATCAGCAACGCAAAAGTATTTAAAATCATAGATATTTTTTAGGTATAAAATTATAGTGAAAAAAAAAATCTCATCTATGAATACGATTGCATTAAAAATTTGCAATACAATGGTGAAAACCGCATCGAAATCGGTGCAGCCCTTTGAGAGTTAACTAACTCTAAAGTGACATGCGACTAACTAGATTTTGATACCAATAACAATTTTTCGATCAAAGTTCATTGCATTAGTAGTTCTGCTTTAAATCCTTTATAACCCTATAACGTAAACAATCAACAATAACAACACAGTCATTCACACACAAGCTGAGCAATGTGTTGTTGTTTTAAAGCATTGTCGCCGCTGTACCCGCTGCCGATAAGGGCTTCGGTCGAGATATTGATAAACACACGCAGTGCGCTGAGTGACGATTCAAGCAAATATTCTTTACTTCGCACCAAATCTGATAGCGATATACATATGTATTCATTCATGTTCCTCCACCGTTCGCCACAGCGCATTTCTTCTTCAAAAGACTTTTAAAAAAGACTTTTATTTCAAAAAAGTTAGAGGAAAAAGTCCTCAAAAGACTTTTTCCCAAGACTTTTAAAAATAAAAGTCTCAAAATAACTTTTATCAAAGACTTTTAAAAATATAAGTCTTCAAAAGACTTTTTTCAAAGACTTTTAAAAATAATAGTCTTCAAAAGACTTTTACTTTTAAAATAAAAGTTAACTTTTAACTTTTACTTTTATTATAAAAGTTAAAAGTTAACTTTTAACTCTTACTTTTATTATAAAAGTTAAAAGTTAACTTTTAACTTTTATCAAAATTACACCTCTTATTAGAAAACCCTTTACCAAGAATAATGTGGATAACGGTAACCCCCGAATTAATTTACAATTTCGAACACAAATTTAAATGAACACGATTGTAAAAGTTGTATAGTAAGAATATTTCAAAAAAGGTATACTATAGGTAATAGGAGTAGGAATTAATAATGCGAATTTAGATAACAGATGGTGTAACTAGCGTTATGCCTTAAACAACAGAATAAACAGTATACTGACTCACGTTTTCTTCTTCTAGTACGAAGCAGTACGCTACCGAAGGCAGAGATAAGAGATAGGAAACTTCTAAAAAATGCAACTCTGGTTGTCAAATCGTGTGTTCGCCGTTGTGAAATTGTATTGTTGTAATTGTGAAAACTCTATAATTGATGACGTTTTAGAGCAGAAACTCACCCCTTTAAGACCCAAACAAATGAATTTTTTTCCTTAGGCCCATATTACATTGCAAACAGTTGTTCGATCGAACAGTCCAAAGAAATGAACGATTTTACTCTCCCGTCAAATCTGTTCGCTTGCTATGTTACATTGCAAACACAACAGTCAAACACTTTCCGTAGTATATATACATATTTGGAGTTGCTTTGTGCAATTATTTTCACGCAATCCTCCTTTTTCCGACATAAGTGGAGCTTTTTCACTCCAAAACATGCATACTTCTTTATTACACCACACAACAACCCTGTTCTGTTTGTAGTTTGCACTCATCGCCTGCGAACAGAGTATTTGCTATGCGAACAGTTCATCCGTTTCAATTCTCTCACGGATGAACTGAGAGTTGACAGCTTTATACATAAAACAAAAACAATGTGACTGTTCGATCGAACAACTGTTTGCAATGTAATATGGGCCTTATAGACCCAAGCAAAGTGTTCAGTTTATTAACTTATACACCACGTTTGACATTTGTCAGAACCTTTTGTTTTGAGATACCATTTGCTTATATAATCAAATCAATGAATGAGCTTATGTAAGTCAGATATTTCCAAATACGCTGCTTAACAATAACTAGCACTTAAGAATAGAGTAATAACTTCATTTTGCAATTTGGAATGTAGAATGTTGTAGGATATATGTATATTGAATGTACTATGGGATATATTTTCATTTAAGTATTATTTGTTTAGTTTTATTTAAATATGTGGTTTACCGCAGAAATAAAAGCCATCAAAGGATCGTAAATATACATTAACTCTGAACAATTGACGCTTGTTTTGATAAACTATAAAATTAAGTACGAAAAGCCAAATATTTTGTTCAACTTTTAAAGAAACGTTTTAATATACTTTACTTTTAATCGAAATTTAAAACATGTCTTTTACTGTTTAACTCTCGAGTACAACAAATTATTTTTGATTACTGAGAAAAGAATTTTCTTAAGTTCTGGAATATTAGAAAATTGATATAAGTTATACACATATTGTATATGGATTTGCTTTACGCATTTGTTTTACTTAATTTGCACTTTCAATCTCAATAGTTACCAAAAATGCGTGTCAAAAAGTGTTTAGAAATATATAACCTAAAAATAGGTTGTAAATTTATGTAAATATATAAGGAAATGAAATTTGGTGTTGGCATATCTACATATTTAATTCACCTCATTATTGCATTCGGTTTTCTGGTTTGCAAACTTCAAACTTTTTTGCACACTTTGGTACTTAAGTACTTAAGTAAGTAATTTAAACAAGAAATTGTTTTTTTAGTTGAAAGATACTCTAGTACGCTCATATATGCCTAATTTATTAACCATTATTGTAATTAAGCTTTCCTTTTCATGTTATTAACAAATTTTTCATTTTATTTAAGTACACTTTTTCCTACTTTCCCGTTTACACAATTTCGTACTTTTATAATTTCTTTTGGTAACGTGAACAGAAACGCTGTATCGTGACATCATTAAAATTTTCACCTCAACTAGATTTTTTTATTGTTTTGATGTTTTAATCTCTATTGTAGAAAAATATGTTAATGAATGAAGCTCAAAGGATTTAAGTTCGTAGCCATAGCTCTAAACTTCTTTTATATTACAAAAAACCCAAATACAAATATTAACAGCTCTTCTTGTATTATTTTCCTTCCATGCACATATATATATTTTATTTATTTATTGTTTTAGTTTCTGTAAAGTTTTGCTTTAGCCTTTATTTTCGAGTCAATGCGCACAACATTCGCCACAATTGTTTGAATTACAACATTTACTTCTTTGTTTATTATGCTTAAGTATTGTTATATAATAAATTGTAATTTTAATAAATAAAAGTTAAATGCATTCCGTAACTTTTACTGCAGCAGTTGTCGTGTTACGGACAGGAACAAATCCTTGACATTGATCTTGTCTTTGACGGATGTCACTTCTCAATACAAATACAATACAAAATACCTTTCTCCGCGCAACTTCTGTTTGCAGCGAATAGCAATTCATCTTGCAATTCCGTTGAGACGTCAAGACGTTCTTCCAATACCGTTTCCTTAGGAGTCTCTTGGTATATGCCTTAGACAAACTGCCACAAAAGTTTCCAATCATTGCTAAGAGGATAAGAAACAACTATTTAACATTTTAATACTATTGAATTTGCTTCACGTTTCCACTACAAAAATCTATTATAAACAAACAATTTCAACTTACGGAATTCACTTCACACTTGCAGTGATGGTTTACACTTGGCACTCGTCGATCTTCATCACAAATGCAACTTTTGCATTTAATTTACTTCTCCTTGTCATTGTGGTTATTTCGCCTACCAAAACTTCACATGGTAGCAATGGAATGCTAGCTCACTCGAATGTGAGCTTAGTTAGTTGGATTATTTTATTTGGTATCGTAGATTATTCTCCAATACTTTCGTCTGTTCAATAGCGATATCGATAGATAGTCGATTATAGATATTCTGCCTTAGAAATGTTTCCATACCACGCACACACTTTTATATACGATTTATTTTCATATCTACTAATTTAATGTGCTTATTAATTGAATTTAATTCAATAAACAAAAATGATTGCCCGACTCCTTCAAAAACTTTCTGTAAATAAACGAAATGTCATTTAAAATGTCATAAAACCATGACGTCGTATGGTGAATAAAATGCAAGGTTTATAGAAAGAAGGTTACTCCACGCGCAGGGTCGTTATTTTTTTCGTTTGACAGGGACGTCAAATGACGTCAATAAGTATTTGTATTGAAATTTTGTTTCGAGGCGCCTGCACACGGGTTATAACAATAATTTTTTATGTAAAATTTTGGTGATTGAATAATACCAATAATGTAGTGCTCTGTGAATTTTTGCAATAATGTTAGTGGTAAGGGTTTTCAAATTTCAATCAGTTGTTCGCTTATCAAAAATTTGTCGGAGTTTTGGCAGCGAAAAAAAGAATTCAAAACCAAACATGCAGGCATCTGTGAAGATAATTTTAATGTAAATTGCTTTGAAAATGAGTTGCAAATTAATATGGGTACGTAAATTTATTATTTTTTTTACCTTTCAATTTATATAACGTGCATAAAATTAGGTTATGCTAAACGTAAAGTACTAAGGCCCTTATAAACGATAAACGCTCTGTCCGTCTAGCACCCGTTTTGTTTTGTGCTTTTCGTATTTTGTTGGTATTTTGTTTGTTAGTAACGTCATAACTACGAAAAGCACAAAACAAAACGGGTGCTAGACGGACAGAGCGTTTAACGTTTATAAGGGGGTCAAGCTTAATCGTAAAGGCTTCAGTTTTTGTTGGTTAATTATACAGTTTACATTTTTGCATAAAGTAATTATTACAGTAATTATACATTTTTACACAAATGAAAGGTCTTTCAAATGCCTTTCCAACGACACGAAGAACATGTAAGTATTTTGTATAGTTGAAGAGATAAACTCTCGTAATTTCTAAATTTCAAAGGGATGTAACTCTGAAAACATACGAGAACGACAAGAAATGTTGCTCTTGTTGGAGTTACCGCATAAATCTACAACAACAAAAAAGCAACAACAAAATTGGAGCGTTCGAGTAACATTAAACCTGTTCCAACTTTTCTTCATACGACTTTTCAAGTTTGGCATTTGTACCGTGTGTTGTGACCCTAGTGATTTTAGAAATACTTATTGACGTAGATGCGCAGAACGAGACCACTTTTCTTTGTTTACTGGCGTAACCTTTTATTCTATAAACCTTGAATAACACGTATACTATGCGTGTAATAAATTTTCGTTTTATTTTGACACATTTTTTAGCGGGAAAAGAGTTTCCCATCTCATTGTCTCTGCCGATGGGATCATTTATGCGGTGAAGTGGTTCAGTGGGAACTTGAAAAAAAAAGGAAAATTGCACTTGCAAGAGAAAACTGAAACCCAATAAGATTTAAAACAGTAAAATATTTATAAAGTAAAAAATTCAAAATTAAATGTGATTTACGTGTAAGATACTCAGTTTGTAACAGAAAATTTGTTAATGAAGAAGTGATGTTAAAATATATTCAGAGTTTTCTAAAATTCTGTTTTGAATATCAAAAACGGTAGCAAACGAATTTTGGATATTTCTATTTTTAACATATTTTCAGTTCAGGGTTAAGTTGTAGAATCATCTAACACTAGTTGATCAGCTGGTAGAGAAGAACAAAACATACCAAGTGTTTTTATGATTTTTAATAATTTGCCGACAAATTATTTAAGTTGCAATTTCTGCTGCCCACTGATCTCTCGTCTGTAGTTGTGGACTTTGGAGTTCTATCTTTTCCGTGGAGAATATGCCAGCGACGTCACAATACAAAACCGAAATTTTCTTCGATTTTACCTGGAAGCAGGTTGTACAGGCCTATTGGAACCGGTATCCAAATCCATCAAGGTTTGTTGTGAAGCGTATGCTTTAATTCATTATATAAAGTTTTTCTGCTGGGCAGCACTCACGTTCTTACCGAAGACACCATCTGCCGCGAAGTACGTGATGGCAAGCTCTATTCGCGTCGCTTGCTCTCTAAAACAAATCCAGTGCCAAAGTGGGGAAAACGGTTTTACAACAACACGCCTGTAAGAATAATTGAGGATTCGATTTTGGATCCAAAGAAGAAGACCCTTATCACATTCACTCGCAACATTGGCTTCAAAAAGATTATGGTAAGTAAGATTATGTTGTAAATTAATGATATGCTTCCCAAGGAGTTCTTACAAGCTGTATCAACTTTATATTAGGTTCTGTTGAATTTGTACACACATAATGGATGTGACTTTAGAATAATACCTTCTTTTAAATGTAATTATATAGTTACACGAAAGTAAATATTTATATTGGGTCTTAGAAAAAGTTCGTGGCTTTTTCCGATAGGTGAGGTCAATTGCAAATAACTTTGGCAGCACTGATCGCAGCGATACCACTGATGGTGCAGTGTTTGGAAAGTTGTTTGCGTTTGAAAATGGAGAAAAATAATACAAAATTGCGCTATATTTTGCAGTATTACTACGACAAAGGGAAAAACGCGAGAAAAACATAATAGAATTAACATCTGCAATGCCCTGCTGAAACGCAATGAAATCGAGCCATTTTTCAAACATGTTATAACCGGTGATTAGAAATGGGTCATGTATGATAATCGGAAGCGTCAAAATCGTGGACAAGGGATAGAGAGCGGTCAGAAACGTTCGCAGAGCCAGGATTACCGCTGAAAAAGGTGACAATTGAAAGAAAACATATCGCGTGTAGCCATCTTTAATTTTTTCAGAAAAGTGGTTTTTGGTGAACAAAGTGCTTGTGGTTTTTTGTACGTCTTTAGCTCATTTGGTTGCTCTTTCTTCGTTTTTTGCAACAGAAAAAGGATTGCATGCCTAGGTGAATTGGCTCTCGCCATAAAGTGGCGTGCCATAAAAGAAGGATGGGGCCCACTGAGTGGGATGGTGTACCCTCAGTGGAATTATATAGTCAAAAGCACCCATTAATAGAAAAAGCCGAAAACCTTGAAGCAAATACTATACGATGACAAGACAGTTGTACCGTACGTAGTTTATATTGACAAAATTGCGGACGAAGTAAGAAGCCCAATGAACGTGATAACTTTGACAAAGACTTTGATTGAGCTAAAGGTAGATTAAATTAACAAAATAGGTTACAACAGATGGTTTTGTTGAAAAGTACCAGAGCCGCAAGCAGAGGCAGCGACGTAATTTTATTTTTTTTTTCGTTTCCCATAAAAGGCCGTGTAATTTTGACAGTTCGCACCGAAATATTCGTCCTGCAATTTTCTATGTGTTCAAGGCATTATTTTAATTTTTTGAAAATATTTTTAAGTCATAATTATTTCAATATTTTGTCAACAAGAGTCAAAATTAGTTTAAAGTCAAAATAATTTCATTTAGGGAAAATTAATCCTACGTCAAAAAATATACATATGTATGTATGTATTTTTGTAGACAAATTTCCAAATGTGCAAATTTCCCGCCTTAAAATGGGCGGTGGCGGGTAAATATGTTTTAGGGATGCATTGTCATCCAGTTCTGAACTATTGTCAAAATTTCAAAAGCCTAGCTCATCGGAAAATGGGCGAAAAATGGCTTTTAAAATTTGCTAGTTCAGAAAGCGACCCTAATAAAAAGGTTTTAAAAATAAGTATATCGTTAAATAATCCTTTTGGTATGTCTGTAAAAAGTGTGTGAAACTGGGAACCTGTTTGGAATCAATTTCTTCAAATAACAGACCTCGAGCCCGAAAAATATTCTATACACAAAATTGAAATAAAGGTCGAATAAACACGAACTGAATTATAACCTAATTTTTGTCCAATTTTTATGATTTTTACAGAAAGTTGATGAAATAGTGGAATACAGTGAGCAGAAAGATGGGCGCACGCTGGCAGTGAGACGTGCTTACGTCAGTTCGCAGGTGTTTGGCTTCTCTCGTGCCATACGCGCATTCGGGATCGAACGATTTAAGACGAATTGTAACAAAGCTGAAAATGGATTCAACTTTGTGCTATGTAACATGTTTCCTCTGCACGTGGTTAACGTAAAAAGTTCAAGTCAAATCTCTCCACAATCCATTGAGGCGACAACTAAAAGTGAACAGCATGGCTCCTCTATAACTGCGAGTAAAACGGAGAGGCTAAAAAAGGCGAGTCAAGCCAGTTACGAGTATCTAAAAACCCAGGCAAGCAAAATGGCCCAAATGCTTTCTGTGAAGAATTGAGGTCTGAATTTTACTTAGCATATCTAAGTTCACAACTTTTATATTTGCAAGCTATCCGTGTGAAGTGTTTATGACTAAAGCGACGCTTCCGATCGCCGTTTAATACATCTTTAGAATAATTAACTTTTATATCAGCTAATGAGTCTAAGCTGAGTGAGTCTGAAAAGTTGTATAACTATTAATGATTCCACCAGGATGTAAGGCTGTAGTTAACTGCCGGAGACCAGAGGCCACATCTAAATTCACCATAGAATATGAAGAATACGAAATAAGTATAGCAGGCAGAAATATCTTAACAAAATTATACTAATTATAATATTTAGAATAATCGTATCTCTTTGTAGCATGTAAAATGTTTAAAAATTTTCATTCCAACATTTTTTCAAAAATAATCCAGGCAATTTTTTATAAAAATGTATTCTGTGAGGCAGTAGAAATAAATTTGAATAAATTTCATTGGAAAAATTATTGATGGAAAAGAAATGTAAATCGAAATTGTATTAACAGTTCTATTTGACAGTCTTATTTCATACTAACGCAACGCAATTTGCGGTATGCTTTGTTATATTCGCTTAACAGCTGTTCTAAATGTCTGATGCAAGATGCAAATTACATTCCGCTTCCACTCAGAAGCTTAAATTTCCCTTTTTACCAATTTACAACAATAGGTTCTACACTCGTTACGTTGTTTCGGCAAGAAAGTATTTCATAGCTTAAACCCAACGCAAATGCTTTCCGTTGAACTGTCATATCCAGCTCTAGGTAAAAACCAACCAGAAAGAGTGTTAACTTCAGCCTGGCCGAAGTTCATATACCCTACACACGTTTACTTAAAAATTAGGCGTGGCAATGGTCTAATTTTTTCCTTTTCAATCTCAAATAGCCTGTGATGGCAGAAAACATTCGTGCCATATTTGGTGAAAATATCTCTATTCGTGCTCCTGTAATCGACTTTTATTTAAATAGTGGGCGGACCACGCCCATTTGTGATCTGATTTGGTCATGGACAGTGGACTTCTGGACAAAATTTCAACCGCAAATTCGTCCTACAAGCTGGGAAATTGAGTTATAAGCATGGATGAATTTATATTCACTATAAAAAGCAGGCGTGGTAATGGTCCGATTTTGCCCATTTTCAATAGCGATGAGTTTCTAATGATAGACAGTATTCGTGCCAAGTTTGAAGAAGATATCTCTATTCGTTCTCTTGTAATCGTGATTTCCACAGACGGACAGACAGACGGACGGACATGGCTAAATCGACTCAGGAGGTCACACTGATCAAGAATATATATACTCTTCTATACCTGTCACGCCTCCTTTAATACGTTACAAACGGAAGGAGTAAGTGAATATATCCTATTCACTTCGTGTGTAGGGTATAAAAATAGTAGACCAAAGTTTGTGCAGGTCCGTTATTCGATGTCAAAAAATTTGACAACCGACTGTCCAGTATGTGACGTCGAATAGCAACAATTTTTGTGATAGCCATAGGTATTAGAGAGCTGCACAAGATGTCTTGAAACGTACATCAAGACACGACAAATATTTTAAGCATTGCACTGCTTGCTTATTTTGCTTTCGAATCAAGACATTGACTGCCGAAAGCGTGCTGATAGCAAAGCAGAACAAAGGCAATAGTATTCATTGCCATTCAGCTTGGCTACACGCAGTATCATTTGATACGGTATCACTCAGTTCGTTGGAGAGAGAGACGGGGAAAAAAGGGAAAATTCTACGCACAAGTATCAAGTGTAGAGAATTTTTGATACCCAAATTTACCCTGCTTCTCTCGGTATCATTTACGCACACAAGTAAGCAGTTGTCAACAGCAACCAAACAGTCGGCCATAATAAATTCGAACGGTTGCAAATGAAGTTGAAAAAATTCTCTTTTTCGGAGAAATTTCATTTATTTGTCCCATTTGCCTTATTTTAATATCAAGTCACGAAAAGTTCAAAAACAATTAAAAAGAAAAGGGGAAAAGATTAAGCGCTTCTCGAAGTAACCAATGTTGTTGTTGTTTCTGGCGTACATTACAATTAGAAAAACATTAATTAATGGAAAAAAGTACTAAAAATCTAAAATTTTATTTTTCATATCATAGTGGTATCTCGTAAAGTTTAACAGATATAGGCCTGGAATTTAGAAACATTAAAGGGCTATAATTCGGGAACTAGACGAGAGCAATACAAATTATTGTTGTTAGGGTCAGCGCCAGAAACAACAACAACATTGGTTAGGTCGAGAAGCGCCTGATTTAAGCCGAAAATGCAAACGTTTTAAGTAAAAAAATAGACATATTTAAATAAACATATTTCGTCCATCCTTAAATAGCAGCTATAATAGTATGTGTTAGAGTTCTTAAAAACTCTTGAGTGTTTCCACGAATACTGCGCTTCTTCCTCCACTTCTTTACCCAATACGATCGATTCCTTTGCGAATCTTCATCGACTAAACATAGCATGCAGCAGCTGTTGCCATCGCCGCAACACAAGCCATTTGTGTTTCCTCCATTATTAATATTTTTAAATAAATTAACTATTTTATTTTTTATATAAAAATTTCACAACGATTTCAAAACAACGATTTCCACTGAACAAAAGAACCGAAGTGAAGCAAGTAAATACAAAAGCAGGAACAAAAATTTAAACATGGGATTTTTAGAAATGCTATTTTTCCTTTATGTATTCATCATAATATAATAAATATGGCACTACGGCCAACATTTTGATATTCAGTATTTTTCACACATACATTGACATAACATGACATAACTAAAAGTGATACCACAGTGTCTAGCCATCGCTGGTATCATCATACCAGTAGTGATACCGTATCAAATGATACTGCGTATAGCCAAGCTGATTCGTTGCTATTTTGAAGGAAAAGACAATGCATGGCAATGCATGACAATCAGAGATAATTATCTCTGATGACAATTGCCATGACAAGTGATAACGCATGGCAACGTAAGGCAACGAATGGTGTTATTAAATTTAAATAATTTAATAATAATATATATTTTGTTGTGGTATGCTATGGGTGGTCTTCTTCTTTATGGTTCCGTCGTCCTCTGGACAACGAGTGAAACGCCCTGGTTAAGTTATTGATCTTTATTTGGACTTTCCTGTTAAACACTAGACACTAATTTTAGTATCCACACTGATACTTATTATTATTAATTAGCTTTAACACTTATTATTATTTAACTAAAACTAACTCGCGACTTTATACGCGACGATAAACGAGACGACTTCTTCGTTTGGATTTAACTACAAGACTCCCGTTCGAATCTTGTTCTGGTTTCCACTCTGGCTTGGTCGACGCACCCGTCGACCGCACCAAAGTGGGTCGGTGTTGGCGCGTGTCGCAATTTCCATTCTTTCGCAATATTAAAATTGTAAAATTCGCAGAATCAATACGCGGAAGACAATCGTTCTCAATTCAATTCTTCCGCGTGTGGATTCTGATCGTTTGATCTTTCAAGCCAAGCGTTTTTATGGTTTGGAAGCTTGCTACTGAAAGCTAGCTTCCACAATCCATTCAAATACAAAACGCTGTGGTTTTTATGGTTTGGAAGCTAGCTATTGAACGCTAGCTTCCACAATCCATTCCATACGACGTGTTCTGGTTGCTACCTTGGCTTTTGAATTTACTTTAAACGAAGCTTGACTAAAGCTTTTGGCTTACCACGCAAAGTGCTGTGGTTGCATTAATAACGTGAACTTGGCCTTGACTCACTCGCGGAGTAGTATTATAAAACGATAATACTGGCCTTGAAAGTTCTTATCTCCCGGAACTGGAAATTGCGATCGCGACATACAACATCCCTCCACCCTGGGGGAAGAAAAATTTAGTATCGTACGAACGATATTAAATTTTTCTTGCACATTTATTGTTTGTTGACTTGTGGGTGGTCGTGTGTTTATTATGGTTTTAGTGTTCTTTCAATACTACTTAATAGTATGTATACAAATGTTTAATATGGTATATGTAGTGTGTAATTGAAATACTATGTTGTTGTTGACGTTGATATCAATCTTGAAGTTGATGTTGTCCTGACCTTGATGCTGATGTTGCTGTTGATGACGAATTCGATGTTGATGTACACCCCGTTGTTTCGAAGTCTTCTTCTCGATGTATTGTGGGAATGTTGCTGCTGGGTAGCTGACGCGTTGTGTGTTATACTTGATGGTCAGATGTAGTTGTTTGGTGTCGGTAGAATCGTTGTCTCGCAACTGGGACCAATTGTCTTTCGCTTCACGGTAGCTGATGGTTGAGATGTTCCCAAGATCATTAATTGTAACATTTTGCTAAACATCTTCAACATTTTTCTTGTCGACAGTGGTGATGCGTTTTAAATCGTTCTCTTGAGGTAATGTTGTAAAGTGTGATTTGTGCCACGGAGTAGGGTACCATAACTTTAACTGGTGAACTGTGAATGACTGGCGTAACTTTAACTGTGACTGCATTAGGAGTTGTGTACTAGCTGCTTCATCGTCACGACGTTGTGATGCTATCCCTTTACGCTTAACGTAACTTTTGCTTGAAGTTAAGCTGCTAGGCTGCCATCATGATGATTTCGCTTTTGCGCAGACACTGGAAATTAACTGCTGCAGATGGGTTAAGCCCCTAGTTTGTCGCGTGTTTCATTGCGGTGGCTTTGGTCTCCGCGTGACCTCAAGGTACTGTATATTCGTCACCACTATCACTCGATAATCTTGTTGCTCAACTGTTGCTGATGTCGAATCTCTTTGAAGGTTTCTTAGTTTCGTGTTTTTGTCGAACGTTGTTGCATTGATGCGATTGATTGTTGCAACAATTCCATCTTTGGTTGCTATGGTTGTTGTCACTGCGCTGATCTGCTGTTCCAGCTACCCTTCCCCCTTCGAGTTGGTTGGGCGTTAATCGTCGCCCTGTTGTAAATGTTCGTACTGTTGTGGTGTGTTGTTGTACTTCTGCTGTTGTGATGGGTGTACATCGGGATGCCTGTTGGGTTCTCTGCATGATGGGTTCTTATTATGTATCTTACATTTTACATATTTTAATTTTTTATTGTATTTTTACAATGTATATTTTGTTTTAATATGATTTGTTTATTACAAATTTAAAATGAATTCAATTTCAATTAAAATTTAATTAATGTATTTTAATGCTGATAAGAGAACGTTATTTTGGTGCAACTATATTATAATATTTCTTTACTTTCTGTCTTATTTTAATGTATGCATTTATTTTTCTTTTCAATCGATATTATGTTATTTTGTAAAAGTGCATTTCTCTTTGTCAATTTCTAATAAATTTTAATGCTAGTTTATAGTTTGTATGCAATTAAGAATTTATATTATTAATATTGTGTATTGTACTTATTGTTATTCAATTCATACTTTATCTCCATTCTCATTTAACATAAAATTTCATTGCGTGATTCCTAATAGCACTTCAATAATTTTAGTTCTTACAATAATTACATATCTACATACATATTTTATTCCCACATTAAAATCAGATTACTTTTGAAAGTACCTTTGGTGTACATTTTTATTTGTAAATGTACTATAATTATCATATATATATGTATGTAACAACGTTTTTAATATTTGGGTTTTATTTTTTCTTTTGTTTTGGTTATTGTAAGTTAATCACCTTTGGTGTCTTCTGTTGTATGTCGAGTCGCAATTTCCAGTTCCGGGAGATAAGAACTTTCAAGGCCAGTATTATCGTTTTATAATACTACTCCGCGAGTGAGTCAAGGCCAAGTTCACGTTATTAATGCAACCACAGCACTTTGCGTGGTAAGCCAAAAGCTTCGTTTAAAGTAAATTCAAAAGCCAAGTTAGCAACCAGAACACGTCGTATGGAATGGATTGTGGAAGCTAGCGTTCGATAGCTAGCTTCCAAACCATAAAAACCACAGCGTATTTGAATGGATTGTGGAAGCTAGCTTTCAGTAGCAAGCTTCCAAACCATAAAAATGCTTGACTTAAAATAACGAACGATCAGAATCCACACGCGGAAGAATTAAATTGAGAACGATTTTCTTCCGCGTATTGATTCTGCGAATTTTACAATTTTAATATTGCGAAATAATGGAAATTGCGAAACACGGCATACTGACCCACTTTGGTTCGGTCGACGGGTGTGTCAACCGAGCCAAGGTGGAAAATAGAAAAGATTCGATCGGGAGTCTTGTAGTAAAATCCGAACGAAGAAGTCGTCTCGTTTATCGTCGCGTATAAAGTCGCGAGTTAGTTTTAGTTAAATAATAATAAGTGTTAAAGCTAATTAATAATAATAAGTATCAGTGTGGATACTAAAATTAGTGTTTAGTGTTTAACAGGAAAGTCCAAATAAAGATCAATAACTTAACCAGGGCGTTTCACTCGTTGTCCAGAGGACGACGGAACCATAAAGAAGAAGACTACCCCGAAAGATTACACCACAACAAATTGGCGCAGCCGGTAGGATATACTGTACGCGTTTTGTTTTAGTATTGGATTGGATTTCTGTTTTTTTAACAATTTGCGTTTATCAGATTGATTTTACTAACTTAAATAAATTTAAAAATTTATTTAACGTGGCAAAATTCAAATGATAAACGCAAATTGTTAAAAAAACAGAAATCCAATCCAATACTAAAACAAAACGCGTACAGTATACGGGTTAGTTTTAAGTTTTCGTTGGATAATTCCTCGGGTGTGTCTTAGACGTTTGTTTTTAAATTACATTGTTAAATAAATTTTAACATTCAATGTAGTTGATTTCAAAGTCGCACATTTTAAGTTGATTAATTGATAATTCAATTATCATTTTATTCGAGTTCGAGTTGAACAAATTTTAATTAAATAATACGTCATACATTCGCAAATGGATGAAATTTCAAAAGGGGTAATAATCGGAATTACCATAGATTGAAACATTGAAAAGGAGCTATTTTGATTATTTTAAAACCCAAAATTAGAAGTTAAACATTTAAAGTAATGCGCTTAGAGACTTCATATCGGTTGGAGAATCAAAGCAAAGTTAGATTCGTTTGTTTCAAATAGTAAGCAATTAGCAAAAAATAACTCGAGCGAGCTCACTAGGTTAATCGTCCGAATACGAGATTGCAAACGTTGCAGTTTTGCTGACCGTTTAAAAATAGAGCCAGGTCGTTCGTCCCATTCTGTGAGGTCTTAAATTACCTTAGCGCAGTAACGAAAATGTTGACGCTTCGTCTCTGCTTGAAAGAAAGCTGAATAGCGCAGTAACGAAAATGTTGACGCTTCGTCTCTGCTTGAAAGAAAGCTGAATAGCGCAGTAACGAAAATTTTGACGCTTCGTCTCTGCTTGAAAGAAAGCAGAATAGCGCAGTCACGAAAATTTTGACGCTTCGTCTCTGCTTGAAATAAAGTAGAACAGCGCAGTCACGAAAATTTTGACGCTTCATTTCTGCTTGAAACAAAGCAGCAGCGGACGTCAGCGTACAGACAAATAAACAGATGTACAGCGAATGTTTACTGCACGCTCGGTAAACGAAGCGAGCAAGAATTCTAAGCCGGTTAAGGAAGTTGAATCTTCATAATAAAAGTTTTAATTACCTCTCATTCAAAAGTACTAAGACTAGTATAAAAAATTAAATTACGGAACGTTAAGTAGCGGCGCTAAGTAGTCATTTTACAGCATTCGGAATCCAACACTTTAAAATGAATTCACTTTAAAATGAATTCAACACTTTAAATGAAAATGAATAATTGAATGAATTAAAATGAATTTAAAATGAAATGAATGAACTTCAAAACATCAAGGAAAATGTATTTATACTCGTACATATGTTAATTATAAACATTAGGAAAAATAAAAACCTATTAAACTATATATCGTTCGTTTAATTAATGGCCGAGTCGTTGCAGGAGCAAGCATATTTAGCCTTAGAAAAGAACCATAAGGATTTGAAAAGGCAAATAGAAGACTTTGCATCAAAACTTTGGAGCATCCTGAAGAGCACTGTTTCCAATAAGGAAAATCTAGAGTTAATCAAGACTAGAATACAAGCCCTAGGAGAAACATCAACGTTGGAAAAAGCAGACGCAATCATAGAGGAATTGCTAACATTTTTTAAAAATATAATAGAAAGTAAAAACCAAAGCATAAGGGACTATTCGTCAGAATTTAACGCGATAAAAAGGAAATACGATACTTATCTAAACGAAAAACATTTTCAAGAAAAGATAATAAAGACTTTGGAAGACGAGAACGAACACCTAAGGAAATTGTTGAATGACGAAGGGTTAACAGAAGAAACCTTAAATAAAACGTTAGAACTGGAATCAGCACAAAAGTCAAGAGAAGACTGTGCATCCTTAGAAAAGGCGCATTCCAGAATCCGAGAATTAAAAGAGGAAAACAGACGGCTAAAACAGGAAATAGAGCTAGCGCACGACCAATCACTATACCATAAGGAACCCACCCCAGCCGCAGCCAGTCAAAAGGAATATAATCCAATTTCATTTCCTACATATAAACAGCCAGCGGCAGATCACAGCAAGATGGGAATAGCAGAAATAGCAAAAATAACAAGCAGTATTGTTCCATTGTTTGCGGGAACGCAGTCACCAGATTTGAGAGGTGAAGTGTATAAGTTCATACAGGCGTGCGCGTTAGCTACAAATGAAGCAACTGAGGCAAATAAACCACTTTACATAGAATGCATCAAACAAAGATTATATGGAGACGCTTATGATCTTGTAGGCTCACAACGTTTTAACAGCCTGGAGGAATTATACCTAATGATACGAAGAGCCTACCTACCCACAGCTTCACTAGACGTGACGTTGACTGAACTCCAGAATTGCAGCCAATTGCACAATGAGGACATTAGGCAGTTCGCAAGACGTCTAAACGCGAAAAAAGCACAAGCATTGCAGATAATAAAAGACACCTATAAGGGAGAAGGTGACAGCGCAATTATATCTATGGTAACGACATCGGCAAATAAGGCGTTTAGAACAGGGTTAACGGATGCGACGTTACGAACTCACATGCTAAATGTTACAGGGAAAAGTATAGAGGAAATGACGGAAATAGCAGTAAACACGCTGGTGGAAATACAAAGAAGTAACTCCATACATCCACCAACCATTACACCGGCAATGAATATGAATTGGGTAGACCCCTACACAAGACCCCCTGTACAAAATCGCGTGGAATATAAAAGACCAGAAGAAAGGCAAAACGTCTCGAGAGCGCCACAGGAGAAAATAGTTTGTTCATTCTGCAATAAACGTGGGCATACGAGAGAAAAGTGTTTAATTAGGGAAAACACGCCGTATTGCCAAAAGTGTCTAGAATATGGACACGAGACAAACTGGAGGTGTAGCAAAAAGGAAAGCCAAGGAAGTGGGGCATATAAGAAATATCAAATGCCCTATAATCAGAATCAAGGACAACAAACCTGGAAAACAAACCGACCACAACAAAACTGGCAACCAAGCCAAGTCCAACGTAATTGGCAACCCCACCAAGACCAACAGAATTGGCAGAAACAAACGTATGGAAAGCAGAAGCCGAATCCAGCAAACGGAATACAAAAGAATCAATCTCAATGTGAATGGTGCAAAAGAGTAGGACATAATACACTCGAATGTTATGCAAAGAAAAGTTGGGAGAAGTCCCAAAGCAACAGTCCGGGAAACTGCCAAGGGCCCAGAATAGGCCAATAATCTGGGGACCCAAAAATATTAGTAACTTAAGGCCAAATGAAGGAGTAACAGTAATTCATACATCCGAACCGATTGTGGATACGTTACCAACTTTAAGAAATAAAGTGGTAACCGTAAGTCCGACATCGGAAGCGATTGCTGAAACGTTACCACCTTCAAGAGACTTAAAAATTAATATCAAGTTAGAAGGGACTGATAATAATAAGAAAAACAACGTAACGGAGAGAAATCATACGTTTGGAGAAACAGTTGATTTAGAGATGCCAATTAAGTTGAAAGATAAAAACAAAAATTTAAATATACGGACACCGTGCTCAAGGGATAAGTTAGCAAATGACAATAGAAATACAGAACCAGGAGTATCTAACTGCACTCAAACCCAGCTAAATGACGTGTTCATTGAATTACCTTGCGAAGAGGCTATAAATGGAAAACTCATTTTACTGGTAGATACAGGAGCAGATACAAGCCTGATAAAGAAAAGTGCAATAAGAAATAGCACAATAATAAACAAGTCAAATAGGAAAGACTTGAGCGGAGCATTTGGAGGTTGTGTGACTACAGAAGGATCAACTACTATATGTCATAATGAGGTACAGTCCTTACGTTTAACGCTACACGTTGTGTCACTTAAACAAGGAGTACCGGCAGACGGCATACTAGGAAGGGATAATTTGTGGAACAAATCCAATATAAATACAATGGAAAAGATTTTAACACTCTTCAATGAAAAGAAAGAGGTTATTTTAGAATTACCGATAAAAACTGTCGAGCAGATAGAAGAGGAAAATAAGCAACATTATATACCAGTTGATGCTAGAACAATTACGATAGTACCATTAAAACTTCGTACAAAATGTAATAATGTTGTAATTCATAAAGAAGAAATAGATCCAGGAATCTATATAGCAGACACATTAGTAAATGTGAAAGATAATACGATTTATGCTCCGATATTAAATACAACAGAATATGACTACGAAATAAATAGCGAATTTAAACCAAAATTCACAAATTCCGACGAGTACACAATACAAGGTACTACGTCAATTAATAGTGTAGGCAGAATAGATGCCAAAAGAAGAATAAATGAATTGCTTAATGAAATTGAGTTAGATGAAAATTTAAATATGGAAGAAAAGAATTCAATAGAGGAAATAGTAAAATCTTTTCATGACGTCTTCCTATTAGACGGAGACGAACTCTCGTTTACAAGTGTATTGAAACACGAAATTCCAACAGGCGCAGATCAGCCGCCCATAAACAGAAAACAATACAGATTACCTCAAATACATAGGGAGGAAATTAATAAGCAAGTAAACAAACTTCTAGATGATGGCATAATCACGCATAGCACATCACCGTGGAACTCACCGTTACTTTTAGTGCCCAAAAAAAGTGGCAAGGACGGGGAGAAGAAATGGAGACTTGTAATAGATTACAGGAAGCTCAATGAAGCAACAATTAAACAAGTTTTTCCCATTCCTCGTATTGACGAAATCTTAGAGCAATTAGGCCACAGCAGATATTTCACAACGCTAGATTTGGCAAGTGGATATCACCAAGTTTTAGTCGATGAAAGGGACAAGGAGAAAACAGCATTTAGTACGGGACTAGGGCATTTCGAATTCAATCGAATGCCATTTGGGCTAACAGGTGCCCCAGCAACATTCCAAAGGATAATGAATCATATCCTAACAGGTCTACAAGGGATAGACTGTTTTGTTTATTTAGATGACATAGTTATATATGGTAGAAATCTAAAACAACACGAGCAAAGGTTATGTTCAGTATTACAGAAGTTACGTGAACATAATTTAAAACTGAATACAGAGAAATGCAAATTTCTGAGAAAGGAAATAGTGTATTTAGGGCACAAATGCTCGGAAAATGGTGCTTTACCAGACCCCTACAAGGTAGAATGTGTAAAGAACATAGGAGTACCAAGAAACAGAAAAGAGGTACAAGCATTTCTTGGACTAATAAATTACTACAGAAAATTTATTGAAAACACAGCTAAGATAGCGCTACCTATCAACAAATTACTACGGAAAGACGCAAAATTTATCTGGACAGAAGGCTGCCAGCATGCATTTGAACGATTAAAAGAAGCAGTCATGTCACCGCCAGTGTTGGCATATCCAGATTTTTCAAAAGAATTTCTCTTAACGACCGACGCAAGTAACGAAGCGTTAGGCGCAGTACTTTCGCAAGGAGAAGTAGGCGAAGATAGACCAATAGCTTTCGCTAGCCGAGCGCTGAGCGACACAGAAAAGAGATATTCAACAATAGAGAAGGAATTCTTAGCGATAGTTTGGGCAACAAAAAACTTTAGAGCATATCTCCTAGGCAGACATTTCAAAATTTTTACTGACCATCAGCCATTGAAGGGAATAGCCAATTTAAAGGACCAAACCTCAAGACTGGCAAGGTTTAGACACAAATTGTCAGAATACGATTTTGAAATCTTATATAAGCCAGGCAAGAAAAACTTAAACGCAGACGCACTGAGCAGAATTCCTCAGGAAAACCGCAAAACAATAGGAGCCGTACAAACACGGTCAAAAACAAAAACAGCGAACCAAGGCCAACAACAAGGAACATCCGTTGAAGTCGATAAGGATGATGAGGAACCGGGAAACGGAACAAATAACACAGCAACATTGCTGTCCGACCCGAAACAAATAGAAACAGTAATCAAAGACTTTCACAATTCACCACTGGGAGGACATCAGGGTGCAGTGAAAACATATTTAAGAATACGGAAACAATTTAGATGGCCAGGAATGCAAAAGCAAGTGAAGGAATTCATAAAAAACTGTCCGAAATGCCAGGCTAACAAAAGCTCAAAATTAACAAAAATGCCCATGGTGTTGACAGATACACCAATGAGGCCATTTGATAAAGTCTACATGGACATAGTCGGTATTCTACCAGAAACTGTGTCCGGAAATAAGTACATTCTGACTTTTCAGGATGATTTCTCGAAATTTATGGCATGTACAGCTATCCCAGACGCGGAAGCAAGTACTGTCGCCAGAGCTTTCTACGATGAAGTAATCACGCGTTACGGAATCCCTCGAATTCTAATTACTGATAACGCAACTAATTTCATTTCGAAATTGTTCTCAGATACATGCAAATTGTTAGGCATTAAAAAATTGCATATAACACCTTACCATCCGCAAGCTAATGGCTCATTAGAGAGAAGCCACAGACCTTTAGCGGAATATTTGCGTAGTTTTGCTAATGAAGATGGGTCAAATTGGGATCAATGGTTAACTGCAGCTATGCATGTTCACAACCACACACCCCACATTACGACCAAGCAAACACCGTTCCGTACTCTGTTTGGATTCGATACGGAAATGCCGACTAACTTAAAAAGGAAGTGTAGTCCGGTATATAATGCCGAAGACCCAAACAAAGTATTAAAATTCCAAATACAAAGAGCTCACGAAATAGTGAGGAAAAATCAGGACATGGCTAAACAAATAGCCAAAAATCAGTACGATAATAAGTTAAATTTAGTAGAATTTAAAGTAGGAGATAAGGCATTAATTAAGAATCAGACTAGGAAAAATAAGTTTTCTCCAATATGGATAGGGCCTTATGAGGTAACGAAGATTAAAACTCCAATTACGACAGTTTTAAAAATTAAGGGAAGGGAAAAACCATTCCACAATAACTTACTTAAGTTATATAATAGCACTTAAACAAGGAAAATTTTATAGGAATAATAAGAAAATTAAAGTAAATTAATCAAAATAGGCACCTTATTAGGATTAGGATAGGATAAATATATATAGAATAGGATTGATAATATTTAGTATAGGATAGTAGGAAACTAACATTTTTTTTTAATTTTAATTTTACTACTAATAATTTTAATTTAACTTCAGTCTTAAGGCTGAATAACGAATGAAATATTGAAAAAATTCAACAAGAAAGTAAATACAAAATTAGAATAACGTTTCAATAAGCAACAACTTGTTTATTTAAGCGTAGAAATATAAGAAAAGAAAACTTATAACAAAATGAATTCATATTTAATTCATTGGAGTAATTTGAGTAATTTCTTTTGTAAATTGAAATTTTGAAATTGAATTAAACTTAATTCTGTATTAATTCTGTCTGTATTAATTATACCCTACACCTTAAGGTAAGGGTATATTCACTTTGTAACGAAATGTGTAACGCATAGAAATAGAGACGATAGGTATAGAAAAGTATATATATTCTTGATCAGCGTGACCTACTGAGTCGATTTAGCCATGTCCGTCCGTCTGTCTGTCTGTCTGTCTGTCTGTCTGTCTGTCTGTCTGTCTGTCTGTTGAAATCACGATCACAGGAGAACCGGTGAAGATATCGTGATGAAATTTTGCATAAACATTGTTTCTTGTGGTGTGCAGGTTGGTATTGAAAATGGGCAAAATCGGTCCACGACCACGCCTATTTTTTTTATTAAAAATGTGATAAAATTTCATTCCTGGGTATAGAGTAGCATTATCCGTTAATATGCCAAATATGGGCGTGATCCGCCCACTTTTGGGTTACACAGGCAAAATAGGGTTATATTGTTAAATATATAAACCTCCTGAATAAAACTTTAGATAACAACTTGTTTTACAAAAAAACATTATTACATAAAAACTGGGTGCGGTCCGCCCACTTTTACACTACATATACAGTATAGCAGTATGAGAACAAGTTTATTACGACGGAAATAAAGTTTAAATGAACACAATTATATAACAACTAAGCTAGTTATTTTGTTTTGAAAAAGGTAATGACCACGCCTACTATTTATACAGAGTCGTAGCTAGGTTTCATGGAGCCCGGGACGGTTAATCAACTTATAGCCCCAAAAATTCCTAGAATTCAATAAGTCAATACTTGATTTCCACAACTGCCGCCCCCGACATTGTGCCGCCCAGATTGGACCGCCGCCCCCGCCCCACCCTAGCTTCGGCACTTTTTTCAAAACTTTTAGGTGTAGGGTATCTAAGATTCGGCCAGGCCGAATATAGCTTTCTTACTGGTTTTAATTGATTAATTATGATTTAATTTAATAATATACGGTTTATGTAAAGTAGCTGTTCCGTTTTAAATTAACAGCCGATATAACTTTGCATTTGCAATTATTATATTAATAAATGCACATGTAAAAATATGCCTGAAGAGTTAGTTCAGGCATAAAACACACAATATACACATAAATGTAAAATAAGCGATTAACGCAAGCACTGCAACAAAGCAGGTGTAGAAGTAGAGCAACTGAACACGAGCAGTGTGTTCAGTTGCAGAATGCAGTGTGAGTTTAAGCAATTAATGAAAAAAAAAAGCAAAAACAAAAGTAAATAACTTTTAACAAAAGCCAAAAATAAAACAAAGAAATTATGAAAGCGTTGTTATACACATACATAAATGCAAGATTTAAAGTTCATTTACAAATAATAATGTACACAATATAAAAATAATTTAAAATTTAATAAATTGTAATTTAGAATAAAATATGGACATTCAATACCATATTCAAATTCAATTCAAAAATTAAGAAAATTGAAAGGAAATACGAATGAACATATGTATAATTATTAGAAAAAAAAAGAAATGTACTTTTTACAAACTTTTACAAAATAATATAATTAGATATTGATTGAAAAGAAAAATAAAAGCATACATTAAAATAATATAGAAAGTAAAGGAATATTATAATATAATTGCACCAAAATAACGTTATCTTATCAGCATTAAAATACATTAATTAAATTTTAATTGAAATTCAATTCATTTTAAATTTGTAATAAACAAATTATATTAAAACGAAATATACATTGTAAAAATATAAGTAAAGAATTAAAATATGTAAAATTTGAATGCGTAAGCATCAGTACAAAATGTAAGAAAATACAAAGAAGACAGCACGCAGAGAAGATGACCTGAATGCCAATGTACACCCATCACAACAGCAGAAGTGCAACAACACACCACAACAGTTACGAACATTTACAACAGGGCGACGATTAACGCCCAACCAACTCGAAGGGGGAAGGGTAGCTGGAACAGCGACAACAAACATCACAACGAAAAGATCCGACAGCAGCAACAGTTGAACATTAATATTATCAAGTGATAGTGGTGACAAATACACCGTACCTTGGTCACGTGGAGACCGAAAATGCAACCGCCATAGAAAGGAAAACACGAAGAGCTAATAGCAGCAACAATCAGAAACCTACGAGATGACTTATTGTCAGCAGTCTTGAAACCACTACAACAATATAACCAAAAGATAGTCTCTGAAGAAAAGTAGCCGATCATCAGTAGCACGACGCCATAGTACGGCAATATATTCAGTTACGGCAGCTTTGCATTAATGCCTGCGAGTGAAATGCTTGCTTTTTAAGCGGAAGTTTACGTTTAAGTGGAAGTTCCGTCAAGCGTATGCGACGGCAAAATCACGACGCAATAGCAGCGAGTAGACAAGTAACTAATGCAGCCACGGGTTCGTCAGTTGAATTTACGGCGACATTTTGAAATTTACGGTTTTATGACGTTCTACAACATTACCTCAAGTGGCAGCGATCTAAAAACGCATCACCACTATCGACAAGAAAAATGTTGAAGATGTTTAGCAAGATGTTACAAATGATGATCTTGGCAACATCTCAACCATCAACTACCGTGAAGCGAAAACCAATTGATCCCAATTGCGGGACACGATACTTTCGACAACGAACATGTGCATCTGATCATCAAGCATAGCACCTACCACGTCAGCTACCCCGCAGCAACATTCCCACAACACATCGAGACAACGGGGTGTACATTAACAGCCAAACCATCATCAACAACAACAAGAACATCAACGTCAAGATCAACATCGAAATCATTCTCAACCTACACACAGATGACACCAAAGAATTGCAGTTATAGATTGTATTATTGAATTATTATTGTAAAGTCATAAAGTATAATTTTTATTATCATCATTGATAATTAATTGCATTGTAATTATTGTAATTATTACTCATAAATAATTGTATTATCATGTTAACTAATCTTACCTCAATTACACTATAGACATAACACATATTCAAAAAAGAAAAAAGAGAGAAAAAGAAAAACACAACCATACATAAGTAGACAATAAGCAAAATCAACATAAACGTAAGCCACCCACAATTCAACAAACCACGAATGTACAAGAAAAATTTAATATCGTTTTGTACGATACTAAATTTTTCTTCCCCGAGGGTGGAGGGATGTTGTATGTCGAGTCGCAATTTCCAGTTCCGGGAGATAAGAACTTTCAAGGCCAGTATTATCGTTTTATAATACTACTCCGCGAGTGAGTCAAGGCCAAGTTCACGTTATTAATGCAACCACAGCACTTTGCGTGGTAAGCCAAAAGCTTCGTTTAAAGTAAATTCAAAAGCCAAGTTAGCAACCAGAACACGTCGTATGGAATGGATTGTGGAAGCTAGCGTTCGATAGCTAGCTTCCAAACCATAAAAACCACAGCGTATTTGAATGGATTGTGGAAGCTAGCTTTCAGTAGCAAGCTTCCAAACCATAAAAATGCTTGACTTAAAATAACGAACGATCAGAATCCACACGCGGAAGAATTAAATTGAGAACGATTTTCTTCCGCGTATTGATTCTGCGAATTTTACAATTTTAATATTGCGAAATAATGGAAATTGCGAAACACGGCATACTGACCCACTTTGGTTCGGTCGACGGGTGTGTCAACCGAGCCAAGGTGGAAAATAGAAAAGATTCGATCGGGAGTCTTGTAGTAAAATCCGAACGAAGAAGTCGTCTCGTTTATCGTCGCGTATAAAGTCGCGAGTTAGTTTTAGTTAAATAATAATAAGTGTTAAAGCTAATTAATAATAATAAGTATCAGTGTGGATACTAAAATTAGTGTTTAGTGTTTAACAGGAAAGTCCAAATAAAGATCAATAACTTAACCAGGGCGTTTCACTCGTTGTCCAGAGGACGACGGAACCATAAAGAAGAAGACTACCCCGAAAGATTACACCACAACACTTCTTTTTTCTGTTTTTTTTTTTTTTTTCATTAGCTGTTTTAAAACTGACACTGCATTCTGCTCGTGTTCAGTTGTTCTACTTTTGCACCTGCTTTGTTGCAGTGCTTGCGTTAATCGTTCAATTTTTAGCTCTTGTTTTGTTTGTTATTAACGCAATTTCATTAATATTTTACATGGAATCTTAATGAAATACCTTTCCTAGGTCCGTATATTACATTACCTATTTTGTAATAATTGTATTTTATATATTTAAGAAGAAATTATTTTTGTGTTATTACAATTATAATTATTCATTGTTAATACTTAGGACTAGAATAATACTTCGCAATCTTTGAGGCGATTATTTTCTGTCTTATATATATTTATCTTTTATTTCTATGTCTGCATTTAGGTGCAGATATAATTTTTAAATTGTGGTTATGCATAAACTAACTCTTTATGCATAGATTTCATGTGCATTTATTCCTATAATAAATGCAAATGCAATAGTCATGACTGTTTAAAACGAAACAGCTAGTTTTCATGTACCGTATGTTATCCCACATTTATATGCAATTTCCCAAGAATGCATCGCTTCAACATACCATGGTCTTATAAAAACTCTCTCTTCTATTTTATCCTTTTAGATAATATGTCATAATTCCCAATTAGGGTGCGTAGGGTGTATGCCCCACGCGTGAGCTAATTCTGCAGAAATATCACTAAGCTTGCAATTATTAATTTTGTAATCACCATCGTAGCATAATTTATTTTTCCTTTTTATTGCAAGATATGCTGAGTTTTAATTCTACTAAAATTTCCGGGTTCTTGTTCTGTTTACTCCCGCTTATAAATACGCTCTGTCCTGTTGTAAATTTAATTAGTAAAGTTTAAACGTTCAACTAAGTTCAACTCAAGTCGTGATTCGTAAGATGTCAGGAAACCAGCGATATCCCAGCCCGCACTACTCTTTCCCCCTGGGCCTATACTTGCAGGGAGTGTTTGCAGTCATTCGAGAAGACGCCTGGGACTTGGAGTCCCTTATACCGCTTTTGGAGCAAATGGAGGCTTCTTTCGACGCCAACCCCACACGGGAGAGTCTTCAGTTCTTGGTCGGCGCCCTCGACTGGCTCCAGCGTTCCTGGCCGGTGCTACCGGGCCTGTATCCGTGCCTGCGCGAGCTACTGGACGATTAATCCTGATTAGTCCTGTTAACTAATTTAATAAAAAAAAATAAAAATAATGAAAATAAAACTCATATTTAAATTCTAATTTTTGTTGGACTCCTTTTATGTTGGACGGTTCGTTATTTTGGATCTTTGCTTTCTTTTATAGGGATTAGGTCCTTGATTGGGTCTGCTGTTATGGCTTTACTTTTTTGATTGAATGATGATTAGATGAAAAATAATGACGTTACTTGTTTTGTGTCATTGTTCCTGTTCTTATTCCATTACAAAAACAATTTTCTTGTGTTTACAATAAAGAATATTTTATTAGGATTAAGTTAGTTATTACACTCATATTTTTAAAACTTTTGTTTCATTCATTTGCTATAATGTTACTGTTTACAATTATCTATTACTGTGTTAATAAAGTCTTTGTTACTAAGAAAAATTTCTCAAATTCGTCCATTGGATGCTGAACCTGCTCCGCTTGTCTCTGGGTTCAGACATTTGCGTTAAATTGACGCTCTGCATTGGCTTCCCCTTGCTCATTGTATACTTCGGCAATGGTTTCTACTCGGTGTTTGCGCGCTTCGGCACTGGCTTCTGCTCGTTGCTTGCGCACCTCTCTGAGTGTTGATTCATGCGGCACCTCAATGGTTGGTCTTCGAACCACGTGTTGCACTGATGTATTAACTGGTCGTTTCGTCTTATGCCGTATGTATAGCACTACTAGTATTATCATCAGCATCGTTCCCAACGTTGCCGATGCGCCTGCTATCTCGAATATCTTTTGTTTTAGTTGAATTGTATCCGTCAACTCGGCCTGCTCTATCTCTGCCTGTAGCTCGGCTAAATCTTTCTCTCCTGCCTCCAGTGTTTGCGTCAGCCTGGTGTGGTCCGTTATCACGAGCGGCAGTAGGTTCGCCTCGCTCCTCGTGCCTATTGTTGAGTTTGTTATGCTGCCCTTTAGGAACGATATTAAATCTGAATGATCTATCTTGTTATTAATTTTGTTTATACTGCTTGTTTCGTGTTCTTCGAACTCTATTATGCTGTCGTGATTTTTTATTGTACACTTTTGTGTAATTGTTAGTAGGCCTAATCCTTCCAGAGATATTGTGTTGGCTCCTGTACCGCACGTTGTTTCGAATGTGTGGGTCCGTCGGAAATTGTATAGCCATTTGTTGGGTGTGTTCATTTTCACTAATATACCTTCACTTGCTGGGGTTGCCGTGGCGATGCATGATGTTTTTATATTTGCATTATTGTGTTGTTGTAATGCTATTTCGCACGTTGGATGTCTACCGCTTAATTTTTTCCCTTTACTCCTGCATACTATTATATCATCTTGGGTTGTCCATGCGCTCCCTCTTATTACGCCGTTTACGTGGTTGCAGGCATCTACATCATGGTTTGTCATGCCCACGAATTGCCATTCTTCCTTCGCTTCGGCTATGTAATCGAAGGTTGGTTTTACTGTTAGGTCGTATGTGGTATTTGTAAATAGTACAACCTGGTACACTTTGTATATTGTATAAAGGTCCTCCTCTGGTAGTGGTATTGTTATTTTGATCAACGTATCCCCCGCACTTGTTAACGTATTTACCTTTGCTAGTTGGTGTATTCTGAACGCATCACTTAGTAACCATTTCGCTTTGTTTGTAAGATCCAATTTTCCTATTTGGTCTCTCAGGTCTACCTCTGGTAATAAGGAGGGGTGTAGTGCTCCTCTGTACAAATCATCCAATATCTGCATCTCCAACTCCTGTTTTCCTTGTATCTCCACTAGGGTGGCCTGTATTGTGGCTTGTATTTCTATTGTGCGCAATAGGTATTCTACTTGCGCTATTTTCTGTTCGTTTCGATTGTTTATTGTTATTTGATTATTTATGGTGTTAGCTAGATCCCTTTGTAGTTTGTCTATCTCGGCTGCCGATTGTCTTAACGCTGAGGTGGTTTTGTTGTATGTTGTTTTCATTATACTGACTTGCTGCTTCAAAATCTTATATGTTTCTGCCTGATTGTTATTAATTTTTTCCAAATGATTATGTATTTCTGTGTCGTCCTTCTGACTCATTGTTCCAAAAGCCCAGTTCAACGCCTCTCCCACAAAGTCTAGAGATCTTTTATTTCGTTTCTGCGTTTTGCTTGGGTGATTTATAATGTCCTCGTTAATTCTTAGTTGCTTAACGGTAGCTTTCAACGGCTGGTTCAAATTTAGGCAAGCTTCCTTGAAATTGTTTATTTCTATTTGTCTGTTTAAATTTTCGCAAATATTGTGCATGTTTTCTATGTATTCTTCCAGTTCGTTTATTACCTCCTGGAAGTCATTACGTTCTATTTTTGTTAATATTGTCCAGGTATCTTTGAAAAACAGTGCCTTATTAGTTTTTTCGAACACCATTGGTGTTTCTTTTAATTTTTCCACTTCTATGGGCAGACGTGCCTCTGTTTGTGTTACCGCCAGTATTACCCACACAATTTCCGCTATCATTTTGTGTGTTTTGCTTTTGACGTTGGTTGCGTAAGTTTTGTGTATCTATAAGAACGAAACAAAATTTTTCCTAAAGTGTCTGCTCGGACTATAATTTTTACTGATTCCTACCTTAATAAAATTTGAATTTCCTATTACTCTCTCCTAATAACCCTGTTCTATGTTAGTTTATTGTATCACACTTCTAATAACGTGCCTATTGTAATTAGTTTACTTTAATTTATGACTACTTAAATTAATTTCCTGATTATTCCTATAAAATTTTCCTTGTTTAAGTGCTTTTAAAGGTTACTTACATAATTATCTAGTTAATCCTATTTTCCCATTAATTGCTATTATATAACTTAAGTAAGTTATTGTGGAATGGCTTTTCCCTACCCTTAATATTTAAAACCGTAGTAATTGGGCTTTTAATCCTTACTACTTTATATGGCCCTATCCATATTGGAGAAAACTTATTTTTCCTAGTCTGGTTCTTAATTAATACGCTATCTCCTACTTTAAATTCTACTAAATTTAACTTATTATCGTACTGATTTTTGGCTATTTGTTTAGCCATTTCCTGATTTTTTCTCACTATTTCGTGAGCTCTTTGTATTTGAAATTTTAATACTTTATTTGGGTCTTCGGCATTATATACCGGACTACACTTCCTTTTTAAGTTAGTCGGCATTTCTGTATCGAAACCAAATAAAGTACGGAATGGTGTTTGCTTGGTCGTAATGTGGGGTGTGTGGTTATGAACATGCATGGCTGCAGTTAACCATTGATCCCAATTCGACCCATCTTCTTTAGCAAAACTACGCAAATATTCCGCTAAAGGTCTGTGGCTTCTCTCTAATGAGCCATTAGCTTGCGGATGGTAAGGTGTTATATGCAATTTTTTAATGCCTAATAATTTGCACGTATCTGAGAACAATTTCGAAATGAAATTAGTTCCGTTATCCGTAATAAGAATTCGTGGAATTCCGTAACGCGTAATTACTTCGTCATAAAAAGCTCTGGCGACAGTACTTGCTTCCGCGTCTGGGATAGCTGTACATGCCATAAATTTTGAAAAATCATCCTGAAAAGTCAGAATGTACTTATTTCCAGACACAGTTTCGGGTAGAATACCGACTATGTCCATGTAAACTTTATCAAATGGCCGCATTGGTGTATCTGTTAGCACCATGGGCATTTTTGTCAATCTCGAACTTTTGTTCGCTTGACATTTATGACAGTTTTTTACATAATCTTTTATCTGCCTTTGCATCCCTGGCCACCTATATTGTTGCCTGATTCTTAGGTAAGTTTTCACTGCTCCCTGGTGACCTCCTAATGGTGTATTATGGAAATCCTTGATCACTGTCTCTATTTGTTGTGGATCTCCTAGTAAGATTGTGTTTTCGTTCTGTCTTATTCGTGGAGTGTCAGGTTCTACAGGTGTCGGAATTGTTCTTGAATTTTTGCTATTTCCTTGGTTCTTCATTTCTATTTCTTTGGTTCTAGAGCGGGTCTGAACTGCTGTTACTACATTACGGTTTTGAGGAATTCTACTCAATGCGTCTGCGTTCAAATTTTTCTTGCCTGGCTTATATATGATTTCGAAATCATACTCTGACAACTTGTGTCTGAATCTTGCCAGTCTAGAAGTTTGATCCTTTAAATTGGCTATTCCCTTTAATGGCTGGTGATCAGTAAAAATTTTAAAATGTCTCCCTAAGAGATATGCTCTGAAATTTTTCGTAGCCCAGACTATTGCTAAAAATTCCTTTTCTATTGTGGAATATCTTTGTTCTGTGTCGCTTAGCGCTCGGCTAGCGAAAGCTATTGGCTTATCCTCGCCTACGTTTCCTTGAGAAAGGACCGCGCCTAACGCTTCATTACTAGCGTCGGTAGTTAAAAGAAATTCTTTTGAAAAGTCTGGATATGCTAACACTGGTGGTGACATAACTGATTCTTTTAATTGTTCAAACGCTCTCTGGCAGCTTTCTGTCCAGACGAACTTCGCGTCTTTTCTTAACAATTTGTTAATGGGAAGTGCTATTTTTGCGGTTCCCGGTATAAACTTTCTATAATAATTAACAAGGCCTAGGAAGGCTTGTACTTCCTTTTTATTTTTAGGAGGCGGAATGTTTTTAACGCACTCCACCTTGCTAGGGTCTGGAAGTGCTCCATGTTCTGAACACTTGTGCCCTAAATATACGACTTCTCGTCGTAGGAATTGGCACTTGCTAATGTTTAATTTTAAATTATTTTCTCTAATTACCTCGAAAACCTTAGTTAACCTTTCTTCATGCTGTCCCAGGTTTGTTGCGTATACGACTATGTCGTCTAAATAGACAAAACAATCTATACCCTGAAGTCCTGTCAGAATGTGATTCATAAGACGTTGAAAGGTTGCTGGGGCGCCGGTTAACCCGAAAGGCATTCGGTTGAACTCGAAATGTCCTAAAGCCGAACTAAATGCGGTCTTTTCCTTATCTGCTTTGTCCATTAGGACTTGGTGGTATCCACTTGCCAAGTCTAACGTGGAAAAATATCTACTACTGCCTAACTGATCCAATATCTCATCTATCCTAGGCAGTGGAAAAACTTGTTTTATTGTCGCTTCGTTTACTTTTCTGTAATCTATTACTAAGCGCCATTTCTTTTCTCCATCTTTTCCACTCTTCTTTGGAACTAGAAGTAGCGGGGAGTTCCATGGAGATACACTTGGGGATATTAAATCCTCTTCTAGTAATTTATGAATTTGTTTATTCATTTCTTCCCTATGTGTTTGAGGAATTCGGTACTGTTTTTGGTTAATTGGTGGCTGATCCACCTTTATTGGAATCTTATGTGTTATTACTGGGGTGTACGTCAATGGGTCACCCTCTAAAAGAAAAATATCATGGTATTTGGCACATAGTTTCGTTATGGATTCCCTTTCCTCTCTGTTTAAGGAAGGATCCAAATCTAAATCTTTCATTAAACTATTAATGCGTTGCGCTATGTCTGCATTATTTATACTGTTGATGGTAGTCCATTGATTACACGAAACATCACTTAGCTTGTATTTGTGGAAATCACTAAATTTCGGTACAAAGTTGTCACTAAGAATGAAATCGTTTGCCGTTGAATTTAGGATTGGTACCTTGACCTCTTTGTTTTCCACATTTGCTAGTGTTTCTCCCAGGTACACTCCTGGTGCAATTTCTTGTTTATGAACTACCACAGTCATAACTTTAGTTTTAATTTTTAACGGCGTTATTCTAACCGTTCTTGCTTCAATTGTTATGTTATTTTGGTTTCTTTGTTCTTTTATATTTTGGATGCCTTTCAGTGGCAATTTAACTATAAATTCTTTATTTTCATTAAATAGGGTTAACTTTTTATTGAGCGTGTTTATAATGGATCTGTTCCACATGTTGTCTCTACCCAGTATGCCGTCCGCCGGTACCCCTTGTTTAAGTGACACTACGTGTAGCGTTAAACGTAAGGGCTGTACCTCATCATGGCATATGCTAGTGGACCCTATCGTGGTTATACAGCCTCCAAATGCTCCACTTAATTCCCTTTTAACCTTTTTATTTATAATGGCATTTTCTTTTAATGCGCATTCCTTTACTAGGCTTGTATCTGCTCCTGTATCCACCAGTAAAATGAGTTTTCCATTTCTCGCCTCTACACAAGGCAGTTCAATGAACACATCACTTAACGTGGCTGAATCCCAGTTAGATACTTCCTTTATAGTGTTTTTATAATTATTATTTAAATTATACGTTAACCACGAACATATTGTTTTCATGTCCTGGTTCTGTATATTTGAGCTGAAATTTTTTAATTTCGCTAATGCCTCTGATTTTATGTTACTTGCAAGTGCTTTTATGTCTGTAATATATTCTGCTATATTAAGACTAATGCTCCTTGCTTTATAATGTTGAAAATTGAGAAACATTGTTTTTACAATCGATGTACATGCTAACTGTATAATTAGCAAGATGATTATTAAAAACTCTGCTCCCATTTCTACTATTTTCTTTGCTTTATTTGTTATTGTGCTGACTGTTTCATTTAAAGTATTTCCTTTATTCTGTTTGATAATTTTTATGTTATTATTAAAATTGTACCCTATATTTTTAGCTTTGTTAGCTTCTAATATTTCTGAAGTCTGTAACGTATCCACGATCTCCTCCGATGTTGGATGTACGGTTACTACTTCTTTTGGCCTTACATTTCTATTTTTGTTGGGTTCCCAGATTACTGGCCTTGTCTGGGCCCTTGCCGGTTTCCCTGCTGATTATTCTGAAGAGTTTCCCAACTTCTTTTAGCTGTACAGTTTGCTTCTATGTGTCCTGGTCTGTTACACCAATTACATATTGTTGGAATCTTGCCGTTCGGCGTGTTGATAGTGCTCTGGTTTCCTTGAACCCCCTTAAACGGATTCGGTTTTGGATTTCCGGGGTTCTTTTGCATTTGATTCCAATTCTTTTGTGCCTGTTTTTGTTGCCAATTTTGCTGGGGTTGGTTAGGTTGCCAGGTTTGCTGTACTTGATTTGGGTTCCAGGTTTGCTGTACTTGGTTTGATTGCCAATTTTGATGAGGTCGGTTCCATTGTTGGTTTCCTCGACTTTGGTTGGTAGGCCTCTGATTTTTGTTGTTCGCTCCACTTCTGTTGTAGTTATTGGTATTACACCTCCAGTTTGTCTCGTGACCATATGTTAGACATTTTTGGCAATACGGTGTGTTTTCCCTAGTTAAACATTTTTCTCTCGTATGCCCGCGTTTATTGCAAAATGAACAAATTATTTTATCTTGTGGCGCTCTCGAGATGTTCTGCCTTATTTCTGGTCTTGGGTAATCAACGCGATAATTTACAGGAGTTTTTATATAAGGTTCAACCGTATTCATATTAATTATTGGTGTAATTGTTGGTTGATGAATGGAGTTACTTCTTTGTATTTCCACCAGCGTGTTTACTGCTATTTCAGTCATTTCCTCTATAGTTTTCCCTGTAACATTTAACATGTGAGTTCGTAACGTTGCATCTGTTAACCCTGTTCTAAACGCCTTATTTGCCGACGTCGTTACCATGGATATCAGTGCGCTGTCACCTACTCCTTTATAGGTGTCTCTTACTATTTGCAATGCCTGGGTTTTTTTCATGTTGAGGCGTCTTGCGAACTGCCGGACGTCCTCATTGTGCAATTGGCTGCAATTCTGGAGTTCTGTCAACGTTACGTCTAATGCAGCTGTTGGTAGGTAGACCCTTCGTATCGCTAGGTATAATTCATCTAGTGTGTTGACTTGTTGTGTGCCTACAAGATCATAAGCGTCTCCATATAATCTTTGTTTGATGCATTCTATGTAAAGTGGTTTATTTGCTTCAGTTGCTTCATTTGTAGCTAACTCGCACGCCTGTATGAACTTATACACTTCACCTCTTAAATCTGGTGACTGCGTTCCCGCAAACAATGGAACAATACTGCTTGTTATTTTTGCTATTTCTGCTATACCCATTTTGCTTTGATGTGTTCCTGATGGTCTGAATGCAGGAAATGAAATTGAGTTATATTCCTCTGGATTGACTATGGCTGGGATAGCTTCCTTATGGTATAGTGTTTGGTCGTTCACTAGCGCTATTTCCTGTTTTAACCGTCTGTTTTCCTCTTTTAATTCTCGGATTCTGGAATGCGCCTTTTCTAAAGATGCACAGTCTTCCCTCGACTTTTGGGCTGATTCCAGTTCTAATGTTTTATTTAAGGTTTCTTCTGTTAACCCTTCGTCATTCAACAATTTCCTTAGGTGTTCGTTCTCGTCTTCCAAAGTCTTTATTATCTCTTCTTGAAAATGTTTTTCGTTTAGATAAGTGTCGTATTTCCTTTTTAACGCGTTAAATTCTGACGAATAGTCCCTTATGCTCTGGTTTTTACTTTCTATTATATTTTTAAAAAATGTTAGCAATTCCTCTATGAATGCGTCTGCTTTTTCTAACGTTGATGTTTCTCCTAGGGCTTGAATTCTAGTCTTGATTAACTCTAGATTTTCCTTATTGGAAACAGTGCTCTTCAGGATGCTCCAAAGTTTTGATGCAAAGTCTTCTATTTGCCTTTTCAAATCCTTATGGTTCTTTTCTAAGGCTAAATATGCTTGCTCCTGCAACGACTCGGCCATTAATTAAACGAACGATATATAGTTTAATAGGTTTTTATTTTTCCTAATGTTTATAATTAACATATGTACGAGTATAAATACATTTTACTTGATGTTTTGAAGTTCATTCATTTCATTTTAAATTCATTTTAATTCATTCAATTATTCATTTTCATTTAAAGTGTTGAATTCATTTTAAAGTGAATTCATTTTAAAGTGTTGGATTCCGAATGCTGTAAAATGACTACTTAGCGCCGCTACTTAACGTTCCGTAATTTAATTTTTTATACTAGTCTTAGTACTTTTGAATGAGAGGTAATTAAAACTTTTATTATGAAGATTCAACTTCCTTAACCGGCTTAGAATTCTTGCTCGCTTCGTTTACCGAGCGTGCAGTAAACATTCGCTGTACATCTGTTTATTTGTCTGTACGCTGACGTCCGCTGCTGCTTTGTTTCAAGCAGAGACGAAGCGTCAAAATTTTTGTGACTGCGCTGAGGTAATTTAAGACCTCACCGAAAGGAACGAACGACCTGCCTCTATTTTTAAGCGGCCAACAAAACTGCAACGTTTGCACTCTCGAATTCGGACGATTAACCTAGTGAACTCAATTGAGTCGTTTCTTCGTTATTTGCTTGCTACCTTTGATTGTTTTTATCAGCAAGCAATTGTAATTGCTTGTCATTTAAACAACCAATCTAATTTTGCTTTGATTCTCCAACCAATATGAAGTCTCTAAGCGCATTACTTTAAACGTTTAACTTCTAACAATGGGTTTTTAAAGTCACCCAAAAAAAATTTTCAAACTTTCAAAAATTTCCGACGAACTGATGAAATTAATTATCGATTAAGCAAATTAAACTGTGCGACTTTGAAATCAAATACAAATTTGATGACAAAAGTCTAAGACACACCCGAAAAATGTGCGGCTCCGAAATCAAATTAATCGTTAAAATTTGTTTAACGTGTGTAATTTGAACTCAAACGCCTAAGACACACTCGAAACTATACAACTTCACTCTACGCGTTTTGTTTTTGTTTGAATGAATTCCTGTTTTCAACTAATTGCGTTTATCGATTATACTTTATCACGTTAAATAGAATTTATTTAAGTTAATAAAGTACTCCTGATTTTCGCTAATTTGCTACTCACAGTAACCAACAACGTAAATTTGAAATTTGAAATTTTTTTTTTTTTTTTTTTTTCGTATTTGACTTATAAAAATTCGTCTTTAATTAAATGTTATACATTTCCCTGCATTGAACTTTTATTCACTTTCTAAACACGCCAAGTCACTAACTTATTCATTTATTTAATTTTATTTGCGTTTAAGTCGAGTTCCGATCTACTTTATTCTAAAGTTACTTCGATTTAAATTGGTGTTTAATATCAATTTTTATGTCTCAATTTTTACTTTGAATTGAATTGCATCTTGTTCTGATTTGAACAATTTTTTTTTTTTTTTTTTTTTTTTTAAACTTCGTTTTTCATAATATTCAAAAATTAATCCTCTTTATCTATACTAAATAATTTCTTAACCCTATGGAATAACTTCCCGAGTGAAAAGGGTCGACCTCAGTAAAGATTTTTGTCCGGCTAATGCCTAGGACAAGGAGACAAGTTTGCCGTGCAATTAAGCTGGCATCCTTTTGATGAAACCCGATGAATTTTTAGCTGAAAGTTATTTTATGATTTATATAATATAATAATATAATGTATTAAAAGAATTCAACTATTTTTAATTCTATTAGTATTCTTTTCAAAATTTTTCTTTTCCTTTACTGAGCTACTAATTTCCTTATATCGCTTTTTCTTTCGTTTTACAACTTCATGCCAAATTCATCACCAAATTATTTTTCACTTTTGCGCTTTATTTATTAACGCGATTATCATTTCTCTTTTTTACCAGTTTTTCCTTTTTAAACTTTTTTTTAAAACTGGATTTGCTTTTAACTTGTAACTTTAACTAACTTTTAATTTATAAGTTTCCTTTTCATCTATAACGTGCTCACTGCAGTTTTTCAATTAACTGCTACAAGGTTGTTATTTCACTTTTTTTTTTAAAATAAAATTTTCTGTCAAATTCTTAGCTGACTTATTCTTTCACTTTTCAATTTAAAAATTTTTTTTTTCTAAGCTACTAATCTTACTTATTTATTTTTGTATTTGATTGTTACTTACTTTTCCCTTCGAGCGATCCTCGGCTCGAAAATCCGGCTGCGCCAATTTGTTGTGGTATGCTATGGGTGGTCTTCTTCTTTATGGTTCCGTCGTCCTCTGGACAACGAGTGAAACGCCCTGGTTAAGTTATTGATCTTTATTTGGACTTTCCTGTTAAACACTAGACACTAATTTTAGTATCCACACTGATACTTATTATTATTAATTAGCTTTAACACTTATTATTATTTAACTAAAACTAACTCGCGACTTTATACGCGACGATAAACGAGACGTGGTATGCTATGGGTGGTCTTCTTCTTTATGGTTCCGTCGTCCTCTGGACAACGAGTGAAACGCCCTGGTTAAGTTATTGATCTTTATTTGGACTTTCCTGTTAAACACTAGACACTAATTTTAGTATCCACACTGATACTTATTATTATTAATTAGCTTTAACACTTATTATTATTTAACTAAAACTAACTCGCGACTTTATACGCGACGATAAACGAGACGACTTCTTCGTTTGGATTTAACTACAAGACTCCCGTTCGAATCTTTTTCTGGTTTCCACTCTGGCTTGGTCGACGCACCCGTCGACCGCACCAAAGTGGGTCGGTGTTGGCGCGTGTCGCAATTTCCATTCTTTCGCAATATTAAAATTGTAAAATTCGCAGAATCAATACGCGGAAGACAATCGTTCTCAATTCAATTCTTCCGCGTGTGGATTCTGATCGTTTGATCTTTCAAGCCAAGCGTTTTTATGGTTTGGAAGCTTGCTACTGAAAGCTAGCTTCCACAATCCATTCAAATACAAAACGCTGTGGTTTTTATGGTTTGGAAGCTAGCTATTGAACGCTAGCTTCCACAATCCATTCCATACGACGTGTTCTGGTTGCTACCTTGGCTTTTGAATTTACTTTAAACGAAGCTTGACTAAAGCTTTTGGCTTACCACGCAAAGTGCTGTGGTTGCATTAATAACGTGAACTTGGCCTTGACTCACTCGCGGAGTAGTATTATAAAACGATAATACTGGCCTTGAAAGTTCTTATCTCCCGGAACTGGAAATTGCGATCGCGACATACAACAATTTAAATAGCGTAAAAACATGAATCAAACTTAACATTTTTGTTAATACGCATGCATCGTTCCCGGCATCATAGCAGTATTGTCTTGCTGCCTTCCTCAAGGCACTATTGCCTTTTCTGCTTACAATTCAAGCTATAATGCCTTCACAGAAAAGCAAAGCAAAGCAAAGCAAAGTGACTTAGTTCCTATAGCAATTCAAGACATCTTGTGCAGCTCTCTAATAGGTATATAGTGAATTTTGTGATTTGAAAATTAATTTTATGAAGTAATAATGAAGTGCAGAGTTAATAACTGTGGAAATTGGAATAAGAATACAGGTAGTGTGTGCAGTTTTTTTCCATTTCCATCCGACACTAAAACATTGCGAATTTGAGTTAGGTTAGGGACAGATGCTGAAACTATATCTGTCCGGATTAGGGAGGTTGTACTGTATATGTATATTTATTTATTAATTCCAAAATCAATGTTAATCAAGTATAACAATTACAGCCTTATCTCGTATTTTTAAACGCAAACGCAAACTCAAACGCGACTCAAACGCAATGCGTTCCAAATGGTATGATCTAACTTTTTCGAGTAGACTGCGTTTCAGTTTTGAGGAGAAACACAAAGGTAAACAAACTTTACGTAGTCTTGCAGACTTCCCCTGCTTGCAGAGCACAAAGAGTTACCATGCATGAAGCATTTTTACAAGTATTTTTTAGGAATCCCAATGAATTAGTGCTATCATTGATGTATGGCAACAAAAGTACAACAAAAGCAAATCTGATAATACGCACACATTGTTTACATATTGATATTGTATTTATTATGGTGTGCTATTTATGTGAGAGTGAATATAGCAGCAATATTCCTCGTGCGATTACCAGAGCGCAGCGTCATAGCGTGGAATAAAATACGGGGATACTCAGAAGAGGGACAAATCGGATCTTTTACATTTGCCGGAGCTTCAGTAACTCTAATATTATTTGTTACTTATGTATGTGCATTATTTTATTTTATATAATGAACACGTTTATGACGAACTACGCATGAAAAAAGACGTTTTTCTGAACCTTTTGGAGAAGGTAGGCCGTGCATAAAAAAAATTGTATGAGCCACTGTTCAGAATCACATAAAACGCGAGCATTTTGCGATCGTCTGGTTTGAGAGACTTTTTCCACGAAATAATTCATCCATCATGCCACTAATACATAGTGAAGTCTGCTAAGCATGTGAATTACCAACAAAACAGCGTTTGAGTTTGGTTTCGCGTTTCGATTGCGTTAGAGAGGTTTACAAATTTTTCTCTCTCAATTCTTTGAAAAATACGAAAAGCACAAAACAAAACGCGAAAAGATACACGATAAAGCTTTAAACACAACCAAAGCAGCAAGATGCAACTTCAATTCTCAGCTGTCAAATTTACATGGGCTCTTATGGGAAACGAGAAAAAAATAAAATCTCCCATTTCAGCTTTGTTTCGCCGCTACGTTGTGCCGCTAGACTTAGGCTAATTTCTAATTTCTGGCGGCTTTTGATAGCGGCAGAAGCATTCGTCTTCTTATTCTGTATTTGTTTACACTTTTTTGGCGTTTTGAAAAAGTTTCCCGCAAAATTTATATGAGCATTTGAATAAGTGAGTATTTATTTCTTGATTTCTTGAGTGAGTATGCATTTCATTCATTTTTTGTTTACAATTTCTTGAAAGTTCAATGTTTGGCCGCTAGACATTGCTGCTATCATTTGGTTTAATCGCCAGAGCTTGGCAGCATTTGTATCTGCATCTTGCATCCTGCTGCTTTGGTTGTGTTTAAAGCTTAAGGCTGTTAATCTCTTGAGATTGTCAGCGCTATCGCCATTAAATTTCCACAGTTTCAATAAACCAAAACTGGTTTTTAAAAGTATTTATGAATATAAAGGTTTTGTTACTGGAGTAGATGCACTGGCAGAATTTAATGCAAACTCTAGACGACAGCATCCAAAGCCAAATTATGCACTAATTGCTTCAAAGTGGAACTATGGCTTTTGTCGTAATCATTTTGTTTATCTTAAGCCAGTCCCCTAAACTACACATTAGCCCCGCCTTCTTGTTCTGAATCTAACCATGTAAAAAATGTTGGGGCGTGGCCTCAGTAGAATTTATGAGCTTTTACAGGTAAACAATTTCAAATTTTGAACAGCGATATCTCCTAAACTATAAGGTTTACCAAATTCATACTGTTCGAAAGGTCTTACCAAGATCTATATTTTAAGTCATAATCTTTTCTTGATTTTTGACAAATAGTGGAGGTTTTATTAAAAAATATTTTTTTTTCTTTTATATAATAATTAAGGTATAAATTAAATTCAGGTTTCTTAGAGCCCATAACTTTCCCTTTTCAACGGTGTGTGCAGTTTTTTTCCATTTCCATCCGACACTAAAACATTGCGAATTTGAGTTAGGTTTACTAATCACTTTATTATTACATATTTCACTTGTATTTACACTTTTCTCGGAAACTACAAAACTTAGATCCTTCCCGTTTGAAGCATTCTCTCTAGAATTGATTAGAGAATTTTATGGTCGGAAAAAAATTTATACTTAATACCGTAATTTAAAAAAAAAAATCGCGACCAAAAATTTTTTTTCGGAATTTTTTTTCCAAATTTTAACTTTGACATTAATTATAATATAATTGACCATTATTTTTTAATATTTTTTTCCCGATGTTAAGTCGAATTTTTATAAAGTGGCCCCTCCTGTGTAAACGGAGGAAACGGAAACACCCTGTATAAAGGATTTAGGGGATTAAGTGCATTTATATATAATTTTATTGAAATCTAACCAATGACGATTTTTACTTCGTCTCGGTTTTACATTACAAATACAATAAGTAAGTATAGCATATTATATACCATTTTAAAGGTAAAACAAGGGCTTTTACGATATACAGGGTGTTTCGCATAAGAGTGGTCAAAAGAATAGTGCGTGTAGGATGGGTCGAGACAAGAAAAAATCGTATGGGAGGGGGGGCGGGGGTCAATTTGCCCCCGTTTAGGCGGGAGAGGCCATTTTATAAAAATACGACTTAACACCGAAAAAAAATAATATTAAAAAATAATGGTTAGACCTAGATAACTTTTGCTTGCTGATTTTCAAAGCCGAATATCCGCTTCTTAATATCCTTTTTAAATTAGGTTCCTATGTCAAAGAGTTTTTGAGAAAATTGCCAAAGTTAAAATTTGGAAAAAAAATTCCGAAAAAATTTTTTTTTTAAAATTAAGGTATTAAGTATAAATTTTTTTCCGACCATAAAATTCTCTAATCAATTCTAGAGAGAATGCTTCAAACCGGAAGGTTCTATGTTTTGTTTTTTCCCAGAAAAATGAAAATTACGAAGCATACTTTCCTTTCAAATACCAATTTTTGGCTACTTGTGTTTTATTACTGGTGCAAAAATATGAAAGAAGACTGCTCTGGGGAAGGAGTTTAGATCGTAATTTTCACTTTTCTCGGAAAGCACAAAACATAGATCCTTCCGGTTTGAAGCATTCTCTCTAGAATTGATTAGAGAATTTTAAGGTCGGAAAAAAATTCTCTGTTTCATGAGCACAGGTTCATATTTGCATAGAAATTCTAAACTGTTGGGGTGTGGTGAAAACAATAGCACAAATGAAGACAACTGTAACGGTAACTCCAACAAAAACAACAGTTCTGGTTGGTCTTGTACGTTTTCGGTGTTACAATTCTTCGAAATTTAGAAATTCCGAGGGCATATCTCTTAAACAATAAAAGATACTTACATTTTATTGGTATCATTGGAAAGACATTTCATTTATGTAAACAATATTTTATTAAAAACACTATAGTATTAGAGAAAATCGAATTATAGACTTATGGTAACATTTCTTTCATTGATCGATTTCTTTCTACGTAAAATATATAATTAACCGGTAAAAATTTAAGCCGGAAAGTTATATTTTAGTCACTGTAAAGTAGTAATATTTTAATAAATCAAAGAACTGTGAAATATTATTAGGCCTCTGTTTTATTATATTTTCGTTTTCTTTTTAATATTATGGGTGTGTGGCAATTGGTTACTTTTCCTCGATATAGAAAATTTTGACATAAGAAACTACAATTTTGACGTGAGTGAGGTGAATTCAAACGTCGAAATTTGATGTAGCCCTGAGGGCTAGGTAAATTTTTGATAACCGTTGAATATTCTCTTCAACGTCAAGTATTTCAAACTTATTTAAAAATGGAAAAGAAATGTGGGAAAGCTTATATTAATATTATTATAAGCTGTTCTGCTTTTAATATAATAGCTAGAAACAAAGGAAAATCCTTTTTTGATATTCTATGCATAATTCTTTGTTTAATTTTGCAGACAATCTTGAAACTCAAAATTTTGTTCTGAAAAATTTCATCCATGAATTGGCACAGCGAATAGAACAAAATTTTACTCATCAGAGTAAATTTATTTCAACATTACTTATGCGGATATTACACTATAAACATTGTTGTCGATGAACCATTTTTGCTCTCTCTCAAAATTTTGTTCAGAATTGTGGTTACACATAGAGCAAACAAATATTAATATTTACAAATACAAAGCAAAGTTACGGAGTTGCTTTGTGATTATTTTTCTTACATGAAATACCTTTTATCAATAAAAGTGCACTTATTTCAATCCTAGACGCGAGTACTATTTTGTTTCAGCACACTAGAACACCGTTTTAATCGAAGTTTGTTGTCGACGACCACAAACATTTTGTTTTGCTTCGCAAAAGTTCATCCTCTCTGGATAACCTCAACTCTGAAATCTGAGAGCGTAAGGTTGACAGTTTTGTACAGAAAGCAAAAACAATTTTACAGTTATTTCGAACAACGTTCGTAGTGTAATATCCGCATTACCACTAGTAAAATGTAACTAATTGACACACACCCTATATATTTAATTTTCTTATTTTCATGTACATACGTTCCCGAAAAAAGAACCTTTTTATTTTTTTGCTATATTGTACATGTTGGGCTCTGTTTAAGTACATTTTTATGAAATTGTTGGTTGTCTCCGTGCACTTCATTGAATATTTTATTTTATTTGTAAGTTCAGCCATGTGTCCCATCATATCAGAAGTTGGTGTGGATAGCCACTCTCATTTAATATGCAAAAGTTAAAGTATACATTTTAGAATTAAATATACATACTTAAATTTTTTTTGTAAATTATTAAAAAAAAATGGAAAACCAGAAAGAGTGCTATATTCGGCCTGGCCAAATCTAGGTTACCCTACACCTAAAAGTTTTGAAAAATTTTCTTATTATTAATTATATTATTTAATTATTAAAATTTATTTGTTTAAAATTTTTATTTATTTAGATTTCTCATTTCAGAACAGTAGCATTATAGAGTGAAATACAAACTGAAACTAGAGGAAATACATATACGGTTATAAGGAAAGCCACCTTATAATCAAATTTAATCACAGACGGGTATAAATACAGTGGTGTAGCTAGGGGGCCGGGGTGGCAGTCCGCCCGGAGAGGCAGGACTCCATAAGTCATAGCTATGCATCTGTATAAATAGTAGGCGTGGTCGTTACCCGTTTTCAAAACAAAATAACTTAGTTGTTTTATTTTTGTGTTCAAATTTAAATTTTATTTCCATGGTAATAAATTTGTTTTCATGAGCTATACTGTATAAGTAGTATAAAAGTGGGCGGACCGCACCCAGTTTTGTTGTTATAATGTTTTATTGGAAAATAAGTTGTTATGTAAAGTTTTATTCAGGAAGTTTATATATTTAACAATATAACCATTTAAGACCCTCTTTTGTCTGTGTAACCTAAAAGTGGGCGGATCACGCCCATATTTGGGATATTAAAGGATAATGCTACTCTATAACCAGGAATGAATTTTGTTGTCATAACTCATAAACGAACGCTGATATCACATTTCTAATAAAAAATAACCGTGGTCGTGGACCGATTTTGCCCATTTTCAATACCAACCTGCACACCATAAGAAACAATATATCTGCAATTTCATCACGATATCTTCACCAGTTCTCTTGTGATCATGATTTCAACAGACAGACGGACGGACATGGCTAAATCAACTCAGGAGGTCACGCTGATCAAGAATATATATACCTTTCTATACCTATCGTCTCTATTTCTATGCGTTACACATTTCGTGACAAAGTTAATATACCCTTAACCTTAAGGTGTAGGGTATAAAAAGAGCAGTATCGATCGGTGATTCGATTCTTGTTTTTGGAAGGGAAATCGCGCAGCGAAATCAAAGAGCGCTGTGTACGGTTCTTCTTCTTTTTCGATGTCGATCGTCTTTTTCCATTTTTCTAAAATACGCGGACACACCCGCTTCCACATGCGGTCAAAACAATACCAGAGATAATGAGATAGGACACTTCGAATTCGCCGCTTCAAAAATCGGTTTGACGTCTATTTTTTATGAGCTGTTGAATTCATGTACACTACAAGGTTTATAGAAAGATTATTCTAAAATAATAAAAAATAAAAGACAGAAAACAAGAACAACAATATGGTAGCTCTCACGTATAGTGTACACAAGGTTTATAGAATAATCTTTCTATAATACGAATAATTCATAGTTTCGAGCAGAATGGTGAAAACCGCATCAAAATCAGTGCAGCCGTTTAAGAGTTAACTAACTTTCAATTGACATGCGACTAACTCGAGTTTGATACAAATAATATATTTTCTATCTAAATAATTGCGTCTGCATTTCTGCTTTAATTCTTTATAACCGCTCAACGAAAACAACGAACAACAACAACACAGTCATTCACACACAAGCGGAACGATGAGTTGTTGTTGTTTCAAAGCATTGTCGCCGCTGTACTGTACCTGCTGATGATAAGGGCTACGGTCGACGTAATGCTAGATACACACACACTGCGATCAATGAATAAACAACAAATCTCAGCGGCACACAGTTTCATAAACTAACTATTTTCACTCTCAAGCAGCTTATTCCAAACCTAACCACATTCATGCTTCTCCCAAAGAGTATAAATAGTAAAGAGATATTATGCGAACAAAGAAGAACAAGATTTCATGTGCCATTATTACACAAAAATACACACCACTCTGCCGCTATCGAAGGCAGCGCAGCATGGTGAATGTGGTCCAATATTTACACTAAAACATAATTTTCACCATATTATGATTGATAAATTGTTGGTAACTTTTGCTTCGCTTTCGGAGGAAAGCACGGAAGCACTTCAACTTTGTTTTTGTTCTAGTAGAAAAGAAACAAAAAAGTGTACAACAACAAAATGCTTCTGTATGCCCTGAATCCCTTGTAGTTGTTGTTATAAAGCCCAACTCAGCGGTCTTCTCAGCGCTCGTAACAAAGCAAAATTGAATGATCTTCTAATGAGTGAAGGGTACGGAAGATCTTCTTAATGAGTATGAAGGGAGCGGAAGATCGACTTTGCTTTTGTTAGTTTGCACTAACAGTGCAAGCGAATATGCGTAAGAAGAGATCGATCCTGCCACTCGTATGCCAAGTAAAGTGTGAAAGAAAGAATCGATAAATTTAGGAGTACAGCGGGCGATGAGAAGAACGGTGCGATTCCTCTGGATTTGTTTTAAATTTTGCATTTTAAGGTTTTTGAAAGAAATTTTGCTTTTCGTAGCTTTGTTCTGCTTCTTATTCGATGTCCAAGCTATGTAAAGCGCTGGCACGATCTACGTTCCGAGCATAGCGTGCTCTTGAAGAATTCGTATAGGCAGAAGATTTAAGAAGAAGAAGACTTTAGACGGCATATCTGTATATTTAATGACTTATACGAGTAAAAATAAGAAGTTAATGAAAGCAAAAATAAAAAATGAAAGAATGGAAATATTTCAGAGAAAATATTTATATTATGTAGGAATTCGATTTTTTATGAGTACGAACGAATCGGAAGATCGACTTTGTACTTGTTATTTTGTAGTAACAACTGAAGTGCTTCTGTCTGACCGTCTATAAATTTACCATGTTATTGTAGTGTCCAAAACCATTATTAAAATTAAATTAAAGACTAAAATTTTTAAAATTTATGATTTTAGTTCTATTAAGGAAGCACTGCCTACGGGCTGGCAATAAAACGAAATCAACCCTGCATTGAGCTCAGTGTATCGAATTACCAATAACACATATTGGTACAACAATTATATTAAGGGTATTCGTGAAACGGCGTAACTCGGCGTAAGTGAGGTATATCGCGTAAATCGTATTCGGCGTAAATCGGCGTATTTATTTTTGTATGAAAAATTATTTACGCCATTTAACCCACGATTTTGTGGTGTAAGTGATTTACGCCACACTGCGTAAATGTCAAAATTGTGTCAAATATATTGTACTGTTATTTTTGAAATGACAAGTGAAAAATTAGATAATCGGCGTGGTATGACCGACAATTTTTATTTGGAAAATTTTAAAAGTTTTGGTAACTTTTGTGAACAATGGTTATGGTAAATATATTACAACACTTGATAATTGAAATTCTAATAGATAAATTTTACAGAAATCTGAAATTCACGGTAAGCGGCTGCGAGTGAAACCCACTCACCGGTGGACACAAAAGGAAACTTTTGATTTATTGGAAAGTGTACTAGGAATTATAAACGGTAATCCGGAGAGCTTTGAGGTATGTAGTTGTGAATGATTTCGGAATTGTAGTCGTTTTGTAAAATACGTGATTTTGTTTTGTAGAAACCAACGTGCCAATCTTTTTATAGAAAAATCTTATCAAGAAATGATTCGTTAGTTGATTTAGACTGGAATATTTTAAAATGCAAAATGAGAAACTTGAAAACAACATATATGGCGGCCATCACTTGGAGGAATCAAACTGGTGCTGGTTTGTTAACAGCGGGACATGGTGAAAACACTGTTACAGGTAAGTGAACATTTATGATGAAATCTTTTCTTTTCAAAAGTTCTACTTTTATCCTATAGAATACATAAAAAAGCTCTGCCCACACTTCAACGCGCTGGATGAAATATTCAGCCAAAGGCGAAATGTTAATCCCTGTATTATATGGGAATCAACGACAGAAAATTGTAACAGGCTCTTAGAGGAAGAAATTGATGGAGATTCTTTCATAGAAGAAACAATTTCACCTGATTTAAACTTAACGGATTCTTCTTCGAACTATTTTAATGAGGTCCAGTCAAGTCAACCAGAACGATCTGCGGAATTTCCTGCAACATCACCAGTTTTGAATAAGTCGCGAAAGCACAAAGTCAGCAATGATTCAAATTCCATATCTCTGCTATTTTCTATGCAAGAGGAAAGGCTTAAATTAGAAGAAAAAATGCAAAAGGAAAGACGTGGGGCACTGAATACAAAATCATTTTTTATTTGTTCCAATACAAAATAAAATTTCTCTTTAGACATGCGAGCTATCTCCTTAAATCTTCCTTCGCCGAGATTTGGAAGAACATTTGTTCGGAAATATTCCGATTTTGCCACTGAACCGTGAACAAAAGGTATTGCATACCTAATTTGATGCACCATAGACACGTTCAGTAAATATTCTTCCAATATTTTGTTAATCTCGTTTTGCCGAATTCGCTCTAGATACATATATTAATAATCAAAATTATTTTAAAACATTAAAACATTAAACCAACCTTTATTTCCTCCAAAAGTGTACTTTAAAAGTACATTAAAGATGCAATTTTCCTCCAACACACGAATTAATTTTCTTTTTTCACTCAGCTTTGGCATATTGAATATTTTATTCTGATATTCTGATATCTTTATTCTGAAGACTGTGTTCGAAATTTTTTCCTGTCAGCTGTTTTTTATTTACGCTGGATACATATTTATCATTTCTGAGGTGCCTTCATGAAACCGATTGGTGTAAATAGTTTTGTTTACGGCGGCTCATTTTTACGCCGTTTCACGAATACCCTTATTATAATTTTATACATATAAAATAACAATAAACAATAACCTAATTTAATAATAAACCTCATTTAAAATACTAATAATAATAATATTATGCCGGCAAAACGTTGCAAAAAACCAAATTCCTTTAATAAACGAAAAATAATAAAGCGAAAAAAAAATCCAAGCTTGATAGACCGACAGACGTAAGCACTTGATTTTTTATTGTAAAGAAACCAAAAAGAAGTCTAATTCCCCTGTTCCCTCAACCCCTGCTGTTACCAACAATTCGATCGTTTCGTTTTCAACTCCTTTGACATACAAGATTCCATCGCTCAACTCTTCTTACGCATAATCATTTATGAACGAAAATAAGCAAATCCGATTTGTATTTATACAACAACAAAGCAATGGCAATGAGAAGCAAATAACACAAAGGATGGTAAACAAAGGCAAGAGAGCGAAGTAAATCAAAAGACCGACAGACGTAAGCAACTGAATTGTTATTGGAATTCATCAATTATTTCTCTCACTCCTCATCTAGCATACGATTGCTGCATCGATCAACTCTTCTTACGCATAATCATTTACCAAGTAAAACGAAGTTCACCACGAATTTCTCTGCTGCTATTCGCCGTAGCAGCGCTCTCGACTGCATTCTAATAATGGCACATGAAAATCTGCCGTTAGTCAAAAATTTTGAGTCATAATATCTCTTTACTATTTATACTCTTTGCTTCTCCGCACTTATTCAAAATAACTCTTATTTCAAAAAAGTCAGCAGAAAAATGTTCATTTGCTTTACATCCACAGGTACAAGTTTTGTAATACGACGTGTTAAAACAATATTAATAAATATCTGTACAAATTTTGCGAGTACTTATCTTTAGCGCCCCAATACCAATCAATTTGTGAATGACAGCTTAAAAAGCGGGAAACAGAGATTATAAACACTTTTCTACTAGCAACGATATGGCACATTTTTACATTTTGGAAAAATGGAATGGAACGCTATGGAATAGACACAAAAACTTTTATCGATGACTTTTAAAATAAGAGTTAAACTTTTAACTTTTATTTTGAAAATAAAAGTTAAGAGTTAAACTTTTAACTTTTATTTTCAAAATAAAAGTTATGAGAAAAACTTTTAATCTTTATTTTCAAAATAAAAGTTATGAGAAAAACTTTTAACTTTTATTTTCAAAATAAAAGTTAAAAGTCTAACTTTTATGAGGAAGATAATTGGAATAAGAGTTATTTTCAGGCCCTGGAAACAATACATGATAAAACTACTGCATTAAACTACTACTCAACACAAAGTAGTGTAAGTAATAATCAACACATCTGGATTAAAAACTTAATTAATAAAATTTTATTTGATTCATATTTAAGGTAGAAGCCCAAGCACGACTTCTGGAGCAAGCAGCGGTACGCATGAAGAACATACAGAAGAATTGGAAAAAGGACGACTGGAGGAAACTGTACTGACTTGTGTGCGACAGTGAATCGTATATGGATCAGCATGGTATCTGGTATGGATCAGCATGAATTATTTAGGTTGGTATCTACAAATTATAATACATAAAATCAAATACGATTAGTTTTTATCATTTCTTTAACCGTAGGTCGTCCGCCTTGTTGCAGGTACTAATTATTTAGTTTAAAGCTGCTTTAAGCTACACATTTGAACAGAAATCAATGCAACAACACCATATCTAAAAACATCGTTTTTAATTTAATTGATAAAATTTGATTTCAGCAGAAGATATATATCTTGTTTCCAACTCTTGTCCAACTGCTGATTGTCTTTTAAAATATAAATTTCACCATATATAAACAAAGGTGGTGAAGTTTCCCAAATCTAAAATGGAAGGTGCAAACAATCCTTATAAGGTGTTTCCATAAAATGGTTTTTCCAGGTTTTTGGAATAAACTGTTTTAAGTCCCAAAACCACTCGTAAACTGTTTTAACTCCCGTGAAATTGTTGTTGCTATTCCAGCGCTAAACCAAAATGCGTTTGGTTTTTAGCCTCAGTTTTTAGTTTGCAAGTCTGTTTCGAAGTTCGGAATTGCAGACACACTATCTTTCTCCTTTTCTAGTGCCAATAAGTTAGAAAGAGATAATTTATGTCACCAAACTCAAGGTTTATAGAATATATAAACCTATGACCAAACTATTCTGCCAAATGCCAAAAAAAACTCGACATACTGAGAGGAATTTGTTATTTATGATGTACAATTTATCGCTTTCCAAATTCTGTAAACTTGCGAATTTCATCACCATACCAAAATACATTTCAACAATTTTGAATATTATTGTTATTTTATTCACTGTATTATAAATTAAAGCGATGCACAATTTTAAAATAGCTACGTAAATATACAAGCAAAACAACAGCTGCTTATTTCTTCTTTTCGGTTTGACAGCCCGGACCGGATTATGTATGGAAACACTAGATCAGCTGATAAATTTTCGAACACCTTAACCGGATTAAAAATTTTTATGTAAACAGGCTATTAACCACATCAGTGCGAGGTTAATATATGTTGTGATTCTGTCCGATATACATACACTGTATGCTGTAATATGGCGTATCTTGTTAACAATGTTGCTTTTAATATACTAGCACTATATAAGTACTATTTGCAAACGAGCAGCGTACACTGAAGCAGCAATAATCAATAATAACTGCAATAAGAAATTTGTTTTTATTATAATTACAATATTATGGAATAGACTTATTCCACTTTCAAAAAAAATATTTTTGTGATAACATTTTACAGTTGAAATTCTTTTGTTGGCTTTATAAAAAAATCGTATTCCATTGAATGTATGATTATAAATATGGAAAGAATGTCTATATCTTACTAAAATTACCATTAACTACCATTATATATAATCACTTATATCACTTTAAAAAATAACAGATCAATTAATACATGTCTTACTTATAATTATATTTTAAAGAAAATCGGAAGACTTATGTAATAGTATTAAACAACTTCCGTTTTGTCATTCATTCCGTCATTTTTTTCGATGTTTTTATTCAGTGTTCTGATCTGAAAGAACATTCTTTCCCAGAAGAACAATTTTTTAACCTTAACATAGTAATTAATAACTGAAGCTTGGTTAATAAGCCTACAAATGAAATTATTTGTAATGAGCAAACTATTTAATTGATTAATTTGCTTCATCAAATCTGCTGTAGGCTTTGCTAAGCCATTTTCGTTTAAATCAGAGATAACGAGATTGGAAACTTAGAACAAAACAGCTGTTCAAAAAAACAGCCGCGTGTTGTTTCTATAAATTTTGTATGCAAACTAAACAAACCTTTGTTTATGCTTTTGGCGGGTGAGTTTCGAAGACTCGACTGAAAACGGTGAGTTTCAATACAAATTTTACAAAAACAAATTTAATTGAACGGTTGCATGTCGAAAATGTAAAAATGTGCCATATCATTGCTCGTAGAAAAGTGGTCATAATCTCTGTTTCCCGCTTTTAAAGCTCTCATTGACAAATATTTATTAATATTGCTTTAAAACGTCGTATTACAGAACTTGTGCCTGCGGATGTAAAGCAAATGGGCATTTTTATGCTTTTGCATATACATATGTACATATAGTAAAATTTGCTTTTTTTAAGGGAAGTACTTTCGAACCTGATTTCAGAAATGAGATTTTGCGCATAAGAGCTGGGCCACAATACGGCAGCGACAGTGTCAGTGTTTCTCTCACTTTCACTGTCAGCCTACAATGAAAACAGTGGCAGCGCGCAGCGCTATCTGTCATTTGTCATTTGTTTTCACATTTGTATTTGTTTGAGTATTTGTTTTGTTTCATTCCTATAGAATAAGTGAGATTTTTTCTAAAAGGGTTGCAACACTTTTATCCAAAAAATGAGAGGATTTTAATTTCTCTGCTCACTGCCGGACTAGAGTCTATAATTTTTCCCCTACTCGGCAGTGTTTTTTCCCATAAGGTTTGCATGGTGAGAGAAACACTGACACTGTCGCTGCCGTATTGTGGCCCAGCTCTAACACATAAATAAATAAAACGAGTTTGTTGTAAATATTTTGTCATTTGCGTCCACTTGCGTTGCATTCTTCCCCTTAATCTTTTTCTATAAAATCATTACCCGGTGGTCTGCATGAAGTAAGGTTTGTATGTATTACATAACTTATTTTTTATTTTAGTATTAACTAGTAGTTAATATTAGTAATTAGTATTAATAAATTTGTTGTGTTTTATAGTTAATACACCCTAAAAAATCGGTAACTCCCCTTGACTCTTATCTCAATGGTGGTGTGGAAACAGCATGATCTCTATAACTTTCAGAATTGTCATCTAATAAAGAAGTAAAAAAATATCCTTTATATCTTTTTCTCATTATAAATTTTACAAATATTGAAAACTATATAAATATTATAATATTTGAACTAAATTAAAAAATAGCTTAATCAAATTTCTACAATCACGTAAAAATACCCACAGAAATAAATTTATGCCCACATTTTTCACCTTGTCTACTTATGGTGGCAACCGCTTGCAAAAAATGTTGGTGAATAATAACGTCAAAAGATAAAGCGTCACTTGCTATCTCTTTCTGGCTGCAAAAGAAATGTAGACAAATTCACCAGTTCATAAAAAATCGATCTTTTTTTCATCTTTATCTGAAGATAAAAGAGTTTCCAATCTCATTAATCTCTGGTTTAAATGGTTCACCCATGAATAGCAGAGATAACGAGATTGGAAACTTAGAACAAAACAGCTGTTCAAAAAAACAGCCGCGTGTTGTTTCTATAAATTTTCTATGCAAACTCACCCGCCAAAAGCATAAACAAAGGTTTGTTTAAGTTTCGAAGACTCGACTGAAAACGGTGAGTTTCAATACAAATGTTACAAAAACAAATTTAATTGAAGGGTTGCATGTAAAAAATGTAAAAATGTGCCATATCGTTGCTAGTAGAAAAGTGTTTATAATCTCTGTTTCCCGCTTTTTAAGCTGTCATTCACAAATTGATTGGTATTGGGGCGCTAAAGATAAGTACTCGCAAAATTTGTACAGATATTTATTAATATTGTTTTAACACGTCGTATTACAAAACTTGTACCTGTGGATGTAAAGCAAATGAACATTTTTGTATTTTTGAATATATAGTAAAATTTGATTTCCTATAAGGTTTTTTTAATAGAAGTATTTTCTTACCTGATTTCAGAAATAAAATTTTGCGCATAACACATAAATAAATAAAACGAGTTTGTTGTAAATATTTTGTCATTTTCTTCCACTTGCGACTTGTATTCTTTCCCTTCATCTATTTCTATAAAATCATTTCCCGGTAGTCTGCATGAAGTAAGGCTTGCATGTATTACATAACTTATTTTTTATTTTAGTATTAACTAGTAGTTAATATTAGTAATTAGTATTAATAAATTTGTTGTGTTTTATAGTTAATACACCCTAAAAAATCGGTAACTCCCCTTGACTCTTATCTCAATGGTGGTGTGGAAACAGCATGAACTCTATAACTTTTAGAATTGTCATCTAATAAAGAAGTAAAAAAACACCTTTATATCTTTTTTTCAATATAAATTTTACAAATATAGAAAACTATATAAATAATATAATATTTGAACTAAATTAAATAATATTTTAATCAAATTTTTACAATCACATAAAATGACCCACAGAAATAAATTTATGCCCACATTTTTCACTTCGTATACTTATGGTGGCAACCTCTTGCAAAAAATGTTGGTGAATAATATAGTCAAAAGATAAAGCGTCACTTGCTATCTCTTTCTGGCTGCAAAAGAAATGTAGCCAAATTCACCAGTTCATAAAAAATCGATATTTTTTTCATCTTTATCTGAAGATAAAAGAGTTTCCAATCTCATTAATCTCTGATGAATAGTGAGTGTCATTCTCTTTCTTGACGGCAACATCTGGTACGCAATCATGCAGCCTATAGCATATACATATAGCCGGCGTCATTTTCTAAGCCATCGTACTCCAACTCCTGAAAATCGTTTTCAATGCCGGTGTCTGCATTGAACTCAGTATCGATTTTTAATTTTTTTAGTTTTCTGTGAGTTTTCAAAGCCTAGTATGTTATCCACCTCGACGTTTGCAGCGCTTGTTAATGCTCCTTCATTGAGGCCAAGTATGTAAGATCTTAACCGATATTTAAACTCCTGTTGATCAGGATGATCGTGCAAACCATCTTTTGTCCGAATGACACCAAAAAGTTTTCAAGCACTTCCTGATTTAATATATGTGAGGATATATTTTACGTTTAATCGCTTTTTATACCCTATATCTTAAGGTTAAGGCTATATTCTCTTTGTCACGAATAGGGTAACGCATAGAAATAGAGAATACACACTCAGAAAAATGTTTACTATGGCTAAGTTAAAATTAACTAATTTTAAGGAAAATTGATCATGATTTGGCTCCAAAGAAACTCTTTTCTTACTTTTAGTTCATTATTTTCCTTAAAATTACTTCTTCAATATGAGGGAAAATTTACTGAAAGTTAGGAGGTGTTAGACTTCAGATAAGTATACTCTCCCCTCAAAAGTAAGGGTTTTATTCCTAATGTGGAACGAAAAATTTCCTTAAATCCAGGCGATATATGAACTTAACTTTAGGAATAGTTTTTAAGAAGTATCAACGTTATTTACTCGATCTGACGCCAAGCCGTAGTAAAATGTAGTAATTTATTTTTTTAAACCAAGTTTAATGGTTCCATTAACTCAAGGAAATATTTACTATAAATGTGGAAAATATGTACTCATTGGCAGTTAATATGTTATTAAAGTTAAGGAAAAGTTCTTAAGTAAATTTCAAAATGTTACTTAAATTAAGTACACATTTTCCTTAAGATCTGTTGTCAAAAAGTTAATTAGATACAATTAAAACACTTTACACTTTGTTTATAGAGTAATTATCTTTATTTTAAAAAAATGCTTTTGGTCTTATATAATATTTATTATTTATATGATAAATATGAATTGGAGGAGACTTGACGGAACTTATATTAAATGTATAAAAGCCCAAATGATTACAGTCACTTAAATACGATACAAAATGTTTGCTGTATGAGAGAACATTTATTTTTTGACATAAAAGAAAAACTGTCGCTCCAAAGTATAAATTTCCTCAATTTTGTATGGCGTATAAATTTTGCTCATAAAAAAATATTACAAAATTTCTTTTATATGTAGTACCACAGTACTCAAAACTTAAATAACATGTTGCTTGCATTAATTCTTCGTCACTTATTGATTTTTTTAATTCATTAAAAAATTTTGAATTTTGTGCGCTACAATTTTTAACACCAAATTTATATAACTTCCTCTCAAAGTTAATTATATACTCAGAAAATGACATACAAAATTTTATGGCAATTGATAAAGGCAAATTTTTTCGAGATGTTATATTTCTTGCGTAACTCTTTAACTGCCGGTGTTTTGATTCAAAACCGAAAGTCCAAAGATGTTTAAGGGGACCAGAATGTTCAATAATTCTACAATAATGAGTTAAAAAGTGATGCTTTGGCTTTAATGTGTCGTGAAACAAATTGATGTACTGTTTGTTATGAAATTCAATATGAGTTCTCAATTTTATGATATCTAGATTTGTATATTCTGACAATAATAACAGATCTAATAGTTCTATCAAGTTTATAACGAATTGCCATATTTTGTCATTATCTTGAATAACATCTCCAATCATTAAAGGGAAAAAGTGTGCAAATGTTAGCATTTCTCTTGCACTCATTTTTAGGTTAAATGATTTTAAATGATTAAGTTGTATTCGTGGTGATCTGTTTCCATTTTCAGTCTCTCCGTAATCGAAATTTTGTTTTCGAATATTTAAGAGATCTAAATCAAATGTTTTATTTCCTATAAACATTTGAATAATGTTACATAAGTCGTATTTTAAAATTCCTTCTAAGACATCATGGAGTATGTCGGCATAAAAGTTTTCGGTAACATGATATTGACTTACAGTGTTAAAAATAGAGTTTTCGCTAAGGCCAGTATTTTCGCAATCATTTAAACTTAAGTCTATTACATAATTTGACTTATTCCTTATTTTATGTACTTCCTCATCGAAAATATATTTAGTTTCTTGCTTTTTTGTTTTACAAAGCCTGCAAAAATAATTTGCAGAAAAGGAACGCGAGAACCCTAGAATATTATTCAGTGCTAAATTGTCTCCAACAATTAAACCTAAGCAAAAATATATTTTCCTTTTACCAGTATTAGTGTTCACTTCGATTCCACTTTCAAATAGTTCATTAATAATTTCAACTAACTTAAAAAAGCATCTATTATTACCGAAATTTTTTACATCAGTGCTTTTGAATAAGGCTGCTATAAATATATTTTCGAGCGTGTATTTCATATAATCTGGAGCTGTTGGAAATGATAAATATACTGCTAAAAGACCAGAAGAATGTGATCCTAGAGGACTATTTATCTCGAAATCGTCGAAGTACATAAAATAAGGTACGACAAATTTATTGTCGAACTTATCTACTTTTTGTCGCCAAATTACACTATTACAAAAATGTGTGATTCAGATAAATTTGAAATATGTATTTTGCACAAACTCTTCGTACATATTAGGAATTTCAAAAAATTTCTTAACGTGAAATTTAATTGGAAACAGAACGCCATTAAATGAAACCGAATCAAATGTGTTAACGTGGCGCAGAAGTATGTTACTAACAGTATTGTCTATTTTGATCAATTTTGGGCTTTCGTATAAATTTATTTCTTTCAATTTTTTAATAAATTTATATTCTGTATTAAAATTACCAAAAGGGTCATCACAAAAATGCATAAGTTTTTCAAGATTATTGTGACTAATTATATCCTTTTCAGAATTCTTTAAGTTATTCAATATATGTTGCATTTCATTTTTAATGGGATGAGTAATATAAGTCTTAATATTTTTTTGTAAAGTAATTGATTCTTTTCTTGAAGTGTGCTTTTTCGCATAAGTCTTTAAACAAAATTTTAAGGAACTTAACTCTAAGAAGTCGAAATTAACATTTAAAATTGGTGAAGTTTTAGGAACGGTATTATTCATATTCGCCTTATTCAAATTAAGGAGCTCAGTAGTGTTTAATGAATTTAATTGCGAATTTTGCACATTACAATAATACTTATTTTCATTTCTCATATGCTTGCAGAAGGATTTGAATCATGTAAAAGTTTGGTTACATAATGAAAAGCAACATTCATATATATTGTGTGGAGATCTGTTGTGAACATTTTTTAAATGGGAAAATAACTTTTCACATTTTGTGAAATGGCGTTGACAAACAAAGCAATTAATCGACATAGTTCTTAAGTATCAATTCTTTATATGCATATGAAAACTTGGATAAGAAAAAATTAAGTTTGTATATCGTTTAAGATCGTAGCTAGTGAGGAGCACTTTTCAGAAGGTTTTAGAGGTATACCGAACAAGAGTTCTTGAAAAAGAAGCCAAATTAATTTACATTCGGGAGCAAATGACAGATTTAGAACTTGATAGATTTTGAAACACACCTCTACACATTTCACAATGTTGTTTAGTTTGTAATAAACATTAGCGAAATATATATAGAATTGCTCTGTCTGAAAAATGTCCTTACCAACTGCACAAATTAGAGGTTGCAGGGTTTTTTTTTCTTCATAACAACTATCAACTAAACATTTTAACTTCGTTTGCATATCGCACATATTCTCAGCATATAAAATAAAGTTTTTTTTTGAGTCTGCTATTGTTGACTTTACGATTTTTTTCTTTTTTGATCCCAGCGAAATTACAGTTTTCCTGAAAACAGGTTTCAATAATGCGTGTACCAGATCCAACGCAACAATGTTTCGAATTTCTATCAAAAAATAAAAAATTATGTATAATTAAAACTAATATGTATTTAATATACCTTGGGAATAATGGTGCTCCTGGTAGTTTCTTAAAAGTTGCAATGCACATGTGTCTCTAATTCGGTCTTCCGAAAGTTTCAAAACCTTAATACAAAAAATATCCCACTTGTCAAAAAGGAAGTCTTTTCCTGGAAACATTTCTGTAAAATCGATGTTAATCTGCAATGAGGAATAAGAATTTAGCACAAACATTTTTTGTACATATAAAGTTTTAACAGAACTAATATGTATCCAAAGGACTGCTTGTACAAAGGCCACTCTTCAAAGATTTCCTGTAAGCTGTGATTGCCTCTTAACAAGTTTTTTCTTATTTGAAATGTTTTCTTCCATTTAGTATATATTTCATCGATTGGTTCTGTATTGTATGTTAACCAATTTTTAATAACTGATTCCTCTTCATCTGAAAAGTGCATAGTATGTATACATTCAACAATGTTATTATAAAATTAAGTATCATATAAGTATGTATGAGTATAAGTAAATAATTTACGCAAAGCCAATAATACGGGATAGAGCTAATTCTTTTATGGCTAGTTGGAGGCTACCGTATATTTACCAATTACATTTGTAATCTTAGCTCATTGAAATCCTAAGCGGCGAGTCCATAAGTGGCTTATTGGAACTATGCCAAGCGCACTGAACTCATTAGTCCGCAGATCCAATGTAAATCACCGACTATTACAGCGAACTAAGCCAAAATTAAAGAATATGAAAATCTTTACCCGATGCAATTATTAATTTATATATTTAAATTGCAGTTATTAATTTATATATACATACTAAAATATTTATATATACTATTATTTTTATATACTAACTTTACCTATAGTTTCTATAGTTTCCATTGACTTAAACGCTTCTTCATCATTGGTTTTAGTTTTTAAAAGTCCTTCCTTTCTCAGGTTGAACACACAATTGTGGTATTTAGAGTATAAGTGACCTCCAGGTTTTCTTCCTTTTTTTTTGAATGTAATAAGTCTCCTGTAATAATAATAATGGATCATTAAATTTTTTTATATATAGTATGTATAATTTACCGTAGTTTCACTTTTAAAGAACTCTGAAATAGCCTCGGCAATTTTTTGAAAGGTTTTTGGGACAGGTGTTTTGTTTTCTTCAAGAAGAAGCTCCGTAATTGTGTTCACTAAGAGTTTGCGGCATTTGGGATTTAAATATTTCTTTTCATAATAAAATTTCAACGTATTTCTTCCACTGGGGGACTTCTTCAAAAAATCTTCAATACTAAACTAAATGTAAATATTAAAATTAGGACCGTAAATTGAAATTAAACCTACTTCGGTAAAGTCCTCACTTGATGTCATTGAGAGTGTCGATGCAGATGCTGTGCGGTGTATGGGATATAGATTTATACCCTGTAAAATATCCCAATTTTGTATTGCGGAATTTTGAAATTATTTCATTATGAATTAATTACCTGCTCCGTTTGCCAATTTCTTAGGTTATATTCGAATATAACTCTTGCACCATACATGCATTTCGGTACTACGTCATCCAGATGAGTGGCCGTTAAGTATTTTAGGCTCTCTTCATTGAAGTTGTGTTCTGAAAATAATCATTTATTACCAGAGCCTGAAAATAACTCTTATTCCAATGACCTTCCTCAAAGAGTTAGACTTTTAACTTTTATTTTGAAAATAAATTTTGCACGAGTTTTGTTTTGTGCCTTTCGTAATTTTTCGTTTCTTTGACAAAAAAGCATAACAGAAGATCGAGTGAAATACACTAAGTACAAAAACCGTTTGTTGTTAGTATTTGCACATGCTTTGCAGATTTTATTGTGTACGCGATGTATAATGAATAGGCAGTTTCTAGGAAAGAAGTTGATAAACGACGCGAAAGCAAAAAGGCTATCGTCTAGTGTACAATTGTTCGTGTTTTGCAATTTCGGCGTCGAATTTATTTTGTGGTGCCGCAGGAAATTTGCACGGGACTGTACACGAAATCTTTGCCTTTCTAAAAATTGCTTATAAAAATGCTTCAAATACACGTGTACACATGCAAAGTCTGCAATTAACAAACTGGCTGACGAAAAGCTTCCATTATAGTATACTAGAACTGCAACAAATTTTACTTTTGTTCATAGCCATAATAAGCAGTTTTGTTCTCAATACAATTACGCATTATATTCACGCAATTAAATTCGTGAATTTTTAATTTCTATTGCGTGAATATAATGCGTAATTGTATTGAGAGTATATATGTATACTCTCATGTGTACTAATCACAAGTTAAATAAAAATTAATTTATTATAGAATATAGAATAGAATCTTACCTTGAAGTATTTCCAGTAATTCCTCTCCTTTTAATGCCGTGACCAGTTCTTTAAAATTTTTTTCATCACCCATTACAGTAAATTAAAACATAAAAAAAACATTCACAATTTATTAAACGACACACGACAGCATCCAACAAGCGATTCTTAAAGACTGAGAAACCACAGACTACAAGACAAGAAACTCTTTTTTCGCTTTGAATGTGTTGGTGAAATCTGGCTTCGGTTTGGTAGATTACAAAAATAAAACGCATGAAATTTTGACAACTCTGGAGTTTGTTTGCAAAATTCAGAAAAATATTTTGAGAGGAATGCAAATCTTGTTCTTCTTCATAGCAATAAGTCAGAAATATGCTTTTTTAATATAAACACGTAAAAAACACCAAGGAGACAGTTTTAAAACCAACGCATGCTTCTAGAAATGACCATGAAACCTTTTTTAAGTTATTTAGTTGCACAATATTGAATAGTTTGCAAGTAAAACGAAGTTAAAATTCATAAAAATTGCACATTTCACAAATTTAGTCAGCTGTTTTTAACCTACCACGCGTATTTTTAGCCGAAAGAGATGCCAACGTATTCAACCTGTTTTGTTGAATATTAATCTGTGATTTAGCTTAATATTTACTTAATTATGATTTCAGTTCTTTTGGTCTTTAATTTAAATGAATTACATTTTAAATGTGTAAATTGAGAATTTGTTAAATTTTAATTTAAATAAACAGATTAAAAATGTATTTGTGTTAACACATAAATAAAAGATAAATGAAAAATTACAAAAACAAATAAGTTTACATTACTTTTTAATATTTCTAAACAGCTTAGAAATCGTGAAAACCTCGAGAACGCATAAATGCATATTTTCTTAAAAGCCAAAAAAAAATATGTAATAAAGTTGTGTCATTGGTATCCCGCGGTTTGGTTTTGGGTTCCCGCGTCTTCTGTATATTATTAATTCTGTGGTACTATAAACATGTTAAAATGACATCCATACAAGTATGCAGCCGCTTCAATTTAAGTAAATTTCACAAACTTCAACAGATATTCTTAAGGAAATTTATGAACTTACTATAAGTTAATCATATTTTTACGTTAACTAAACGTAAGTAAAAATTACTTAATTTAAGAACATTTTACTTAAAAATAGAAAATATTTCTTAAATTTAAGGAGAATTTTTGTCATTAATCTAAAGAAAACTTTTTTATATTTCAAGTTCATACATTTTTCTGAGTGCATATAGAAAAGTATATATATTCTTGATCAGCGTCACCTACTGAATCAATTTGGCCATGTCAGTCCGCAGAAATATTCTTTGTTATGGTGTACAGGTTGGTATTGAAAATGGGCAATATCGGTAAACGACCACGCCTATTTCTTATTAGAAATATGATATCAGCGTTCGTTTTTGAGTTATGACAACAACTCAAATATTTTCAACAACAAATTTCAACAAATGAAATAGTTGTATTTCATTCCTAGGTATAGAGTAGCATTATCCGTTAATATGCCAAATATGGGCGTGATCCGTCCACTTTTAGGATACACAGACAAAAGAGGGTCTTAAATGGTTATATTGTGAAATATATAAACTTTGTGAATAAAACTTTATATAACAACTTATTTTTCAATAAAACTTTATAACAGCAAAACTGGGAGCGGCCCGCCCACTTTTACACTACTTATAGAGTTACGATAATAAAGTTACACGATAATAAAACTACTAAGCTAAACTACTAAACAGACTAAGGTCTGGTTTCAGTTTGTATTTCAATCTATAATGTTATTGTTCTGCAATGAAAAATCTAAACAAAAAATTAAAATAAATAAAAGTACTTCGTTCAATTAAATTTTGTCAAAACTTTTAGGTGTAGGGTATCTAAGATTCGGCCAGTCCGAATAAACCTCTCTCAATGGTCTAATTCGGAAACATCTTTAGAGCGTTCTATGTCTGTATAATTCCTGAAAACGAAAGAAGTTTTTATGATTTCATAATTTATTCATTCATTAATTTCACGTTCTCTTTTATACCTTTTTAAAATGGTAACAAAGTGGATTTGACTATGACTCTCATGTTTGTAACCATTTCTGTCATGCTCACTGTTCCTTCCTCGCAGTACTTCTCTGCTTTGAAAAAATTAAGAGATGTTAAATTTTAAGTCGTCGCCAATTAGCTGCTTTAACTTACAACTCCTTTCGTGAAATTTAAATTTCCTCGACAAAATGCTTACTACTTTGTGATTCCTGCATTTGTAGTTCATCGACATCGGGTTCACAAAGGGCAAAGGGTTTTTCGCAAAGGGCTTCTTATAAGTCTATTGGAAATTGTTTCAGTATTATTTACCTTTTTGAAGCACTAAATCGACAATTTTTTATTTTGTCGTCTTTGTATTCGCTGCGCTCTGTATTAAGCATTTGACTAGGAGCGAACATAGATGAGACGCCCCATGCTTTAACCTTCCTTCTATTTTTCTATTAATAAAGAATAATCATGAAAAAATTGTATGCTTACTAATTTCGAACTGCAGGTTATTTGGAACGTCTTCAGCGGTAAAATGCTCCATACAAATGTGTGCAGTTTTCGCGTTAAAGCAATTTTTCCGTTTGTTAAATTTAATCCAAATCTTTACCAATTCCTTGTTAGCAAAATTCCTTGGAACAAATGCAATTCAGCACATGCTTTAATTGCAGAAACCAACAGATCAAATTTTTTATCGATGCTTTATTAAGGAGATAGCAATAATATCAGATTGGAGCAAAGGTAAGGAATATGAGAACAAGATATTCGAAAGCAAAAAGATTGGAGAGCTCAACGGGTACAGGATGTTTTGACGAACGACAAATGTTCCAAAGTATTTTCTAATGTTGATGTATTTTTGATTATGAACCAGAATAGATGTTGTAAAAAAGATGTGCCCCTGTTTCGAAGACTTCGAGGAAATTTTCAATTGCAGAGAAGTTGAGAACGCAAAGTTCCTCGAAAACAGTGATCCAAAACAAAAAATCCGAATGGTGAAAAAAACAAGTCTACTCGCGAAATAATGTGGGCCCGAGGGCGAATTGAATTTTAAAATCATGATGACTCCGCCGGAAAATTGTTCCAATGGAAATTCACGATAGAAGGAATTTTTACGAGAGGAAGAAAATTATCGACGGATAAAAAATTCCGCCGGAATTCCCGATTGCCCTGATTAAATTTCGGCCCATCCAGGTTGTACCACCAGAGTCTGCGTTACGTTTTGATAGCGCATTGTTCCTTACGGTTGGCTTTGAATTGTCCTCCGCAAAAAGAAACTGAAGATGGCTTAACGCCAAAACTGTTTTGAAATTAGCTTCATTTTATTTTATTATAATAGTTATATAGCAAGACATGTACAGTCATAAAAGTCTTATAAATATGTAACATATCCAAATAGCAAATGAAATGTAGAGAAATACCAATAAAAAGAGAGATATAAGAATAAGAGCGAAAGAGAGAAATTTGAAACCAAGAAAGAAAGCAACCAAGTGTATTACAGGTATCGTAGTAGTTTCTGTCTGAAATGCTATTTACGGGTGATCCTTTGTATGTCAAATGGTAAAGATTTCCAGAGCCTCATGGCATTATCTCTGTTGTCCAGTTAAGGTCGCTAATTTTTCGCAGTTAAGGTCACTCTAAGCGACTTAGGCTTTTTTGCTCTAGAACTGCTGCTGCTGTTGAAACGCACATCAAGACATAACAAAAATTTCAAGCCTAGCACTGTTTGCTAATTTTGCTTTCGAAACAAGACATTAACTGCCGTAAGCGTGCTGATAGGCTATCACCTCCCACAGATAATGACCAGAATCTGTTTTGTTAATTTTACTATAGATTACCAAAAACATTTTTCTTTCACAGCACCCCATTATACGGTAAATACCTAAATCTACAAAAGTAACGAAGATTCATTAAAGTAACGTCGATAAAGTTTTTAGTTTAGTAGAACAACTTCGTTGCTTCAACGTTAACGACCGAAAGTAACTTCGTTACACAGTGGCGTAGCGTGGGGGGGGTCAGGGGGGGAAAATGCCCCGGGCGGCAGAGCTATCACGGGCGGCAGAGCTATCTGGGTCGGCCGAAGTGGCTAGGTGTGTATGCCAGAAGTTGCATGCTCTTGCTTGATAACTGAATTGGTTCAATTGGCACTCATGTATTTTTTCATAAGTATTTTGTAAGTTCTAAACGAGCATTGGTCGCAATCCGCTGTTGCAATTAAGTAAAAAATTCTGTTTCCGCTTAAAAGTAAGAAAAAAGCCAAGGAGGAAGTTGTGAGGCGCAACGAAGGGGCTATACTGAAGTTTGTAAGCATTTCTTCTGAGACGACAGATTCTAAGCCAGAGTCATCAGAAATTAGCTCTTTAGAGGCTAATCAAGGAGCAACTGAACTTATGCATATTCCTAATAGTTGCGACGCAATAAAAGCTGTTGAGAAACCAGAAAATTCTGTAACTCTGGCGTCATTTGGCCCAGACTTTACTTTTTATGATATTGGGAAATGGCCTGAGACTTTAGATTCCAACACGCGTTTGTTCTTAATACAGCGAGGTCCCGAAGTCTATCAACACATTAATACAGACATCGCGGAAGAGTTAACAGTATCACGTACGGTTCAATTAGGCTCAGGCGTGGATGCTATCACTAGAAGTAACATCAAGGAGGCGACTAATGCGAGAATGGTTTTGGCGGACATTGGCAAATGGCGAGAAAGTTCTACGGACTTGGATGGTTTACTCTCCTTCTAAATCATCATTATTTTGCTTCAGTTGCCGTTTATTTGAAAATGCACATGCACTAAATTCATCAAAGTTTAGTCCTTATGTGGATTTAATACATGGTGGAAACTGAACCCCAAAATCGCCAACCATGAATCAAGTATTGCGCACAATAAAAACTTATACAAATGGAAAGAGTTAGAAACAAGGGTTCGTAACAAAATTACAATAGATAAAAACGAAGAGGAATTGGTTTTAAAGGAAATAAAAAAATGGCATGATATCCTAGTCAGGTTATTCGATATTATATTATTTATTGCGAAACAAAATTTGGCTTTACGTGGCCACAGGGAAAATGACACCAACTTCAACAAAGGTAATTTCTTAGAGCTGGTGCATATAATAGCCAAGTATGATCCGTTTCTTCGAGAACATTTATTGAGAATAAAAATAGGCCAACAAATTCCGGTTGCTTACATGTCACCACAGATTCAAAACGAGCTTATTAACATTTTAGGATCTAAAATTCGCCAACGAAAATATTATAAAGAAATTTTGATAACGTTAGAAGAGCTAACAGGAATAGATGAAAGCCTAAATACGCGGAGAGACGCAGGAACTCTGTTAGTCGCGATGCAATCCTTTTCATTTGTATGCGTCTTGGGTCTTTGGCAACCGGTTCTGCGTGAAGTGAATGATACCCAAAATTATTTGCAAAGGGTAGGTCTTAATGTTCATTTGCTCAGAAAATTAGTGCATTACAAACACTTTTCTAAAAAAAGCGCGAGGAATATGTAAAAGATGCTTTAAACTACGCTAAACGCCTCTGTGAAGATCTTGGCATTTCTCTTGAATCTTCAAGACGAATTAGGATTAGGAAACAAATTTTTGGAGATGGAAGTAAAGATGCTGGCTTATCGCACGAAGACGATTTGAGACGAAAAATGTTTTCGTCAATAGATCGAGTAATTGTTGAAATTCGACAGAGGTTCCAGCAGCTTCAAAATTTGGCCAAAAAATATGCCTTTCTTATGCCTGCAAGGGTTTTGGGTTCTGATGAGAAATACAACATCGATGAAATATCTCTCAAGATATTGACACTGAAGAGTTTAAGTTTGAGTGCGTGCGTCTAAGGGCCTTCGTAGCTAAAATTGACTCTAAGAAAAAACCCCTTGATTCTGCCCCAGTGGATTTTTAAAGTTTATTTGTGAGTCCAAACTTGAAGAAGGATTACCAAATATTGTTATATTGTTAAGAATATTTCTCACAGTTGTTATAAGTAATGCCAGTAGTGAAAGAAGCTTCTCTAAATTAAAAATCATTAAAAATTATTTATGGTACTAAATTTTCTTTTAATACTTACAACGAGGAGTTGTGTGTGGGGGGCGGAATATTTCTAACCGGCCCCGGGTGGCAGAAATTCACGCTACGCCACTGTCGTTACATTAACGAAAAGGATTAGAACAACGATCTTACTTTCGTTACTTTAACGATAACGATCAGAACAACGATCCTATTTTCGTTACTTTAACGTTAACAGTTGCAAAGTAACTTTGCTACTTTAACGATAACGATTAGAACAACGATCCTACCAAAGAATATACAATATATAGAAGGCGCATCTCATACAAATTTTTGAACAGCAAATTTTGTACCGTGGACGTAGCCGTACGTTCATGTTGCGCAACATTGAGTATTTTTTTGTGTTGCTACGCATTCTCTCTATTCTCCTCTCATTGTTTGATAACTTCGCGGTAGAGGTGAGCGATTCCGTGATTTTTCCGGAGCAGCTCCGACCTGTGACTGTGACAGTACTGTCACAGGTATAAAAACCCGTGACTCGTGACAAGGCAGTCGCTATAAAATGAGTGCGCAAAAACGTGCTACATGCATTCAAAATAACGGCATTATTTCAGATCTGCTTTGGTTTTCGTTCGCTATTGCTATAGGAACGAAGTGAAGCTATTCGTTAACTTTAAAAGCATTCATATTTTGCAGAAGTATGAATTAATACAGACACCAATTTTAAGTAATTAAAACTACTGATATATACTTATTTTATATGCAAAAAACATTCTTGTATTAAAATTTTATTACCAAAATCTTATTTGTATTTTTTCAAAATAATGAAGGCAAAATCGTATTGAAAGTGTTAAGTTATTAATGTTATTAAGTTCATTCCGTATTTTACAATACGCATTTTTAAAATTTGGATTTGAGCTGCATGATCATAGTCTAAGGTTGAAAAAAATAAGTCCTACCTAGATATTTACAAATAGCAACTTTCGTTCATGTCTTCAGTAGTATCCAAAATATAGTACAAATATCGCAAAATATCGAGTAAAACAGGTAATCCCACAAAATCCAGACAAGAAATCCCTGATTGCGACAAATTGCACAAAAAAGGGCATCACTGCTTCTAGATGGGACAATAACTCGTTGTAACAATAACGAAACGCTAGAGCAGCAAACTGTTACTCGTGATTTCATTTCAATTAAATCACAGTTCGTTAAATATCGTTCCGCTGTACCTGTGACAGTGAGTCACAGGTTCGAAGCGTTTCAATACCAACTGTGATTCGTGGTTGCATTTCAATGAAATCACAGTTCGTTAAATATCGTTCCGCTGTACCTGTGACAGCGAGTCACAGGTTCGGAGCGTTTTCAATCGCAACTGTGACTCGTGATTTTGTGTACCTGTGACAAAATCACAGGTCGTGAAATATCGCCCAGCTCTACTTCGCGGCAATTTCGTGTTATTTGCTTCTCATTGCCATTGCTTTGTTTTTGTATAAATACAAATCGGGTTTGCTTGGTGTCGTTCATAAATGATTATGCGTAAGAAGAGTTGATCCATGCCGCAATGTATGCCAAAGGAGTTGAGAATGAAACGATGAAATTGTTGAAAAGCAGGGGTTGAGGGAAAAAGGGAATTTGACTTCTTTTTGGTTTCTTTACAATAAAAAATCAAGTGCTTACGTCTGTCGGTCTATCAAGCTTGGATTTTTTTTTCGCTTTATTATTTTTCCTTTATTAAAGGAATTTGGTTTTTTGCAACGTTTTGTCGGCATAATATTATTATTATTAGTATTTTAAATTAGGTTTATTATTAAATTAGGTTATTGTTTATTGTTATTTTATATGTATAAAATTATAATATAATTTTTGTACCAATATGTGTTATTGGTAATTCGATACACTGAGCTCAATGCAGGGTTGATTTCGTTTTATTGCCAGCCCGTAGGCAGTGCTTCCTTAATAGAACTAAAATCATAAATTTTAAAAATTTTAGTCTTTAATTTAATTTTAATAATGGTTTTGGACACTACAATAACATGGTAAATTTATAGACGGTCAGACAGAAGCACTTCAGTTGTTACTACAAAATAACAAGTACAAAGTCGATCTTCCGATTCGTTCGTACTCATAAAAAATCGAATTCCTACATAATATAAATATTTTCTCTGAAATATTTCCATTCTTTCATTTTTTATTTTTGCTTCCATTAACTTTTTATTTTTACTCGTATAAGTTATTAAATATCCAGATATGCCGACTAAAGTCTTCTTCTTCTTAAATCTTCTGCCTATACGAATTCATCAAGAGCACGCTATGCTCGGAACGAAGATCGTGCCAGCGCTTTTCATAGCTTGGACATCGAATAAGAAGCAGAACAAAGCTACGAAAAGCAAAATTTCTTTCAAAAACCTTAAAATGCAAAATTTAAAACAAATCCAGACGAATCGTACCGTTCTTCTCATCGCCCGCTGTACTCCAGAAATTGATCGTGTCTTTCTTTCACACTTTACTTGGCATGCGAGTTCTGGATCGATCTCTTCTTACGCATATTCGCTTGCATTGTTAGTGCAAAATAACAAAAGCAAAGTCGATCTTCCGCTCCCTTCATACTCATTAAATATATCTCCCGTACCCTTCACTCATTAGGAGATCATTCAATTTTGCTTTGTTAAGGTGCGCATCCACCAAGGCACGCGTGCTGAACGCGTTCTGACCGCGAGCTTGGTGGATACGGAAGAGCAAATGAACGCGAACTGAGCGCGTCCTGAACGCGAACTTTGCTTGCGTGTCATATCCACCAAAAACATTTGCACGTCCATAAAATGCGTGACGTTCGCGTACATGTTTTTTAGTGAGTATACTTGGCGTACTGTTCGCGTTCTGCACGCGTTCTGAATTCCGACTGTTCGTTTGCGTTCCATTTCTGTTCGCGTTCTGAAATTTTGTTGTTGGACCAAATTCAGAAGAATTTGGAGAAGAAGAAGACGTGCAAGTTTGCGCTGATTTGCCTACTCCATTATTAAATACCAACAAAATCGCACTGATTTGTTCGCCGGTTGTTCGTTTGCTTTCCATTTCAAATGGATAGCAAAAAAGCAGCTCGCAAACAGAACGCGAACAAAATTTCAAGAATTTGGTTGTATCCACCGAAAAACGAAACAAAAAGCAACGTGCAGCTTTCATGCGTGCACTCGTATTTTGGTGGATACGACGCAAAAACATTTCGGAAAGCTGTTCGCGTTCAGCGCGCGTGCTGCGCGCGATCAGATCGCGAGCAGCTTTTGTGTTGCTTTTTGGTGGATACAAAAGAACGCGGTCAGAACGCGAACAGAACGCGTGCTGAATTTTTGGTGGATGCCTGCCTTTACGAGCACTGAGAAGACCGCTGAGTTGGACTTTATAACAACAACTATCAAGGGATTCAGGACATACAGAAGCATTTTGTTGTTGTACACTTTTTTGTTACTTTTCTAGTAGAACAAAAACGAAGTTGAAGTGCTTCCGTACTTTCCGCCGAAAGCGAAGCAAAAGTTACCAACAATTTATCAATCATAATATGGTGAAAATTATGTTTTAGTGTACATATTGGACCACATTCACCATGCTGCGCTGCCTTTCGATAGCGGCAGAGTGGTGTGTATTCATGCTAATAATGGCACATCTAATCTTGTTCTTCTTTGAGTCATAATATCTCTTTACTATTTATACTCTTTGGCCATTATTAGCATGAATACACACCACTCTGCCGCTATCGAAAGGCAGCGCAGCATGGTGAATGTGGTCCAATATTTACACTAAAACATAATTTTCACCATATTATGATTGATAAATTGTTGGTAACTTTTGCTTCGCTTTCGGAGGAAAGCACGGAAGCACTTCAACTTTGTTTTTGTTCTAGTAGAAAAGAAACAAAAAAGTGTACAACAACAAAATGCTTCTGTATGCCCTGAATCCCTTGTAGTTGTTGTTATAAAGTCCAACTCAGCGGTCTTCTCAGTGCTCGTAACAAAGCAAAATTGAATGATCTCCTAATGAGTGAGGGGTACGGGAGATATATTTAATGAGTATGAAGGGAGCGGAAGATCGACTTTGCTTTTGTTATTTTGCACTAACAATGCAAGCGAATATGCGTAAGAAGAGATCGATCCAGAACTCGCATGCCAAGTAAAGTGTGAAAGAAAGAAACGATCAATTTCTGGAGTACAGCGGGCGATGAGAAGAACGGTGCGATTCGTCTGGATTTGTTTAAAATTTTGCATTTTAAGGTTTTTGAAAGGAATTTTGCTTTTCGTAGCTTTGTTCTGCTTCTTATTCGATGGCCAAGCTATGTAAAGCGCTGGCACGATCTACGTTCCGAGCATAGCGTGCTCTTGAAGAATTCGTATAGGCAGAAGATTTAAGAAGAAGAAGACTTTAGACGGCATATCTGGATATATAATAACTTATACGAGTAAAAATAAAAAGTTAATGAAAGCAAAAATAAAAAATTACTGTAAATTAAAACACTTCAATTGAATTTCGTTGAGAAACTGATTTTATTTTACTAAAACATCTTATATAGTCTTAGTCTAAGGGGGTCTTATTTATATAATCTTAGTCTAAGGAGGTCTAATCTATATTTAGCCTATGTTGGGAAGATAACAATTCAACCCTTATTCTAGCGTGGGAAACTATTATTCTTAATTTTTTGGTTTCACGCAGGAGTATGTTTCTTATCTTTAGTGGACTGTATTTTTAGAATATTAGGTTTGTGTTTTATTTACATATTCTTGTGTTGTTTTATTTACATATACTTGCGTTCATATTTGAACAATTACAGAATGGAAATATTTCAGAGAAAATATTTATATTATGTAGGAATTCGATTTTTTATAAGTACGAACGAATCGGAAGATCGACTTTGTACTTGTTATTTTGTAGTAACAACTGAAGTGCTTCTGTCTGGCCGTCTATAAATTTACCATGTTATTGTAGTGTCCAAAACCATTATTAAAATTAAATTAAAGACTAAAATTTTTAAAATTTATGATTTTAGTTCTATTAAGGAAGCATTGCCTATGGGCTGGCAATAAAACGAAATCAACCCTGCATTGAGCTCAGTGTATCGAATTACCAATAACACATATTGGTACAACAATTATATTATAATTTTATACATATAAAATAACAATAAATAATAACCTAATTTAATAATAAACCTAATTTAAAATACTAATAATAATAATATTATGCCGACAAAACGTTGCAAAAAACCAAATTCCTTTAATAAACGAAAAATAATAAAGCGAAAAAAAAATCCAAGCTTGATAGACCGACAGACGTAAGCACTTGATTTTTTATTGTAAAGAAACCAAAAAGAAGTCTAATTCCCCTGTTCCATCAACCCCTGCTGATGCACACAATTCGATCGTTTCGTTTTCAACTTCTTTGACATACAAGATTCCATCGCTCAACTCTTCTTACGCATAATCATTTATGAACGAAAATAAGCAAATCCGATTTGTATTTATACAACAACAAAGCAATGGCAATGAGAAGCAAATAAAACAAAGGATGGTAAACAAAAGCAAGAGAGCGAAGTAAATCAAAAGACCGACAGACGTAAGCAACTGAATTGTTATTGGAATTCATCAACTATTTCTCTCACTCCTCATCTAGCATACGATTGCTGCATCGATCAACTCTTCTTACGCATAATCATTTACCAAGTAAAACGAAGTTCACCACGAATTTCTCTGCTGCTATTCGCCGTAGCAGCGCTCTCGACTGCATTGTAATAATGGCACATGAAAATCTGCCGTTAGTCGAAAATTTTGAGTCATAATATCTCTTTACCAAGAATGATAGAATACAGGATTGCGCAATGCGCAGGTCCGTTATTCGCTGCCAAAAATTTTGACAACCGACATTCCAGTGCGTGACGTCAACATAGTTCATATTTGTGTTTGCTTGCATGAATTGCGATACTGCAAAATAAATTAAATTGACAAAAAAATATAAAATGAAGTGCCGAGTGAAAAATTGTGATAGTTTCAACCACGGGGCTGCTAGTTCGTGTAGTTTTTTCACGTTTCCTCCAGATAAACGCCTTCTGAAAATATGGGCAAAGTTTTGCCGGCAGCAGAGGAGCTTCAATCCCAAAACTTCATTCGTCTGCATGAAGCACTCCTTTACTCCAGAAGATTTTGCAAACAATATGCAGTTCGAAATCGGTAAGTAAACGAGAAATTTCCTTATAATTTGGTATTAATAAATAGGTTCATTACTAGGATTTGCTAAGCGTCGGATATTGAAACATTGTGCTCGCGATTGTGACGATGAATCTGGACGCGAAATAGAAGACTTGGAATACGATGGTATTGAAAACTTTGCAGGATATATATGCCACAAACTGCGCAATGATTTACCTCATATAGCTGTTAACAAACAAGACGGCGCATCATATACCTGGGTTAATCATTTGAGTGAAGGCGGCCTGTCGAAGCCAACGGCAGAGATGATGACTTATGTAAGCGCGCTAGAAAAAATATTTATAGCAATTAATGGAGATGGTTTGCTCATTACAAATCACTTTGTAAAAAAACATATTGAGCAAGCTTCCGATGTCAATTGCCACATAAAGGTTAAACAACTGTTTTTCCGGGCCAGAATGTTTTTCAAAATCAGGCAACTGAATAAAGAACTTGAAGATAATGCCCACAAAAGGAAACGGAAACTATGTAACACTATTACATAGCTGTTTCGATTTCCTTTAAATAAATTTAATATTTCAAATTAATATAATCTAATATAAATTAGATAATATTATTATTATAAATAAAATTACATATATTAATCTTATTTATTTATGATTATTATTTATTTATTTATTCCAGTTTAAATGTATAATGTATAATGATGAAATAAAAGAATAAAAACCAATTTTAAATGAAATTTAATCTACATAACTTTAATTGGATTCACAAAGGTAAAAGTATGTGATTATTGTGTTTTGTTGCTACAATTGGTAAGCAATATGATGCCGCCGTAGATTTTCAAGTATTCTTAACTACGCAAATATTTTTCACTTTACACTATTTTTCGGAATAGTTCATCCAAACCCGAGCAATAATAATAATATTTAATATTTAACGCAAAAGCTCACACTTTTACATGCAAATCGCACATTAATTTGAGAGTTCGGCATATTGGAAAACTATGATGAAGTAGATGCGCAGAACGAAGCATTTTTGAAACCTGTTTTGCGTAATCTTGTATTCTATCATTCTTGTCTCTTTACTATTTGTACTCTTTGCACCCGCTGCCAGCGACCGACCGCATCTGATTTGAAAAATTCGAAATTTTGAGTCATGCGTCTTCTATATTACTACATATTCTTTGGTTGAACCATAGAGAAATTTTTACTATTATTATTACAAGCAATTTATTTCTGAAATAGAAAATATACGGCATTCCTATTTAAAAAAAATTACTCAAAATATTTATCAATTGCTAACAGAAATGGTTCTAGTTTCAAAGAACCAAAAATAAGTGCATATATCTATCACTCACTTCAGTTATCTAATTTTCCAGAACTTAAGAATATTTTTTCCTCTGTGATTAAAAACTAATTCGTTGTATTTGAGAGTTAAATAATAAAAGGCACGTTTTAAATTTTGATTAAATGCAAAGTATATTAAAACGTTTCTGTAAAATCTTTAACAAAATATTTTGCTTCACGCATTGTAATTTCATAGCCGGCCAAAACAGAAATAAATTTTCCACAGTTAACGTACATTGAAGATAATTTGACGGTTTGTCTTCCTGAGATAACAAAATTTCTAAATGAAACTAAAAAGTATAGCATAAATTGAAATTACAGTTAGTAAGTTCGAGTGGTTGTTAAATAGCGTATTTGTAAATAATTGACATTCATTCATTGCACCAAGTTGGTATCTCAAAACAAAGGGTTCTTTCTAAGGTGTATAAAATAAAATTGATACATATTCGGGGGTGCTAGTCTGGGGAGTTTCTCAAAAAATTCCAAGAATGGGGTCTGAGTCTGATGAGTTTCTACACTAAAACGTCATCAATTATCGAGTTTTCACGAACACTACCATACAAAAACACAACCACCAACAAGCGATTTGACAACCAGAGTTGCACTTTTTAGAAGTTTCCTATCTCATTATCTCTGTCCAATTGTGTTCAACGCTAGTCACGGCTTGTTCGGGTAGTTGCCACGATTACAATACAATTGTATTAGTCAAAGCCACAATTGTATTAGTCAAATGTACTCAGTGCTGCCAGTTCAATACCAATTTATAACATATTCTATTACAAAATCAGGGTTGATTATCTATTTGTAGTCAATTTCGCTTCCAATTTCGTTGAAATTGAGATCAATTTATTCACCACCTCAATTTCGTTTGACGTCCTTTTGTATGTCGAAATTGTGGACTTTATTCTCAATTTCAGCCGAAATTGTGGTAAGAAACGAAATTGCCTAATTTTGGTCTAGTGCGAACATAGTATTATATATACGTTTTTGGTTTATTTATTTTGGAGCATCAAAAGTAAAAAATTAATCGCAATTAATATCGATTGTTTGTATTTGATTCAAATATTGTTTGCGAATATTTTTTAAAAACAATATTTTTTGTGATAAACGACGTCTCCATCAGCGGTCGACCTCCTTTTAAAAAGTTAACCGCGATTCCCGTGGAGGCCACAGGTAACGCTATATCGCCTTTCCTCGCACCACGCTCAAGAGGATTTTGTATAGGTAGGTTTTTCCACAGGTCCATCTAAGAAAAAGCATTTTGATGATCTCCTAGATGTGTATATTGCATCTATAACTTTATTAAAGCAACACCCTGTTCAGCGTCTAAACATTCGTCCATATCTTGACCTGTTGCTCTGTTTCATTATATCAAGTGCTGCTCCGGCATCATAAGGCAAGCCTTGAGATGGAGTTTTAAGACCGATGTCCGTACAATTTTTACCATGTAAAATAAGAATTTCTTGAACATCGCATAGGGCTAGATCGTCATAGTCTGCGTGTGTTCTACAATGATCCGGATGTCTTCCAGGTAGGTCTGCTGTAAAGTGGTTAAGACACTTGTCCCACAATTTCTGCGGCTCAGAGCTGGGCCACAATACGGCAGCGACAGTGTCAGTGTTTCTCTCACCATGCAAACCTTATGGGAAAAAACACTGCCGAGTAGGGGAAAAATTATAGACTCTAGTTCGGCAGTGAGCAGTGAAATTAAAATCCTCTCATTTTTTGGATAAAAGTGTTGCAACCCTTTTAGAAAAAATCTCACTTATTCTATAGGAATGAAACAAAACAAATACTCAAACAAATCCAAATGTGAAAACAAATGACAAATGACAGATAGCGCTGCGCGCTGCCACTGTTTTCATTGTAGGCTGACAGTGAAAGTGAGAGAAACACTGACACTGTCGCTGCCGTATTGTGGCCCAGCTCTCAAGTAGGCACCCAAAAACACCGATCAAGGCACACAATTCTCTGAGCGCTTTAGGCATGCTGACTTCTATAGCCTCAGCCAGTGTGGCTTCCCAAACCGAATCGTCTTCTAAGATACCCAACTCCTTGCATGCCGTTTTGAATGCGACCCCGTGCATAGTTCTAAGGTTCTCAAAACTGTTTTCTCCTGTCACATGTAATAGAAGTAGTCTTAGATAATATCGCTCACCTTCCGATATACTCACTGTGTACATTCGTCCTATGACTCTATCACTGTCTCTTTTTCTCTCTACCCAATATCTAATGTTCCTTTTCTAAACAACTAAACACAACACCACAAAAAATAGTCACAAACAAAAAAAAATTTAATGAAATTAAACTATTATGAAAAATTATTAAATTTTTAAATTACATATTACATTTTTAAATTATTAAATTTTAAAATTAATCAGCACAATCTAGGAAAAAAAATACAAATTTCCTCCCAATCCGATTTTTTGCAAAAAAGAGGCGAAGCCGTTTGGATTTTTGAAATTTACAAAATTTTTCTCATCAACATTAGATGCCCAGAAACATCTGTGAAAAATTTCAGGTTTGTAAGAGATGTGGATGTCCAAAAAAAAAAGTCCCGGACATATTTTGCTAACAGAAACGCACAGGGATTTTATATATATAGAAGATTTTTTGCTATAAAAGGATACACTCTGTCAAAAGTTGTCCATTAACATTTGAGAAATCAGAGAACGTCCATCCGAAGTAGTTTTTTAGATGTTTTAAATATGGTATTAAACCAAGAATAAAAATGCCGTATTATAGCACTGAGTGGAGAAAACTATTCGAATAAAAAAATTTCTCAAATAATTGGGTGCAGCGAAAGCACAGTGCGCCTTTTTTTAAAAAAAATTAAAGTAACCGGAAGGATACTGAGGAAAACCGGAAGTGGGAGACCAAGAATCACTACACCGCGGGAAGATGGATCGTTGGAACGAATGTGTTTTCGAAATCGGTTCCAGACTGCTAGGGAACTAAGGGAAAGCTGGGAATGCAAATCAGCAGAAGCACTTTCTCCAGACACCTAACGAATATGGGTCTTCCAGCTCGCCGACCAGCTAAAAAGCGGCTATGAAGAAAAAACGAGCGGAGCGGAGAAGAAAAAAGCAGCTATGAAGAAAATGGGCCAAGGAGCATAAAAAATGGATAGCTTCTAATTGGAGAAATGTCATATTTTCTGATGAATCGAAGTTCAATTTGATTGGGCCCGATGGAAAAGCCACATTTTTCGAACAGTCAAGCATTCACCTTATGTTTTGGTATAGGGATGCATAACATATTATGGAGTTGGATAAATTTTATTGCTGGAGGTTCCGTGAATGCAAAAAAGTATAATAATGTTATCAAAAAAGGCGTGGTTCAACAATCGAGAAACTGAGCTGTCATGTTGAAAACACACTTTTTCAAGACGCTAATGCACCTTGCCACCGAGCTCGACCTGTAAGTAAACCTTTAGGTTTTACCTAAAAATGCATTCTAACGGTAATTTTGTATTCATAGGTAACACAATTCAAAAAAAATCTGGGGATATTATCGGTGCCCTGGCCAGGAAATAGCCCAGACCTGAATAGAGTGTTTTCCAATAAGAGGTGTAATTTTGATATTCAAAGAAAAATGCAATTTTTTGAGATAAATTATCGCATGTTTTTTTCGTAATAAAGCGGAAGGTATGCCGTTAATAATGAAAAACAACATCAGCCAAATGGCCACCACGACCACGCTTACAGAACCATATCCTTTTCAGGCAATTTTCCATAACCAAATCGCAAAGTGGCTGCCCTATGTCCTCGATAGCCCCACGAATTCCATCTTTGAGGTCTTGACGCTGGGCTGTTGGCGTAGACCTTATCTTTTACGTGGCCCCAAAGGAAGAAGTCGCAAGGTGTTAAATCACAAGATCTCGGTGGCCAATTGTGATCACCTCTTCGAAAGATAACACGGTCAGGAAACTTTGAAAATTGATAATTTTTTGGGTAATTATGCAGCGAAAAAATCGAAGAAATGTCTCCAAAATCTATGGAGGAGTTAACAATTACTATAAATGAAGTGTGGTAAGATGAAGAAATCAAGAACCACATCCAAAATCTCTATGATTCAATGCCCAGAAGAGTGGAAGCTGTTGAAGGCCAAAGGAGGAACGAAATACTGAACAAAAATTTAAAGAAATGAAAAAGAGTATACAGAAAATTTTTGAATTCTAAGAATATTTGAACTTAAGAAAAATAATAGAAATTAAAAAAAAAACTAACCTTCTTTATTTTATTACCTTTTTTAAACAAAGTTAAAAAAATTAGATCTTGGGTTTTTCCACCTTTTTAGCGGAAATCGACCTGCCGGTCGGCCAACCCTTTTTTTTTCTTTTTTCCAGGTAGGGCTATAGGGATCAAATAATATAAAATAAAGAAAATCTTGCAGGTAGTTTTCCTTTTTTTATTAAATTTTGCATGAGTAATGAAATTCTACTAGTGCGGCTTTTTTTTGGCCATGGGTGTATGTATTATTAGCAAGGTTGATAGAATAGAAGGATGCGCCAGTAAACAAAACAAAGTGCCCCGTTCTGCGCATGTACGCCACAAAGTATTTTTAAAATCATAACACACTACAAATACCAAACTTGAAAAGTGGTATAAAGCAAAATTGGTTAAATGTTACTATCAAACAGGTTAAATATTACTCTCAAACAGGTTAAGTGTTACTCTAACGCTCCGTTTTCAAAGCAATTTACATTAAAATGACCCTCACAGATGCCTGCATATCGTATAACGTGTATAGTGAATTGATATGCCGATTACATGCCCATACAAATTCTTAAACAGCACGATATGCTCGGAACGTAGATCTTGCCAGCGCTTTACAAAGCTTGAGCATCGTACAAGAAGCAGAACAAAGTTACGAAAAGCAAAATTCAAAAATCATAAAATGCAAAATTGAAAACAAACGCAGACGGACGGACGGCACATGGTTTGTTATTGTAAGAGAAGCAAAAGAAGACGATCGCACCGTTCTCCTCATCGCCCGCTGTACACCACAAATTGATCGATTCTTTCTTTCACACTTTATATGGCATAGGCCGTGGTTATGCTATCGAGTTTTGCTTGGCAAGTAGGAATTTTTTTTGTTGTTTTGTGTGTAAAAGAGAGAACGGGATATTTTTCTGTTCTCAACATCACTCTCTCACACCGAGCACGAAAACTCGGTCTAGCGTACACCGAGGACACCAAGCAAACCGGTGTTGCTTAATTTCAATATTCACAAAAGTACTGAAGAATTGAATGGAGTGAAAAAATGGAATTAACTGATAAATCTATCAATTATATTCCTGTGATTATCGTTCCAAAATATTACGACTTAATATATGTTAAACACATTTCAATTAATATAAACATTTGGTCCTCCATCGCGTCGAAAACTACACCGCAAATAATACGTTTTCTCATTTGTGTAGTAGACGGGTTGCTGTTGAAGGTGAGATAAAATATACCTATTTGAAGAAAGCAAGCGTGGGTCAAGCACAAGCGTAACCACTCTTTTTGCACGGACTCCGATCACAAAAATGAGAGTAATTTCCCACCAAGTTTTGCTCGATAGCATAACCACGGCCTTACGATCCAAACGCTCATAACATTTGATGCAAAAATTTTGGCTGTCTCATAAGGTGTTTCCATAAAATGGTTTTTCCAGGTTTTTGGAATAAACTGTTTTAAGCCCCAAAACCACTCGTAAACTGTTTTAACTCCGGTGAAATTGTTGTTGCTATTCCAGCGCTAAACCAAAATGCGTTTGGTTTTTAGCCTCAGTTTTTAGTTTGCAAGTCTGTTTCGAAGTTCGGAATTGCAGACACACTATCTTTCTCCTTTTCTAGTAATAAGTTAGAAAGTGATAATTTATGTCACCAAACTATTCTGCCAAATACCAAAAAAAACTCGACATACTGAGAGGAGTTTGCTATTTACGATGTACGATTTTTCGCTTTCCAAATTCTCTAAACCTGCGAATTTCATTACCATACCAAAATACATTTCAACAATTTTGAATATTATTGTTATTTAATTCACTGTATTATAAATTAAAGCGATGCACAATTTTAAAAATATCTGCGTAAATATACAAACAAAACAACAGCTGTTTGTTTCTTCTTTTCGGTTTGACAGCCCGGACCGGATTATGTATGGAAACACTAGATCAGCTGATCGATTTTCGAACACCTTAACCGGATTAAATATTTTTATGGAAACAGGCTATCACGATCATCAAACAAACACATGCATACAGAACTCGAAGCAGGGTCTGAAAATTTTTTTATCTCTTGTGCTTTTATTCCTGTTTTACTAGCCAGAGATAATGAGATAGGACACTTCGAATTCGCTGTTTCAATACATATGCATTTTGCTGAAATTTCACTAAACCTATGACAAAAAAACGTGTGCGTTGTCCTCTCATGTGTACTTCGCCGCACAAAATCGTGTGCTTTGTCCTCTCATGTGTACTTCGCCGCACGAAGTGTACTTCGCCGCAGTATCACATGCACGCATGCAATATTGATTTTACGGGGTGTATTTTTGGAAACGTCAAAAATATATTTAAGAAATTAAACTTTTATTTATGCTCACATTATATACATAAGATATCTACCAGTTCCTTATAATTATAATAAATGTATACTTTCAGATTTTACATAGTATTTGTTGATTTATTTGTTTATACTTAATTGGTATAAAGTTGTCGTTGTGCGAATATTTGGCTGCAAAGTTGTCCGAATTTTCACAAACAAAATTAAGATTAATAAGTCCAGAATGGTCGCATTTATATATTTTCTTTTATTTTCCAATATATTTGAAAATTATCTATTGTTGATCCATCTGGGTGACTTAAATTCCCTTTTAACACCTACTGCTTGTATATTTGAGAAACTTCACCACCTTTGTTTACATATGGTGAAAAATTAATTTCATAAAACCAATCAGATGTTGATCGTTGTGAAATGTAATTTTATTTTATTTTATATAATATAATTATTCCAGATCTGGTCTCCAAGGTTTCTCCATTCCTAACTGAAAGACAAAAAAAAATCAACGAGAGTTCTGATCTCTTTCTTGTTCAACTTCTCCCTGGTAAGATCCCTGATGAAATTCTTAAACTCAGATACCTTTTTTACTCCCGTATCACTTGGGAAAAACCCAAAAAGAATAACAACCCTATGCAGTGCAAGCGCTGCCAAAGCTTCGGTCACTTGGCCAAAAATTGTGCCAGAAAGTATAACTGTGTGAAGTGCAGTGTGAGACACAATCCGGGTGAGTGCCAAAATATAAAAAAAGAGGGTTCCCTTGCCTATTGCATCAATTGTAAAGATTTTGGGCACCCCGCAAATTTCCGTGGCTGTCCACAATACAAAATGTACTTGCTGAGAAGGAGGGAGTTAATAAATAAAAATAAAGAGAAAATAAGTCAGATAAACCAAGAATGCAAAATTTTCAATAATAGTGGTGTAGGACACACTCGAGTATCCTACGCAGACATTGTCAAGAATAAGCAACCCGCTTCTTGTATTGACCTAACTCCCTCCTCTGTTGCAGGTGCATCTAAGGGATTGTTTTCCGATTTTTTCGATCTTTCCACTACACTTTTTGGTTCGGATATAACTTCCTTGGTGGCAAGGGTGAAAAAGTTCATGAAGAACATTAACAGCGGTATTTCTATCGAAATGAAGAGACTGGCATACTTGGAATTGTTAGACCAAGTAATCCTCAATTCCAATAATAACTTTGATGGGTAAACATTTCATCTCCTTAAACACCGGTTCCTTGGTGGACAATAGTAGACGCCTCGATCTATTTAAACTATTAAAAAGACACAATGTTTTCGTTGCGTTTCTCCAGGAAACGCACCTGAAAATCAATCATAAAGTTCATTTAGATTCCTATAACTTTTTCCGTAACGATTCTAATCAGGGAGTTGCAATAGCCTTAAAAAAAGATCTTCTCTTTAATTTAATTGACACAACAAACTTCGATTTCCCTTGTATCTTACTGTCGATTTCTTTTAAAAAGAATGATTCGGTGAAAGCGCTTCTGCTGGGATCAATATATCTTCCGACTAATTTAACCCGTGCAGCAATCACTACCGAGTTAGACAAAATCAGCGTAATAGCAGCTAACTATGACGGAGCAATAATAGGCGGAGACTTGAACGCTAAAAGTCCTTCCTGGGGTGATGCTCTTAGGAACATGAATGGTATTGCCTTAGAAGCGTGGTTGTCACAATCCTGCCATATATTTTCTCTTCTTTCGCCTAATAGTCCCTCGTATCCAAATGGCTCCTCCTTTTTGGATCACTTTATTGTCTCAAACTGTCTTATTGACCAATTGAACCCAAATTTTAATATATCTACGCTGCCATCATTCTCTGACCATTACGCAATTATTTTAAACTTAAACATGAGTGAAATTGTGTACATTCTTAAGCAACCAGAAATCTTTATATCATATCAAAATACCAACTGGAAGAAATTCCAAGATGACCTAGACGTTCAGTTAGCTAATCGCCTCCCTCCAGAGTTTTCAAACCTTTCTAATGAAGAGATTGACTCCTATATTCTTAGTCTCAACTCAACTATACAGAATGTTGCTCGAAATAACTCTGAAGTAATCAGTCCATCATTTAATAAATATAAAAACCTTCCTCAGGATATTACTAACCTCTTCAAAATTAAACATAAGTGGCAAAAAAAATTGAAACGAATTTTCCATGCTACTTATAATAGGATAAACCAATCTTATAAAGAGCTTTCAGCCAGAATTTCACTCCTAAAAATAATAATTAAAGAGAAAGTTAAAATTTGGCTTGATCAACAACTTCAACAGAGACTCTCTAAAATTAAACCAGGTCCTTCCGCCTTCAAGGAAATTAACAATCTCATAGGGAAAAAGAGCTCCTCTTGTGAGTCGTTAAAAATCAATAATACCATTTATTCCACTGAACCAGTCATTGTTACGACTTTCGGAAACTACTTTGAAAGAATATTTCGTAAAAGTCGGCCTACTTCCGATCAAAACTTGGTGCTCCAAGTGGAAACTACAGTGGATCAATTTAGAAACACTTTACCACCTCGAATTTTTAATTTCGACATTTCCAACTCTGCTCTATCTCCATCGTTCCCTGAGTTCTTCACTTCCACCGGAGAAATCAAAGATATCCTCAGCCACAATAATTCCAAGAAGTCATTTGGTCCTGACGATCTCTCAAACTATCTCCTAAAGAAACTTTCCAAATCTGCTATCGAGTTTTTAGCAATTATCTTAAATAACTGTTTGAATAATGGTTACTTTCCTAAAAGTTGGAAAATCGCGAAATTAATTCCGATTAGGAAAAAACCTAATAATATCGACATTTCAAACTTTCGCCCTATTGCTTTACTCTCCAACGCTGGCAAAATTCTTGAAAGAGTAATCTACAACAAAATTGATAATACTTTAAACAATGGCATTGATCCTATTTCAGATTACCAGTTTGGGTTTAAAAAAGGACACTCCACGGTGCACGCCCTATTGAAAATGCACAGTGACATAACTCAAAATCTTAGAAACAAAAAATGTACTGTCAGCTGTTCTCTGGACGTTGAAAAGGCGTTTGATAGTGTTTGGTGGGATGGTCTTCTCTTTAAACTAATACAAATCAACCTTTCTCCAACGATCTTTAAACTCCTAGACAGTTTTCTTACTGATAGATTCTTTTTTACACAAATCAACCAATCAAAATCCACATTAAAGAAAGTTGAGCGCGGAGTTCCTCAAGGCTCAATCTTGGGCCCTCTTATCTTTAACATATTTTTATATGATTTTCCTCACTTCCTGCGTGTGCCAGACTTTCCATCAGGCTCAGTTGCACTTTTGTATGCTGACGATACCATGGTATATGCTCACGCGAGATATCCCAACGATGCTTTGGCAGCCGTCTCTGCTCATATTCAGGTAATTAACGAATTCTATAAAAAATGGGGTTTAAACCTTAACATCGGTAAAACTGAATGTATTTGCTTCCGGAATGCATCAGGGAAAGGACCTCCAGGAGTGGTGAGGGACAGTAAAAATCTTTATCTTGCCGTCGATGGCGCTAGGATCCCATTCAAAACACACATTAAATACTTAGGTATAAATTTCAATAACCTTTTCAAATTCAATAATCATGCAAGGTCTACATTGACTAAAGCCAAGCGTGTTGCAGGATTGCTAGCGCCGTATTTTAGATCCAATAGCGGCCTCTCAAGAGAAACCAAGCTGTTGTTCTACAAAACCCTAATAAGACCAGTTGTGACCTATGCCTTCCCGTGCTGGTTTTCGTTCTCACCGTCGGTGGCGAGAGAGCTTGAAGTATTTGAAAGACAAATCCTGCGCTTAAGTATTAACAAACATTTCCAATCTTTTAACAAAAAATATGCGAACAGCTACATCTACGATAAGTCCGGAGTTGAACCCCTAATGAGATACTCCTTAAGAGCTATGAAAAAATCCGTAACAAATTTACGCTATATAGATAATGATCTTATAAGTAGTACGTTTTTTTCTCTATCCAGAGAGCCTTGGAATTCTGAAAATTATTTATCTCCTTTGTGTATAGACTCAATTGACTTAGATTCTATATTAGCAGGTAATGACCAATCTGCTTTAGTTCCTTTGTTTTACCAGAATAGTTCATCTTGCCAAAATAGAGGATAATTTTCCTTTCACTGTAATGTAATGTGATTTCATATAAAATAATATATTAAATGTTGTAGACTTTAAGTGCCTTATCAAAAACAAAATAACTTATTCTCATATTACGAAACTCATATACCTCTGTAATAGTCTTATTTCAAGTATATTACCTGATGTACCTTATTATTATTCTAAGTCAAATAGCTATTAAGCTTCCAATAATTATAAGAACACTTGCAAAGCTCCGGGAGCAAGAGCTTTATATAAAACTTAACGAGAAGATATCATATCTTAATTAATACACAAACTCGTGAAATTGTACTATTGGTTAAAATACTACGAAATATCATGCACAAGGCAAAACTTTACAGCCCTGGGAGTTGCCAAACTTGTAAACATGCATAGTTTAAGTTGTATATATTTATTGTATAAGTAAGTTGTCATCGTCTCAATAAAGTTGAATTGAATTGAATTATATAATATAATTCTTTAAGATAAATGATTTATTTTTGTTTTTGATTAATGAAAATCAAGAAGAAAAAAGCATCTTATAGCATGTTCTTCTCTAATGGGTGGAAAGTGCAGATGCGTAAATCACTGCGTTTTTCTATATCACTCATCCTGATTTTTCCATATTAAGTATATAGAAATTGCATTGTGTACATTTACATATAATAATTTATTTTAATTTTCTCTTCGTTACAACATATTACCAATATATTTGCATATATCTATATATATAAAAATGAAAGGCCTGACTCACTTCCCATCAACGCACAGGCTAAACCCTTGGACCTAGAACGGTGAAATTTTGCACATAGGTTTCTTTTATTATGTATACGTCGAATAAGAAAGGATTTTTCGAAATGTTACTTCTAAGGACTTCAAAAAGGACATACACAGAATTTTTTCTTTGCACAGGCTAAACCCTTGGATCTACAAAGATGAAATTTTGCACGGAGGTTTCTTTTATGATGTATGCAAGGGAGAAGAAAGGATTTTTCGGATATTTTACTTCCAAGGACTTAAACATTACTCTTTTGTTAGCCATCAAATATGGATTTTCTTTTTTTACGAAAACATTCCGCGTATAAATGCCTAAAAACAATTTTCAGGATTTTTTAAAATTCATCCTCTAAAGGTCCAAAAAGGACATCCATTTGTAAAAATATACCCTATCACATAATAAAATAAAACGAAGCATGTTATGAATTTTTGTCATGTGTCAAAGAATATACATATGTATTACAATATATTATAACAATTACAATATATTATTCAAAACAGAGTGCTCAAGTGCTACGAGATTGTAAATTAATAGTTTGGGATGAAAGTACAATGGCACATAAAAGCAGCTTCTAAGCACTGAACACAACAACAAAAGATATTACAGTGAACGATGACATGATGCGTTGAAAAACTGTACTATTAGCGGGAGACTTTCGCCAGACTCTGTCCATAGTGCCGAGAAGAACTCGGGCTGACGAAGTTAATCCATGTATTAAGCATTAAATCTTTGGCCCTTAATACAAAAACTCTACCTTAAGAAAAACATGCGGGTGCATTTAAAGGGAGAGGTTTTCGCTGACCAATTCTCCAAACTACTCCTGCAAATAGGAAACGGAGAATATCTGGAAACTGATGGCAAAATTCAAATTCAACCAAATCTTGCCTCAGTTGTGTCGACCGTTGACGAGCTAATAGAACGAATATACATATCCGGATATCCAAAACCTACACCATGAAACAACAGAATGGTTGAGCGAACGTGCGATTCTTACATCTAAGAACGATCAGGCATCAACCATTAATGACAAGTTGCTGAGGTCATTTGAAGAAACAAAATATCTGTACAAATCGGGGGACACAGTATTGCACATAGATAACGCTATACACTATCCTGTGGAGTTCATAAATACACTTAACCCACCTGGTTTACCGTCTCACAAACTTAACTGAAAATAGCAGGATTTGATCTTAGGCAAGACTGCTTTTCACATGCCAGCAACTGATGGCAAAAACTATAAATTAGTGTATAAAGAGATACATTATTAAAACTAAAGAGCAAGAAAATTAAACAAATAGGCATTACAAAAAGAATAAGAAAAAATACCATTTTTATACATTACAATAAAATTGAAATTACAGATTTGTATGCATATTCTCAAATTTACTTAAATCGCTAGCAAGTAACTCGGATGGCACTTTAGCAACATCCTGTTGCTTTTTCTCCATTTGTCTGTTCATCACGTTCCTCTTTGATAATCTTATCCTTGGAATGAATTACTGATTGCAGCTGTAAGAGCCTGTTAAAAAAGTAGGTAAAGTCAAGCTCAGCAGGAATTAACACTTGCAGCTATCTCCGATTCCTTCTCTTTTAATTGTGCCTACAGTTCATCCATATGCAATGCCACGCGAAGTGAAGAAATTTCCGAGTTCAGCGTCGCCGGTACATTCTGACTATGATGCTTCTTATGTTCCACTAATTGACTTGCTTCTCTAAGTCATTAATGTGAGATACATTCAACAATTGCACTTTGCAAGTATTTGGATTTTGTTGCAACAACTTTCCATTGTGCGTGCCTAATTCAAGCACAAAACTACATAATCAGTAGCTGTAGCAAGGTGCACCTGCGATTAAAAAAGTATAAAAACTCATCTTATTTCACTGTATGTAATTTATAGATACCAACCTCATTTTCCAAGCTATCTAACCCAAAAACATTATTCCAAAAGCCGACACGTGATTGGAAACGTTCCACATTGTCTTGCATTACTTTGTGCTGATCCTGCAGCAATAATTATGAATCATCTGCAGTAGTTTTACCATTTCTGTTTCTCCTGGTAAATCTGCATGAAATGAGTTAACTTATTTGTGTTTTTATTAAAATTACACTCAGTCTTACCATACCTTAGGTTTGGGCATTACAGGCCTCAAATAATATCCATTCCAGATATTTTATATTGCTTTATATAGCTTTAATATAAGCTCCAAACTTTTGCAAACAATAATGTTTAAATAGGGTGTGTGCCAATTGGTTACTTTTTCCTCGATTTGGAAAATTTTGACATAAGAAACTGAAATTTTGAAGTGAATGAGGTGAATTCAAACGTCAAAATTTTATGTAGCCCTGAGGGCTAGGTAAATTTTTGACAACCGTTGAATATTCTCTTCAACGTCGAGTATTTCAAAATTATTGAAAAATGGAAAAGAAAATTAGGAAAACTTTTATTATTATTATTATAAGATGTTGTGCTTTTAATATAATAGCTAGTAAACAAGGAAAATCCTTTTTTGATATTCTATGCATAATTCTTTGTTTAATTTTACAGACAATCTTGAAACTCAAAATTTTTGTTTTGTCAAAATTTCATCCATGAATTGGCACAGCAAATTTTTACTCACCAAAGTAAATTTATTTCAACATTACTTACCACTAGTAAAAAGTAACCAATTGGCACACACCCTAAATAAATGTATAAACTAAATGAATCCGTGGTGAAACATGAAACAGCTGTTTTTTTCAACATACTGAAAGACAGAAAACAATAACAACAATATGGTAGCTCTCACGTATAGTGTACATGAATTCAACAGATTATAAAAAATAGACGTCAAACCGATTTTTGAAGCGGCGAATTCGAAGTGTCCTATCTCATTATCTCTGTTACTAGCCATAACCGCCGCAGCAAGAGCTTCGCGGAAGCGAACATACATACATGCAGGTAGCAAGAAAAAATGTGTTGAAAAGCCGTCGGCTTTTTTACTGTTTGTCAAACCAATTGTAATAAATAAATTAATTCGGTTTTTATTTTTGGGTTTCATTAGAAATTTACTGTTATTGTCATTGTTTCGTTTTAGTATCCATTGTAGCTCCAGCAATTTAGTTTTGAAATGTTTGTTTGTTTGTTTGTTTGTTTATTTATTTCTATATTTTTACGTTATTACATTATGTACATTATTCTGCTAAGCTTTCAGGCTTTTCTGCAGGAATAAAATAATATTACTTCAAATTACACTTAGGGTGTGTGCCAATTGGTTACTTTTTCCTCGATTTGGAAAATTTTGACATAAGAAACTGAAATTTTGACGTGAGTGAGGTGAATTCAAACTTCAAAATTTTACGTAGCCCTGAGGGCTAGGTAAATTTTTGACAACCGTTGAATATTATCTTCAACGTCGAATATTTAAAATTATTTAAAAATGGAAAAGAAAATTAGGAAAACTTATATTACATGTAAGTATAAAATAAAATATGCTGCATAAAGTTTCACTGAATGTTAAAATGTTCTTATTTCGATTATATTAGGGAGTAACAGCGACCGTATGGCATTATTAACAAGAAGAATAGAGCTGGACAAACTCTTTAGTTCAAAAAATGCCAACAGCAACGATGGTTGGAGGTAAGCAAATTTAATATGCTCACGTTTATGCATTTTGATATGCAATTTTTTTCAGAAAAGTGGCGGGCTCCCTCCAAGAAACACTTTTGGATCCCAGCAAAGACCACACCAGCTGCAAAAATCAGTGGAACTCTTTAATAAAAAAATATAAAGAACTTAGCCGTATCAGGACGGGTGAAGGTACGGCAGATGAGTTGTCTGTGGAGGATGCGGAAGATTGGCCTTTTTTCGAAATTATAAAGACGTATGCAGGTAGAAAGGACAATTTCAACCCTCCATTCCTCCTAGACTCAAGCCAGGGGGTGTTAAGGCCCCAATCTGAAAGTCGCTCCACAACACCGTCCACCACACCAAGAAGTGAATCGCCCCATCCATCCCCAAGACCCTCATCGTCCCATCGCTCTCACAGCCGTTTGGATAGGCTAGAGCGTCTTATCACAAAAAGTGAAAAAAGAACAAGGAAGCAAATGTCTTCATTGCTTTCAGTTTTCGGACAAATGGTGCAATCAGACTATCCGCATATTGACACAACATCACTGTTGATAGAGTCATCCGATTCCGACTAATGAATGTTCCGACCAGTTAAATCAAATTTGTTTTTATTTATTGAAAATAATAATAGTTAATAAATTAAATTATTTTTATAACAAAATTGTTTTTTCTTTAGTAGTTCGCATAGCAGTATAAGATTGCAAGAAGGGGACATTGTTTTGTTCTTATTTGCATAAATTCTCCCAGTTGCTGGATTCGTGATTTTCAAATTACCGCTCAGAAAGAGTCAAATGTTTAAATAATTTTATAAAATACCATATTATACATATACTATATACTAGACTGCAAGAATTCGTTAAACATGGCATTTCTTTGTAATATTCCTTCTTCGGAGTCAGATAGTGTTGATTCGGTTGGATCTGCATGTGAGAGAAGCTCAACTGATACATCGTATGGATCGAAGTCATCATGTAATATGCAAACATTGTGTAAAATGAATGCAGCGAAAACAGTCTTGATGCAATTTTTTACGCTGAGTTCAAGGTCTCTGTTGAATATATTCCTCCATCTTGATTTAAGCATTCCGAATGCACATTCCACAGCAATTCTTGCTTGACTATGAGCCGCATTAAATCTCATTTGCGAAGACGTTAAAGGTTCCTTAAAAGGAGTAATAATTGCTACTGGCTCTGTTTGGCAAGGGTATCCTTTATCGCCTAACAAAAAATATCCCCTCGGAGGATAAGTGCCTGCGTTGAATATTGGGCTGTTAAGGAACACACGTGTATCGTGAACTGATCCAGGATAACCCACAAATACATCTGTGAACTTATAATTGCTGTCAACAACTGCTTGAGCTTGTATGGAATAGAATTTTTTGTGATTTATATATTCGTCATGCTTATTGACTGGGCATTGAATTCGAATATGTGTGCCATCAATTGCGCCAATAACATTTCTAAAAGCCATTGATTTAGCTTTCCTACAAAATTTTATACCAGTTCTTTCATAATCCTCAGCAGATCCATGGTTTATGATGTGGCGCATTTCAAGAAATACATCTAAAAGCTTGTGAATGATATTTTTCACCGTAAAGCGGCTTAATCCCATGAATTCTCCAGCAACTCTGTAGCTGCATCCACAGGCCATCCAATATAAAAAGCACATCACTTCATATTCCGTTGACCATCCATGTCGTTTTAGAGGAACGAAATCCGATATTTTTCGGAAAGAATTGTAGCATACCCTTAAATGCTTGCGAGTCGCTCTATCTTCTCCATTCATTATAGAATTTATTGTATCGGAATATACTTTTGGTTTAAGATACACGAGACCCTACGAAAAATTAAAAGAATTCAAAAAATTAATTGTTGCCCTTGTTGCATTTCCTTGAAACACTAACATGTCTGGTCTCTTTCTCGCATATTAGCATTAGCATCATTCTGTTAATTTTTTTAAGATGTTGTGCTTTTAATAAAATAGCTAATAACAAAGGAAAATACTTTTTTGATATTCTATGCATAATTATTTGTTTAATTTTGCAGACAATCTTGAAACTCAAAATTTTGTTTCTGTCAAAATTTCATCCATGAATTGGCACAGCAAATATAACAAAATTTTACTCACCAGAGTAAATTTATTTCAACATTACTTACCACTAGTAAAAAGTAATCAATTGACACACACCCTTAATTTACAATTAAATTACTTACATTTACTTAATTTAACTACAATTTAAATTACTTCACATTACAATTATAGATTAACATCGCCATTATTTTTACACGATTACATTTTGGATATTACAGTATATTAAAAGAGTTAATTAATACTCAATACTTAAGTTTTATCTTAAAAAGGGACTCCTTCTCAACTTTCATTGGACGAAAAATTCTTTCGACAGAGATACTTCAATCCATATTAAAGAGCTGAGCCAATTACATCCGGTGTTTATAAGCGTTGTAAGGCATACACGTACTATTTTTCACTATTTAGAAGGTACTGTTTTATCAAGTTTTTTCGCTTATAATAATTTAACCTTGTTAATTCTGTTGGAAGTTCATTTAACAAAGTCGGCACCATTACTTTTAAAGTGTTTTTTCCATAGTTGTTGTGATATTGATCCGTTTTATATCTTTGCTGAACTTTTCTTCTTGTTGAGTAGCTGTGGTCAATAACGTTTCTGAAGGCCCAATCGTCATAGAACTCAATTATTACAGAATATTTGTAAATATTAGTTACAGTAAGTACTTTCAGATTCTCTGTTATAGCTTCTGCGCCTTGCTCTCTATGGTTTGTCTTGCTTCTTGATAAAATTTTAAGAATTCTATTTTGGCTAATTTGTAGGAGTCTACAGTGCAGGGATGTGCCCCAGGCTGTTATACCGTGTCGAATACAGGATTCACACAACGCAAAGTATGCCTGTTTCAATACTTTATAATTGCAGAAGTTGCTTAAGTGGTAGATATAATATGCGATCTTCCGAAGCTTTTTCTGAGTGTTTTCAATTTGCGCTCGCCACGTCAGATTTTGATCTATTATTATCCCCAGGTATTTAAATGTACTGACCATTTCAATATACGTATCACATTCATCATCAGCCTCTTTGATTTCTTTATTGATACTGGAATGAATACAGGATATATTGTGGTATTTTATCTTCACCTCTGCATACAAAAAGTGGGTAGGTTTTATATGCATCAGTTTCGTTTTCTCAGCATTCAGAGCAAGGCCATTGTCATGTGACCATTTTGTAATAGCATCGAAATCTGTTTGCAGTTTCTGAACAGCTATGTTTAGTTCCCGGTTTGAGGCTACGATTGCTGTATCATCGGCATATGCAAACGCTGTGCAGTTTGTAATTGTTTTGAAAATGTCGTTCACGTAAATATTATATAATATTGTAAAATATTGTAAAATATTTGTACTCCTATTTAAAAAAAAAACTGACCCAAAATATTTACCCATAACTAACGAATTTTCTTGGAAATAAAGAAAACAAGGATGAAACGCGTTTTAGGATTATAAATAAAAAACAAAATACAAAAAAGGTCCCGTTGCCCCTTATTTTTTACATATCCTAACCGTTTCGCCGTTGTTAATTTTTACAATGTTGCGGGAGATAAATGAAAAACAAAACAATAAAAAGAAACGAACATGGTCTACTCGTTTAAGTAGCTGTCAAAAGAAAAGGCATAAGAAATTAGAAATTGGAAAAATAAGGCAATAGAGGGAGTCACTGCTTGGGGGAATGGAATGAATATGAAACAATACACATAAGGTGATTGAGAGCGCGGTTAAGATGAGAAATTGATATTAACATAGAAAAAGATTTGAGAAAAGCGGTACATTAATTTTGTGTATGCCCAAATTAGCATGTAAGAAAGGTTTTTTTGTTGGTCAGACCCGTTAAGATTTAAAGTAGAGGTACAGCCTTTAGAAAAAGTTAAAACTAAAATCATTAGCTGACCGAACGGAATCGAAAGTGGTGGTGAAGGAGTTTACGGCCTTTTCGTCTTTAAATAGGTGATACAACATGGAGTGGTGGTGATTAGAAAGGTAGGCATTAGTAGTTAGTGAGTAAATATAAAGATAAAATAAAGAATTAAATCCAGGTGAGAACGGAGAGAAGTCCGAGACGGAACAGGAAAGTGGATAGGAGGCAGAGTACATTTTCAAAATTTCCCCCACGTTGCAAAAATCTGTAAAACGAGGCAAATCATTTTTGGGCTGGGATAAAGGCGCTGCTTACCGCGCCAGTAAAGATAAGTGGCAAAACATAATTGTAGTAGTCGCAAAAAAACGAGAGAATACAATCTTCCGGTCAGAGCTTGGCCACAAACCTCGCGCGCAAAAGTTTATTCGTCGCGGTGCAAGGGCGGCGAGTTCGCGCAAGCGAACCAGCCAATCCACCACCAAGTCCGTGTCACCACTAAAATTAACCACCTAAAAAAATAAATCACCTGAAAATATCACCACCTAAAATATAAACCACGTAAAATAAACCAACTGAAATATTAACCACCTAAAATTAACCACCCCTCCTTAAATGCACCACAACCGTGATTACTTTCTCAAGATTCCGGATATCATTCCACCGAAGATTCTGACTCACATACGAGTATTATTCCAACGACGATTCCGGATCAGATTACACACTCCGTACGTGTAGCTAAAGAGAAATAAAATAATCCAAGTACAGGGTGTCGCACTTAATGAAAAAGCAAAACACGCGAAGTGAAAAGTATATAGAAGCGCCTACGTACAGAATCCCAGCATTATTATTATATTATTATTGTATATTGTAGAGTAGTGTTAGATATTAATCGATCTAAAAAGACCAAAGGTCTCCATTGGTATATTCGTATTTCGGGTTGCTATATTTAATTTATATTTTTTTTTGTTGTAGTTTTCATATATTCATATACATACATATATAGTTCGTATAATTCATTATTATATTGGCACTTGGCCGTGATTTCCATTCGCATGAAATAGGATTCGTGGCGAAAATTGAGATTGATGTGTCGCCGATTTCAGGGCCGAAAAACGTAATCGCCTTTCACAAACATATACGTCCGTCTCGAGCGAGCTCCTTCGAGGTAGGGTTACTAATAATTTCTTTTATCGTGGTGAATAAAAGGCTGGGGAAGTTGGCGGATTTTAGTATCATTAAAGGTAGTTAAAAGTCAAATATTTGTATCGTGATTAAATGATCAGAATTAGATTATCATTAATAAAGAAATGTGTATGTATTTGAAGATGGGCTTGTAATTTTACTAGGCAAAAAGGGGGTGTGTGATGTGAAGGGGTGGCGAGAGTTCTCTCTAAATCCAGCAGGAGGGATGTAGATGAGCGAGCAAAATAAAGTTGTAGTATTTCCGGTGCGAACTGGAAATTATTGTTGTCTCCCCCAGGCAAACATGACGGGTTAAGACCACGCCCATAATGCGACGAGAGCTAGCCGCGGCATATCATGTTTGCACCCTGTAAACGGGGACCACAACAATATGGCGCCCAATCAAAAAAGCAACGCTTTGCGGTTTCATCTCGGCCAAGCATGATGACTTGATATGGCAAAATAAGGTCAATCCAATTGCGCATGCGAGGGAGACACTGTCGATAGGCAACCGCAGACCTAAGTCAGAGAAATTTTTTTTTGGCATTTTTCTCGAAGTGAAACTGAACCACAAAAAGTTAAATTAAAGGAATAGTTATGAATTTCTTTTTTTTATTATTTAATTTTGATAAAACCTCCCGAGTCTGACGACTTGACATGGAAAAATATTCCATGTACAATTGCGCAGCTAGGAGGGGAATTGCGGAGCATGAGAAGCTGCAAAACCTTACCTGAAACTCAGTCAGTAAGAGGAAAATAACATTTACATTGCATTGCACACGATTGTTCCTCCGCAAATTCATATCACCGGTGGCTTGGTGTAGCCGCAGTAGCTAACGCAAAATTGCACCATGGTGAAAACGCTGCGAAGCAACAACCGTGAGCAAAGTAAATGAAAGTATAGAACAATAAAGTAAAATCGTTTTTCTTACGGTGGACGAGATTTTTTTTCGAAACGCCGAGACTCGTCTTGGAGCCACAAGCAGCTCGAGAGATGAACATGCTGCGGTGATGAGAGGTTTCGTCTACCTGAAAAAGAAAAATTGTAAAAGTTTTAAAGAAATTAGTTTGGAGAATAGTTTGATATAAGTTTTAGTTTAGAGAAAGAATTGAGAAGAAGAAGTCTCGCCGCCAAAGCGCCGCCCACTCGCGTCGCGCCCCTTTATCAGCCGTCTTCAAAACGAAATAAATTTGAATATTTTTTAATATAGATTGCATATACACATTAAACATACATCTACCCATACCATATATATATTATTCCATACCTCATACACAAATATTTCAAGAAAAAAAAAAACCCAACAAAAATATACAACGTTTTATTATATAACAGCAGATTTCGGTGAAATTCAATCTTAAGGTGAATAAAGCATTACCGAACTTTAAGAGAAATTCCGGGGTCTTGTTGCGAACAGGTGAAAGGTTTTGGATAGACGGAAGAGAATTAATAGTCGTCGTGTGTTTTTTGTTTTAAAATAAAGAAAAAGAAGTGGTATACTAAGGCGGTCAAATCATGGAAAATAGTAGTTAATATTTATAGTTGCGATACGCTTTTCAAGCTTCTAAACAATTAAAAGTAAAAGCAAAAACCGGCCAAAATTTTTTTGTGTAAGCGAATTCGAGGGCCTCAAGCAATTAACCTTGATGAATAGTGCAGATCCGAACAGATAAGCAAGAAGAGAACCAAGAGAAGACGTATTAGGTTTGATTTGAACCGATCATCTCCCCAAATAAAACTGCCCAAATTTGAGATTCCGTTGTGCGATCTGAACATGTCTGAACACAAACCCCAATTGAAGGTGCAGGCATAGCCGATAGGTCAATGATAGATCTGTCGGAAACCATCATGGTAACCGGTAAATTAGATAGAGTAGCGAAAAATGTCCCGGCACAATAGTTTCTCAACGAGAACGAAGCGAGCAATCGTCCGCAAAATCGTTGTGCAATCCCGAAAACAGTCACCATTCAAAATGTGCAAACATACCAACTGAGATCTCCACCGAGGCAAGGACCGAGTTGGCCAATACACGCGCCGGCCACTGCAAACTGTTCACCATTATATGGAGAAAATGAAGAGAGGTTAGGCGAAATGGTAACTAGCGCATGTGAAGGGCTACGGTCGTCTTTAGATGAGACAATCAAGTCACAAATACAAGCCGGTTTAGAAAGTGTTTTCAATCGGGTAGAAGTAATGGTAAAATCGGCAATGCGACCGGAAGGAAACCGTAAAGGTGGCAGGAATAGGCAGGAGAAGAATAGATTTTAGTGCGAACTGGAAATTATTGTTGTCTCCCCCAGGCAAACATGACGGGTTAAGACCACGCCCATAATGCGACGAGAGCTAGCCAGGGCATATCATGTTTGCACCCTGTAAACGGGGACCACAACAACAACTTGGAAATTCCTGTAAAAAAGGAGGCTGGCGAACATGTAAAAAACAGTTGAAGGTCAGTACAGGAAATAATGGAAAATACAATTATAAAATTTCGATAATGCGAACTCATAAATGCAGGCATAACACACGGTGCGTCAACGACAACATTGCTGCTGCTACTGACACGTCAAATGTGTAGCCACCGATGGTATCAACATAACAATGTAAAACAGTTTTAAAAGATTCTGCGTCTAGGCAGGCCTATTGGGCCTAATGCCGTGTTTACACGTGCGTACGTGTCCCCTGGGGACACCATTTGTTGTTGTTTTCACAGCCAAACGGCAAGATGAACTATGGGATTGTATGCAAGTGAACGTGTCCCCTGGGAAAATTAGATTTCGCTCGAAGTTTCTGGGGACACCAGAAAACAGAGTTGCGTTTTAGTGAAAAAATATTCATAGTCTGAAATCAGGTATGTATTGTCATCAAATTTAAAAGTAATGCATTGAACACATAGAAAATCGCACGACGAATATTTTGGTGCGAACTGTCAGAAATCTTCTGCCGCAGCGAAGTTTTGGCTTGTCAAAGTCCATGTAAACACACACAAATAAGAAGAACAAGAGCGACGACTGCGAACAAATCGCATCCAGATCGATCGCAGCTGCAATTATTCGCAGCCGCAAGCAGAGGCAGCGACGTAATTTTATTTTTTTCTCGTTTCCCATAAGAGCCCGTGTAATTTCGACAGTTCGCACCGAAATATTCGTCGTGCGATTATCTATGTGTTCAAGGCATATGTAAATGTATACAAATTTAGTAAGAAGGAATTGCAATTGCTCTAAACTCAAATTTTATTGTTTTTTCTGTTGTTGTTGTTGTTTCTAATGCTAACTCCAACAAGAATAACACCTTTTGTCGCTCTCGTCTGGTTTCCGAGTTATAGCGCCTTGAAGTTTAAAGATTTACGAGCTAAATCTCCTGAGCGATTTTCAACAAAATATTGTTTTACATAAATGAAAGACAATTGAAATACCTTACTGATGACATGAATATCATGTCGGTACCTGGTATAGTTTAGGAGATAAAACTCGTAAATCTTTGAACTTCAAGGTGCTGTAACTCGAAAATCAGACGAGAGTGACAAAAAGTGTTGTTGTTGTTGGAGTTAGCATAAGAAACAACAACAACAGCAGTAAAATTTCAGCTCTTCAGCAACTCGTATATTTTTTTGCTAAATTGACTTGAAATATAACATCAACGCCAACTAGTAAAAACTATTCATGGTTTCAGCGAATCAATTAATATCTATTATAAAGTTTATTTTAAATTATTATTGCTTAAAATACATAAATAGGAGTGGGTAAGGTTGGGTTAAATTTTATGTTGTAACAATTATGTATAGTTCATAGAGATTTTATTATTTGTTTTTCACGGCGGTGCGACGAAGTAAAGAGTAGTAAAACGGTTTGTAATATTTTTTAGTCAAAAACTATTATAAATTCTTAACCGTAGAGCTACCCTCGAAAAATATTCATAATCCTACCCTGAAGTGTAGATTTCTACACCCAGAGATTTTCCTTTACTCTCCAAGAAACTTCTGTTGTGTTACAGTTTTTTTTAAATGTATTATTTAAAAATAATATTACACTATTTAAAATGAAATCATACACGGTTTGGGCATATGTTTCTTTTGTGCATTGCTTTGGATATACTTTTTTGCAAAAGCAGCACGCTAATTCATGATTATATTTAACTTTTAAGTTTTTCCCTAAAGTACACAGGAAAAATCTTCCCCTCTTTTTTATATTTTCGAAATTGCATCTAGTCTTTAAACCTTTTGGGCTAGTTCATCTTCGCCTACTTCAGATACACGTTTAGAAACGGATGTCAAAAGTGCTTGTGAAGGTGTTTTTTTTTCTCTGTTTTTTGGGTCAATTGGGAACTATTGTATATAGAGAAGAAATATTTACAATATTTTTTTAGAATGTTTTGGTATCTTTACGTACTAGTTGTATATAACATAAGCATTTAATGCTGATGTATCAAGTATATTGCAAAAGACTGCCATGTTTTGTCAATTACTTCGTTGAGCTTCGGCTTTCTTGAATGGTATCTGTTGGTGTGTTTTCAGCCAAGGAAGAATTACCTTCTCCTGCAATTAACTGCTTTTAGGAAAGTCATAGCACTGTAATACTTCCACTTTTCCCCCCTTCCTTGCTCATTCCCCCCTTCCTTCCCTCCACTGCCGAATCCTGTAATCCGAAAGCATTTGGCGACGGTATCGACTACGCCCTTTGTTTGGGTGTAAAATTTTATTATTTCAGGTAATTTCTATCATCTCCGAGAATACATTCTGAATTATGTAAGGTGCTTTGGAGGACAGTACATTTATTGAGATTCTTTATCTTCCACGGAATCACCTTCAGAAACGTTATAAGATAGCTCTAGTTCTTCCTCAGCCGTTTGGTAATCTTCATCGCTTCTCAAGGAAAAATCTTCTTCATTTTCACTTTCTAACAAAATTTCTTCAATTTCTTCTTTACACAAATATTTTGGTCCTGCAATTTTGATCAACTGAAACTTAAACTGCACAACGAAGCAAGTTTAAACTCACATTAATCAAAGCATCCGAAGAATAACGGTAAAAACGACGGTTGCGATTCAAAAACGAATGCGGTTTACACGAGTGTAGTTTTCTACACCTTAAGGCGTTATACTGAAGTTTTTAAATATCTTAAATATACTAATCAATAATACATTGACATTACCCGAGTTTAGCTCATATTTAATAATAAAACAATGTCACAAAAGCTGAGAATAATATATTTTATACTTTGACGAATATTTGAAAAATAATTTTTAAAAATGTAGTTTTCTACACCAGGGTAGCTCTACGGTTAAATAGTATCTAAAGCTATACAAATGGTAGCAAAAAGTATTAAAAAATCATGCAATAAAATCATCCATGTCACGACGATCCACAATCCAATCTGTCCCCCGTGTAAACGCTGTCGCGGACACGGCCGATGAATAGTTCCAAACGTGCGACACGTGTTCCCCGTGTAAACACGGCATAATCAAACAAAATTGTTTTTGTTCTGCGCCTGGATGTATTAGCACTTTTCAAAAGTACTAGGGTCACAACACACGATATACTTGGAACAGAAGGTTATAGAATAGAAGGTTGCGCCAGTAAACCAAAACCAATAAGAGTGCTATATTCGGCCTGGCCCAGTGGCGTAGCGTGGGGGTCAGGAGGGCCAATGCCCCGGGTGGTATAGCTATCAGGGGCGGCACAGCTATCGTGGTCGGCGGAAGTGGCTAGTGGAGGGGCGGTATATTTCGAACCGGCCCCGGGTGGCAGAAATTCACGCTACGCCACTGGCCTGGCCGAATATAGATAAGCTACACCTAAAAGTTTTGAAAAAATTTAATTGAACGAAATAGTTTTATTTATTTAAAATTTAATTTATTTAGATTTTCCATTGCAGAACAATATTATTATAGAGCGAAATACAAACTGAAACTAGGGGAAATATGGTGTTATAAGCTACCTTATAATTACATTTAAATAGAGACGGGAATAAATACACTGGCGTAGCAAGGATTGGGAGGGGGCGTCAGTTTTGGAAATTAAGTATTGACTAATTGAATTCTATGTAGAATTGTTGACGCTGCAAGTTGATTAACCGTCCCGGACTCCATGAGTCCTAGCTACGCCACTGTATAAATAGTAGGCGTGGGCGTCACCTGTTTTCAAAACAATATAACTAGCTTAGTAGTTTTATTATTGTGGTAAAATTTAAACTTTATTTCCGTGGAAATAAATTTGTATTCATGAACTACACCATTTCCAAGTGTAAATGAGAATAGGTCAAGTGTAAATGAGAATAGGTCAATTGTAAATGAGATTGTCCCAGTGTAAATGAGAATAGGTCAATTGCAAATGAGATTTTCCAAATGTAAATGAGATTAGGTTAATTGCAAATGAGATTTTCCAAGTGTAAATAAGAATAGGTCAAGTGTAAATGAGAATAGGTCAATTGTAAATGAGATTGTCCAAGTGTAAATGAGATTAGGTTAATTGTAAATGAGATTTTACAATTGTAAATGAGATTAGGTCAATTATAAATGAGAATAGGTCAATTGTAAATGAGATTTTATAAGTGAAAATGAGAATAGGTCAATTGTAAATGAGATTTTGCAAGTGAAATGATATTAGGTCAATTGTAAATGAGATTTTCCAAGTGTAAATGAGATTAGGTCAATTGTAAATGAGATTTTCCAAGTGTAAATGAGAATAGGTCAAATGTAAATGCGAATAGGTCAATTGTAAATGAGATTGTCCATGTGAAAATGAGAATAGGTTAATTGGTAAATGCGATTTTCCAAATGTAAATGAAATTAGGTCAATTGTAAATGAGATTTTCCAAATGTAAATGAGATTAGGTCAATTGTAAATAAGAATAGGTCAATTGTAAACGAGATTTTACAAGTGTAATTAAGAATAGGTCAATTGTAAATAAGATTTTCCAAGTTAAATGAGATTAGGTCAATTGTAAATGAAATTTTCCAAGTGTAAATGAGAATAGGTCAAGTGTAAATGCGAATAGGTCAATTGTAAATGAGATTTTCCAAATGTAAATGAGATTAGGTTAATTGTAAATGAGATTTTCCAAGTGTAAATGAGAATAGGTCAATTGTAAATGAGATTGTCCATGTGAAAATGAGAATAGGTCAATTGTAAATGAGATTGTCCGTGTGAAAATGAGAATAGGTCAATTGTAATTGAGATTTTCCAAATGTAAATGAGATTAGGTTAATTGTAAATGAGATTTTCCAAGTGCAAATGAGATTAGGTCAATTGTAAATGAGATTTTCCAAGTGTAAATAAGAATAGGACAAGTGCAAATGCGAATAGGTCAATTGTAAATGAGATTGTCAATGTGAAAATGAGAATAGGTCAATTGTAAGTGAGATTTTCCAAATGTAAATGAGATTAGGTCAATTGTAAATGAGATTTTCCAAGTGTAAATAAGAATAGGACAAGTGCAAATGAGATTTTCCAAGTGTAAATAAGAATAGGACAAGTGCAAATGCGAATAGGTCAATTGTAAATGAGATTGTCAATGTGAAAATGAGATTAGGTCAATTGTAAATGAGATTTTCCAAGTGTAAATGAGAATAGGTCAAGTGTAAATGCGAATAGGTCAATTGTAAATGAGATTGCCCATGTGAAAATGAGAATAGGTCAAGTGTAAATGAGATTTTCCAAGTGTAAATGAGATTAGGTCGATTGTAAATGAGATATTCCAAGTTTAAATGAGAATAGGTCAAGTGTAAATGCGAATAGGTCAATTGTAAGTGAGATTTTCCAAATGTAAATGAGATAGGTCAATTGTTAATGAGATTTTCCAAATGTAAATGAGATTAGGTCAATTGTAAATGAGATTTTCCAAGTGTAAATGAGAATAGGTCAAGTGTAAATGCGAATAGGTCAATTGTAAATGAGGTCCGCAGGTCCGTTATTTTTTTTCGTTTGACAGGGACGTCAAATGACGTCAATAAGTATTTGTATTGAAATTTTGTTTCGAGGCGCCTGCACACCGGTTTTAACGATGTAAAATTTTTGTGATTGAATATGAATTGTGATTTTGTGATTCCAACTTTTCTTCATATCACTTTTCAAGTTTGTTATTTGTACAGTGTGTTGTGACCCTAGGGATTTTAGAAATACTTATTGACGTAGATGCGCAGAACGAGACCACTTTTTTTGTTTACTGGCGCAACCTTCTATTCTATAAACCTTGAAATTATTCATCGACCGTGTCCCCGACAGTGTTTACACGGGAGACATATTGGATTATGGATCGTCGTGACATGGATGATTTTATTGTATGATTTGTTAATACTTTTTGCTACCATTTGTATAGCTTTAGCTACTATTTAAGAATTTATAATAATTTTTGACTCTAATAGCCTAATTTTCAATAGTCACTGTTCGCTAATCACCATGATAGAAAAACAGCGATTCCTAAACTCTTACGATGCAAGTCGTTCGCTTCTCGTAGGCATTTACGTTGTTCGTTTAAGGTCTACTCGGATTTCTCTTTTCTTCGCATCGTTTTACATTTTTACTATGATTTTATCATAGGATTTCTCTTTTCTTCGTATTGCTTTACAATTTTATTACTTGTTTTGACAGCTGAGTAAAGTGAAATGCTGTAAACACATAGAATGTAGTTCAGCGACATCTGTAGCTGCATCTTGTCAAAATTACACAGGCTCTTATAGAAAACTAGAAAAAAATAAAAGGTAGCCGCTGCCTCTGCCAATGACGGCGACAATTTTCGGAAAATTTTCCAATTTTGTCGCTGTCGCTGCTTTTGTTCTCCTTCTCTTTATGATTGTTTACATGCTATTTAACATTTGAGTTAATATTTTGAGGCAAAATCGTACTGTGTGAGTTTTTATATGATAATTATATTAAATTAAGCTTTATTTATCTATTAGATTTTATTTTCACAATGGATTTTGCTGATTTGATTTTGTAAAAATTAAACTAAATTAAATTAAAAGCTGTTCCCTGCGGCGTCTCAACAGCGCAGATTTTTGACAAGAAAATTTCCATTTTTCTCCAAAACTGAACGGTTTTCGACGAAATATTATTTTACATAAATGACAGATGATTCAATTACCTTTCCAGCAATATCAATAACATACAGGTTTCTTGTAAGGTTTAGGAGATACAGGCCTGAACTTTGTCAACTTTAAAGGGCTATAACTCTGGAACGACAAGAGATCAACAAAAGTTATTAAAAAAAACAAAAAAACAAAAGTTATTGTTGGGGTCAGCACCAAAAACAACAACAACATCGGTGGGGTCGACAAGCGCCTTATCTGTTCCCAATTCAATTCAACTTTATTGAGACGATGACAACTTACTTATACAATAAATATATACAACTTAAACTATGCATGTTTACAAGTCTGGCAACTCCCAGGGCTGTAAAGTTTTGCCTTGTGCATGATATTTCGTAGTATTTTAACCAATAGTACAATTTCACGAGTTTGTGTATTAATTAAGATATGATATCTTCTTAATATTTCTTCTATATATTATATCTTCTATATATATATTATATCTTCTATATATTTAATATATTATTTTATATGAAATCACATTACATTACAGTGAAAGGAAAATTATCCTCTATTTTGGCAAGATGAACTATTCTGGTAGTTTCAAAATATTATTAAAAGAATATTTACAAAACAAAAAAAAAAAAAAAAAAAATATTTGCAAAACAAAAAAAAAAATAGGGAAAAAACACGTTTTCATGAGTATCATTTTTGTTAGCGGATGAGAGTGACTCGGAAGATGACCAACATACTCAACCAACATACACTACCGGCCAAAAGTTTCGAAGCACCCTTGAAATTTCCACAAATCTTAACAATAGTTATCCAAAGCTTTTAAAAATAAAAAGTTTAATTGTAAATTTTAAAGTTTATTATATTTCCTTTCAAATTACATTAAAGTTATATTTTAGAATAATTTTTATTATCAAAATTTTTACAAAAACGTCTAAACTGATTTTTCATCAAAAAATCCTCCTTTGCACTGAATAAGTTTTGCTACAATTCTTGGTATTCTGGCGATTAATTTCTTTATGTTTTCCTGTTGTATATTGTTCCATGATTCCAACAATGCATTCCACATTTCCTCTGTCGACGTAGTCGCTTTTTCTCGCACCTTTTGGCCCAGCTCAACCCATAGAAGCTCTATTGGATTGAGATCGGGTGACTGGGCAGGCCAAATCATATTTGTTAATATTCCAGATGTTTGTTTGTTCACTAAATAGCCTCTGCACAATTTGGAACTGTGTTTGGGATCGTTATCTTGTTGCATCACGAAACCTTCGTCGATCAATCGTAGGCCTGATGGTATGGCATTGTGCTGCAGTATCTTTCTATACTCCTCCTTTCGCATAATTCCATCGATTCGAATTAAATCGCCTACTCCATTGCTTGAGAAGCATCCCCAGACCATAACGGAACCGCCACCGTGCTTCGCTGTTGGGATTACACACTCCGGCAGCATCTTCTCTTGGGCACTACGTTTGACGAAAATTCACCGATTTGACCCAAACAGCTCGAAATGTGATTCGTCATTCCAAAGAACATTTTTGAAGTCATCTGCGGTTCATTTCTTATAGGTTAGAGTCCATTGAAGTCTTCTCTTTTTATTTCGTGGTCGAAGTAAGGGTTTTTCTTTAGCAATCCTTTCACAAGGACCAGCATCTCTTGCCGCCTTATTACAGTTGTTAGTGACACCGTGTTTGATCGACTGTTATTGATCTCGGCTTGTATTTCTAGAACCGTTTTTCTGCTGTTCCGAACGAATCGGAAGATCGACTTTGTACTTGTTATTTTGTAGTAACAACTGAAGTGCTTCTGTCTGGCCGTCTATAAATTTACCATGTTATTGTAGTGTCCAAAACCATTATTAAAATTAAATTAAAGACTAAAATTTTTAAAATTTATGATTTTAGTTCTATTAAGGAAGCACTGCCTACGGGCTGGCAATAAAACGAAATCAACCCTGCATTGAGCTCAGTGTATCGAATTACCAATAACACATATTGGTACAAAAATTATATTATAATTTTATACATATAAAATAACAATAAACAATAACCTAATTTAATAATAAACCTAATTTAAAATACTAATAATAATAATATTATGCCGACAAAACGTTGCAAAAAACCAAATTCCTTTAATAAAGGAAAAATAATAAAGCGAAAAAAAAATCCAAGCTTGATAGACCGACAGACGTAAGCACTTGATTTTTTATTGTAAAGAAACCAAAAAGAAGTCAAATTCCCTTTTTCCCTCAACCCCTGCTTTTCAACAATTTCATCGTTTCATTCTCAACTCCTTTGGCATACATTGCGGCATGGATCAACTCTTCTTACGCATAATCATTTATGAACGACACCAAGCAAACCCGATTTGTATTTATACAAAAACAAAGCAATGGCAATGAGAAGCAAATAACACGAAATTGCCGCGAAGTAGAGCTGGGCGATATTTCACGACCTGTGATTTTGTCACAGGTACACAAAATCACGAGTCACAGTTGCGATTGAAAACGCTCCGAACCTGTGACTCGCTGTCACAGGTACAGCGGAACGATATTTAACGAACTGTGATTTCATTGAAATGCAACCACGAATCACAGTTGGTATTGAAACGCTTCGAACCTGTGACTCACTGTCACAGGTACAGCGGAACGATATTTAACGAACTAATTTAATTGAAATGAAATCACGAGTAACAGTTTGCTGCTCTAGCGTTTCGTTATTGTTACAACGAGTTATTGTCCCATCTAGAAGCAGTGATGCCCTTTTTTGTGCAATTTGTCGCAATCAGGGATTTCTTGTCTGGATTTTGTGGGATTACCTGTTTTACTCGATATTTTGCGATATTTGTACTATATTTTGGATACTACTGAAGACATGAACGAAAGTTGCTATTTGTAAATATCTAGGTAGGACTTATTTTTTTCAACCTTAGACTATGATCATGCAGCTCAAATCCAAATTTTAAAAATGCGTATTGTAAAATACGGAATGAACTTAATAACATTAATAACTTAACACTTTCAATACGATTTTGCCTTCATTATTTTGAAAAAATACAAATAAGATTTTGGTAATAAAATTTTAATACAAGAATGTTTTTTGCATATAAAATAAGTATATATCAGTAGTTTTAATTACTTAAAATTGGTGTCTGTATTAATTCATACTTCTGCAAAATATGAATGCTTTTAAAGTTAACGAATAGCTTCACTTCGTTCCTATAGCAATAGCGAACGAAAACGAAATGTCTCTACCTGACGCCAATAAATCGTACAATAGATGAACGAAAATAGGCGAAACCTCAGACTCATTTGTATTTTAAATTAGGTTTATTATTAAATTAGGTTATTGTTTATTGTTATTTTATATGTATAAAATTATAATATAATTGTTGTACCAATATGTGTTATTGGTAATTCGATACACTGAGCTCAATGCAGGGTTGATATCGTTTTATTGCCAGCCCATAGGCAATGCTTCCTTAATAGAACTAAAATCATAAATTTTAAAAATTTTAGTCTTTAATTTAATTTTAATAATGGTTTTGGACACTACAATAACATGGTAAATTTATAGACGGTCAGACAGAAGCACTTCAGTTGTTACTACAAAATAACAAGTACAAAGTCGATCTTCCGATTCGTTCATACTCATAAAAAATCGAATTCCTACATAATATAAATATTTTCTCTGAAATGTTCCGAAAAAAAATTACCCTGAGTACCTGAAAAAGGGTTTTTATAACCCTTTTTCTCGATTTTGTATGGCAAGTGCAATAAAAAAAAAAACCCAATTTCTTGACTTAGTGCATTGTTTGAGCATGCAATTAAACAATGAACGCCGTAAACCCGTTTTGGGTTCCATATTACAGTTATCACTTTACAACCATTCTATTAAAAAAGAAAAAATCAAAATTTATACAATAATATAGAAATGCCACACGATTTTCTATGAACAGGAGTGATGCTTCGAAACTTTTGGCCGGTAGTGTAGATGACATACATACCAACATACATGACATACATACTCTGAGACATAATTAATATAATGAATAATAAGATAAATTTTCAAAACTTTTAGGTGTAGGGTATCTAAGATTCGGCCAGGCCGAATATAGACTCTTACTGGTTTTCATTCCAAAGAGTATAAATAGTAAAAAGATATTATGACTCAAAATTTTCGACTAACGGCAGATTTTCATGTGCCATTATTAAAATGCAGTCGAGAGCGCTGCTACGGCGAATAGCAGCAGAGAAATTCGTGGTGAACTTCGTTTTACTTGGTAAATGATTATGCGTAAGAAGAGTTGATCGATGCAGCAATCGTATGCTAGATGAGGAGTGAGAGAAATAGTTGATGAATTCCAATAACAATTCAGTTGCTTACGTCTGTCGGTCTTTTGATTTACTTCGCTCTTTTGCCTTTGTTTACCATCCTTTGTGTTATTTGCCAAAGAGTATAAATAGTAAAGAGATATTATGACTCAAAGAAGAACAAGATTTCATGTGCCATTATTACACAAAAATACACACCACTCTGCCGCTATCGAAGGCAGCGCAGCATGGTGAATGTGGTCCAATATTTACAGTGAAACATAATTTTCACCATATTATGATTGATAAATTGTTGGTAACTTTTGCTTCGCTTTCGG